>JAWNOK010000067.1:0-427191 GCA_035046005.1 Drosophila acutilabella
GTAATATTCATGTCCTTTCTAACGCATTTTATTTTGAGTGTTGGAAATTAATCAATGGAATGCGAATAGAGCCGAATTCAAACAAAAATTCACATTTAATTATACAGTGTAAAGTCACTTGGCGATGATTTATGAGTCTTTATTACAGGAGATAAGATATATTTGATAAACTAGCGACTGCTTAAAACAGTCATCGTGGAAAGAAGTAAAATAATAAGATTTGAAATAGAACTTAATTAAATATTAACAATATTTAAGTTATGAGAATAAACAATTAGAAGGGTTAACAACACCAAATAAATAATTAAAACAGTTTTACAAAAGGGCTCAATCTGAGTGCAACTTGTGTTCAAGTCCAACGAATTCAGCGCTTTTTAACATACTACGCACTCCTATAAAAAGCGAAAACTATAGTTTTAAGCTTTGATTTGCTAATCATATTAAATTAAACTGATATGAAACTCTTGCTTCTATGCGGGTGCTTTGCTTACATTATAAAAAGTTCTGTTTAAAAACTTTAATAACGAGAAGTACAGCAGAAATAACCACTCAATTTAAAATATGTGTATCACAAATTGAGTTAAACTGCCAAATTTGAGTGCAAACAAAACTTGGATAAACTCAAGAGCACGAACAGCACAAACACATTTGCGTACTACGGAGTGCGGTAAGCAACAGAATGCGTTGGTGCAAGCACCAAAAGATTATGGGAAAGAGAATACACACACACACACACACTCATACACGTACAAAGCATATCTATGATCGGGCGGAGAGCGCTTGAAAGAAAACAAAGCAAATATGAGCGAAAAATAAAACTATTAAAACAGCAATGCACAGCTGATTTAAAATTGCTAATTAAATGTCTTGCGTTAAACTTTAAGCAAACTGTGACACAACACCTCTAAAAAGGGTAACTTAAACTTACTTAATTAGCCATATACTGAATATATGGAATAATAAAATCACAAAGAATTAATATTTTATTAGGACGTCAAGAAAACACTTCTGACTTGCAAATCACGTTCTTTCTCTCACGTTTCTCATTCATTCTGGACGCTGAGATATGACCAGTTAAATGAGAGAACTGAAGCCGGAAGACATTTCTATTTGGGTTGATAGTGTAAAGTTACTTAACGACAGTTAATGACTCTTTATTACATGTGATAAGATACTATTCGTAAAAGAGTTATGAATGACAAACCGTTGTAAAAGTTGAAGGTGCTCAGAAATAAAAACAAACAAGTGTCTATAATTGTCCATTTGATAGTTTAATAAATATTAGTCTAAATGCTTAGGATAACGCCGCCATGACCATGTGGTAAAAGAGAAAGATCAAGCACAAGATCAACAACCCCATGGGAGCCACACCAAACCACAAACTGCCAAAGATTAGTGCAATTCCCATCATAAACAACGAGGGAATGGAACCCAATGGCCGGAGACAAAGCCTTGCCGGCAGCTGCTTCTCATATCTGTCCACGTTGCCGTCCAAGTTCTCGAACCATTGCTCCGTCATGGGCTCGTAAAGCAGTTGCCGTGAGAGTTTCCCAAGATAATCTTTCCGAGCGTAAACTGCTTCAATCTGTCTGCCATACTAAAAGTAAATAAGGAATTCATCACATTTAAATCTTTTTAAACAAACTTCGGGAACTTACCTTGTTATTAAAGAACTCCGAAATTACATGCAATATTCTAATCAATGGCTTAAACTCATTCGTTTGAATGGGAAGTAGTGCGGGATCAACTGTGGGCTGCATATTTGAGGCATTCAGTGACATTTGATGAGGAGTTAACTTGGAGGTGTCTAGGCAATCATTTGAATTGAAAAAACTAAAGTTTTGGCCCGTGGGCGAGGCTGGAGGACTCGGCTCCACCGGCAACGTTTCATGCATAGACAAGCTACCCGCATCCACCTGTAGAAAGGAGCAAGTTGTACTTATAAACGGATTCAAATATAAACAGAAACTTACGTTGAAAACGCGACAGAATGCATCGATACACTGACGCAGTACCTCCGGAATGCGACTTAGTTCCCGCAGCGTTAATTCGTCCTGGGTGCACTCGCCAATCAATGTTTTACACAGATTCCTTAGGTATCCCTCCGACCGCTGACGCTCCGAGATTTCCCTACGCAAAGCGCTTATGTCAGAAAGCACAGAGTTGCGTGCCATGCTGATGATATAGAGGAAACTCTGGATCTGTGAGTGCATTGGCTCACTGAACAGCTTAGGTATGCTTGAATTGGCCAAGGGATTCCACTGGCTATTGTACGAACTGTTGTGTGACTTGCTGTAAAGAGTGTATGAGAGAAGCTGCAACTGATCAAATACAGGAAGTGACTTACTTGAGCATGTTCACTTGCCGTTGCGGGGAATCAAAGCCATAGGTGTTCCCAGAGTGCACACGCTCGAAGCGCTGCAGACGATCGAACAGTTCCTGTTGGCCAAAGGTTTTGGCCAGTCGATGGAGCATGTATGCATTGCGGTACACTGAGTAATCCAGTCGCTCAAAACGAGGCAGCAGCTGCATAAGGATGTGTGTGTAAACAATCAAATTGTCAATTATGAAGCCGTCAAAGGCGTTCGTTATTGGTGGCTCATAATTTATCCCCGCGCTGCAGAAAAGAATAAACCCACAATTGTAAACGTCTTTAATTGATTTGAACTAAAAATACTTACGCTTGGTTATTGTTTGTAGATAAAGTATATCGCCAGGGTTGTATATAACTAAGCCAAAGCTCCAACACCACACCCAAGGAGCTGTCCAGAGGCCAGCGATCGATCAGACTGCAGAGGAACGCATAGATCCGAGCCTTGACCATCGTAAGAGATACCTTTCTCAGAGCACACAGCGAACTGTGATCCACACGCGCCGCGTTTGAAAAGAAGTGGATTTGCTTGATAAGTGTGCGCACACCCCGCACAAAATCACTACTAGGCAGATGGTGCTCCGACTCAATGTCGTAGCGCAGCCAGATGTCCACAAAGAAATACAACACGGACTCTGACCGCCAGACATAGGCGCGTCCACCGGCACTGCCATCCGCAGACTGTGGCGAAGTGTTCCCAGTGTTGCTCGCTACTCCACCCTGGCCGTTGCCATTGCGATACGAACTGGGCAGCTTGAGGTATCGCAACTGCCGCTGTGGTTGCAAGGACTGCGCGGGTATCTGTTGTGGTGCCTTCACGCTGCCACAAAATGTTACTGGCTCAATGGAAGCGTCCGGTACCTGAGGCAGGAAGTTATCCAGATACTCTGCAGCCAATAACTGATAGACGGTTTTACTCCGTTCATTGTGGATTTGCATGGCAATGGGATTGAAGGTATGTAGTGGTTGCAACGCGTACAGCACAAAGTGGAAGATGTAGAAGTCAAAGGTGTTAAGGGACAGTGTGCTCACTTGATGCCTGAGCGGATCGATGTTGATCAGATCCGCATAGAACATGGGTCCTGCTTGCAGCATACCAATGAATTTGCGCTACAAATATGTTTGTAAAAACAGTATATATACAAGGTTTTGGCAAACAACAAGTGGTTGCAACTTACCGGCAACAAATTGATGTCAATGTCAAACTTTGTTGTCTCGCTCAACAGTCTGTGGCAGACATGCATCCAGACGCCGTTGACACCAAAGAAGTGCTGAAGTGATGCGAAATATGGGTTGTCCATTGTCGTCGTGCGCAGTCCCCATCCCAATACATTTCCATTAATTCCGAATATGGAATGAACAATTAGCGGGTAAATTTCTTGTATTTGCCGCACGGTACAGCGTTCAAAAAGTGTTTCCAGTTGTGCTAATCTCTGAAACAGCGGTAGACTGAGCACTGATAGAATATGGCTCTGTGGAACAATTACAAAATTATATGGAATCATTTCATGTCAGAATTGTCACTTAGATAATACTAATACTTACATTTAAGTTTTCTGGCGGCATAGAGTGGGCCATGTTGTAGGCGTTTTGCTTGGCTCTTAAACTGAAGCATGATTCTCAAAACAAAGCGTTGCCACATCGGTGTTTGTTTGGCTCTCAAACTGTAGCATAGCGTTGCCAACTCCCGCTCAACTAAATCGTATGCCCTCGCAAAATATTTTGAATTGTTTTAAACTGAGTATTAATTTTGCTTTTTAATAATCCTTTTCGTAGACACAGCTTATTAGTTTTATCATTGAATTGTAAATTAGCAATATGCCAGGCATGCAAAAAAAGGCGTTTTTATTTTAGACGCTACGGTCACACTGGCCGCCTTTGCAGCCGGCGTTTGTTTTGGTGTTTTACTATTTTAAGTTTTTGCATTTTTAAGAGTAAAAATGAAGCGCAGAAGTCAAACACAAGCCCAGGCGCCCAAAGAGGCCAACAAGAAGCCGAAGGAAAAAACTGGAGCGCTTACTCTAGACCAGTTCAGCTCTGATGTTATTTGGCAGGTGGGTGCTCCGCCAAAATGGCTGGATAAACGTTTAAATTTAACTAATGACGAAATAATAACATTTTCAGCTAGCATCACAGTATTGGTCACCCGAATCCAAGTCCGAGCATTTACCCTACAATGCGGACATCATTGAACGCATTTACACAGATGAAATGACGAGCGGCAAAACTAGTGCTCGCCGCATTAACATGCTCGAGTTTAGCCAATATCTGGAGCAGTATTTGTGGCCAAACTACAAACGGGAGCAGGCAACCCATGCTCACCTTATGTCCATTGTGATCATGGCCAACGAGAAGTTCCGTGAACGTGTTGAGGTTTGGAATGTGTTTGTACAATTGCCAGATCAGTATCCAGCATTCTTTCGCCACGTGCTGGAATCATGTCTGCCGGATCCTGCAACAAATAAAACTAAGAGCACGATGCGCGAACGAACAGCGCTGCTCATGTTCCTAAATCACTGCTTCAATAGCATGGAAATCGAACTGTGCCGCGAACAAGCCAAGCGTCTGGTATCTCTCTCCATGTGGCACTGTCTGCAGCCACGTAAGTAACAATAGTTTTTATTAACATCGACAGATTTATTAATTGCTCTGCTTTAACGCTATGTAGGTCGCCGTGAACAGGAGCTTCGGGATGTGCCTGAGTGGCGCAAGTACTGGAAGCGTCTGCAGAAAAAGGAAAAAGACAGTCCCAAGCCTGATGTTATGTGGGAGCGTCACTTTATGCAGAATCTTATAATTGACTTTCTTCAAATACTGGAACGCATTCCGCCCGAAGGCGAGCTCAACAGCAATGTGGTGCACTACTGCGAACGTTTTCTGGAATTCATCATCGATCTGGAGGCACTGTTGCCCACGCGTCGCTTCTTCAATACAGTTCTGGATGATTGCCATCTGATTGTTAGGGCTTTGATGAGTCCGCTGGTGCAGCGGGAGGAGGGAAAACTCTTTGGTCAGGTATGTGTTCAGACTTTGCTTTTGTTTAATTAGTTGCATTTCATAAATTAGTTACATGTTAAGTACAAATCTCAATGTTTAACATTGTTAAACTAATACATAAAACTAAACACTTATCATAGCTACGAGTAGATATTACAATTAGTTGGTTGATTAACGTTATGCACGGATTCAACTATAACTTGGCTATAGTACGGATCGGTTTAGAGTCGAAGAATCTGAATTAGTCTCAATAGTCGTTGCCATTCATGTAGTGCATCTCATCACCCCAATCGCTAGCAGAAGGCGGTTCATTGTAGCAGCAGGATTTCTTGAGCAGAAAAGTCACATGACGTTGCCGCAGAACGCAGATGTAGAGAAGCAGCGGTGCCTGGAATGCATTCACAAAGATGTGGGCATATAGTAGTCCGTCCAGGGCCAGCCAGGACATGATTAGGAACAGCCACGAAAATGACATGACCAGCAGCATCAGCGAGAACATGATGAAGCTGAAAAGTAAATTCAATTAATTATATCGGTAAACGAATCGTTTGTCCATTTATCCACTCACTTGGCCTTCAGTTTGTGCGCTATCCGGCCGTAGACTGTACGGCGATTGATGAGCTTTCTCGTGGTAACATAGAAAAAGATGTTTATGATGATGGTGCACGCAACAGGAGCAAAGAATATACAGATGCCTAGCCAGCCAATGGTCTGCTGTTCCCCACGCATATTTTCTTTCTTGTACGAGTCAGCGTCGAGGAAGAAGTGCGCAAAGACCGCCAGGGCTGCCATTGTGGCTGTGCATCCCCAGGCATAGGCGGAGTAGTAGCAATACTTGCGTCCATCGGTCACCCGCAGGAACACGTTCCTCGACCGAAAAGTCTTCCAGATGTAATAGCCATAACTGTTGAGCCAAAAGAATGCCGCCAGCAGACTGAAGCAGAGGATTATGTCAGCCACAATGAAGCTAACGTGTTGGGTAAAATCAGTGAAGATGCAGACCAAATCAGCAGCTTGACTGACCATCAGACACATTGCTATTGTTGTCACTATGTTGCCAACCAGATCTCTGCTAAAGGAAAGACAACAACAGAAGAAATCGGTAATAAGTAACTTGCATCTGTATCTTTAACCATGATGAAACAATTCTCACCTGAGCGTGGGCAAGATAAAGTAAATGATGGCTATGATGAGCAAGATGATCAGCGATATGCCATGAAATATGGGATTTAGAATTTTACGCAGCACAAAACTTGAATCATTCCAATTGTTCTCCTTTTTGGCCAAACAGATGTGGGCAAAAAGACTCTGTTTATGTTCCGGAGAAATTGACTAAAACGAACAAGGAAATGGTATGATTAAATATTGAATGACTTTAATTGCAAGTGCGCGTACCTTATCGAGGCAGTACTGTCCACGCTCATAATCATAATAACGTGGCTTATTCGCCTCCAGCAGTTCCTCATCGTATTCGGCCAAGACACCGCGTCTCTCATCGCTCTCATCCTCGGCATTTGTATAGTGTCTCAGTTTACCATCGTCCAGTAGCACCAACTTATCATAACTCTGGAAGAGAAGTCAATAAATCAGTAATATTCTATAGAGGATTACTGCTCACTTACTCCCGCATAGTCCAGCACAGGCCACATCTGCTTGGAGCCACAGTTTGGAACTCCAATGACGAACTTGAAGTGGGGCACATGGGTGTTCTGATCCCCGCCATAACTGGTGAACATTGGCTCAAAGTAATCTGTATTCATTTACGAACAAAAGATGCAACAATCAGATCAGAAATTGAGAGGGGAACACGGGGAAATAGAGGGAAGTGGAAGGAGACCGCCAACAATGGACTCCACCGAACAAAGCAAATCATAAAACACTTCACTCCACACCACTCCAGAGTCTATAAATATCCATGACCAGAACAATGTATATAATCCAGACACAGTTTCATGATCATCTGTCTTTATGTTTGCGAATCTAATTAGTGGCTATTTAGCTATAAAAATTAGCATATCTGATTAAAATATCTCAGCTGTTGTCATAATTAATTCATGCAAATCTTTAAACAGAATTTGGTCTTGACCAACCTTTACCACTGTAAATATTTTCCCCCTAGAACAAATACACTTTGAGTTCAGACGTATTTCCTTCCAGACACTAGCATAAATCATAATTTTTGATAGCTCTGTTTGTTTTTGAATGCTTTTGCCCCCTTTTTCGAATTTGGTAGCTGTTTCATTGATTGCCACTAAGTGGGTCATTAAGTGCTTGGGTGCATGCCACATATGTTGCATGCCACTATCCCGCTAGCCCAAAAATCCATAAAGTTGAATGGCCAAGCCATAGCCGGCAAAAATAGTTGAGTTTTCCAGCTAATTGCGCGTGGTGTTGCCATTGACAACCTGTGCGTGTGTTTTAACCGTGTTTTCTTTTATAATATTGTACTTTTTTGTGGCTCTTACCCGTTTCGTTGACCTGCTGGCATGAATTGTTCACATGTATCTCAAACTTTTCACAGCATTTGTTGACCAACACCAGATTGGGATCGGTTGTCGGCAATATGTTGCTATCGGCCACATGGGCTGACACAATGATGGCTTGCATCGTGGCCAACAGCGTTAGACAAAGGCAGCTGCATTTAGCCAGACATTGCCAAATTTGCGCGCCAAGCATTTTAATGAGCATCTAACACGAGTAGAGCAACAGCTACAGACACAATTTAAGCTACAGATACAAATACTCGTATTCGTAATCGTAATCGAGCTCGTAATCGAATGCGTCATCAAGGCTGTGACTGACGCCGGTTTTTAGCCGAGATCATGACTTGCATGACAACAAAACGAAAAAAATTTAAGTCATCGGCAGCCAAGAATCAGTTTCCGTGATAATTTGTTTAGTACCTTTCAGGTTATAGTTATTATAATATTTACAGCAAATGATTTATTATTTTCTCCACACACAACATTAAATATCTTATTTGCTAAAAAAACGATTTCGTTTGTAATTTTATGCAGCTAGCGCGAAAAATTCCAAAAGACTGCGAACTGCTTGGCTGACAACCAACAACTGACTGAGCAGTCAGAAGGCAAACAAGATTCCAGTCTCTTTGCTCTCGCTTGCTCGCACTTACTTGAACTGTGGCTCGCTCTCACTTCTACTGTGACTCTGTCTGCTAACGCTCTTAACTTCTAGTCACTAGCAGACAGACCGATGCAGAGAGCAGCCATAGCATTGGCATTGGACTCAGTGTAGACTCTTAACGTGTAGAGTTGCATCGTTCTCCCTTCCCCTTGCCAGTCGCATTCTCTAACACAAGCAGCAGCAGCAACAACCACCAAGCATACAAAAAAAAAGTTGAAGTAGGGCTTTGAATTCGTGCTCTCTTCCGCTCTCTCACACTCACACACAGACACACGCACACGTATACAATGTTTTTTGTTGTTTAAATTAAACGACGGATATTATCAATTGGAAGCGAGCGACTCAAAGAACCGGCAATCCCTCCCGTCTATGTGACTTGGCTTCCCTGTATGTGCGCTTGTGTGTGTGCGTGTATGTGAGAGCTTGTGTGCTCCGTTGTTTGTTGTTTCGTCTGGCGATGTGTGATGATGTGATAAGGTTCCAAAAGTACATTATCTAGGAAACTGCAACTGCAGCAACCCCTCGACGCATTTCAAAACGCGTGCCTTGTCTTCCATTATGCGCCACTTGTCATCACTTTGGAGCAGGAGCAGTCCCCCTTTATCCATGCACATTTAGCCTATGTCACATTACACATACTTAAATCACATTTCCACTCAAACATACCTACACCACGTTATGCATACAAAAATACAAGCAACAAATCTTGAATTTCCCGAGTTTATGTTACAGATTTCGTAAGATATGCAATTCTAAACGTTCTAGACCTTATAAGTATTCATCTACAGCTTTGGGCAAATATAAATGAGAGAGAAATTTCCAATGTTCTTTGCGCTGATTTCTAGCTCCTTCTGCCTGATAAGGATATCCGTTAACTTAAAGCAAACAACTTTTTTTAAACTCTCTTTAATTAACGCTCTCCCAAACTCTCCCAATGCCAAGTTAAGGTTGACATGTTTGTAGACTTTTCACACACACACTAACTCCACTGCACGTATACCATCTTGTCCAAATTGATGACGTATTGCCCTTAAGCGACAATCGCTGACCGGCTTATAGCTGCACTCTCAAAGAGAGCCACGCTCAATGTCTCTGTGTGTATTTTGTAGAGAATTGAGTGGACAGGTAGTAAAGCAGTAAAAAATACGTTCCATTCAATGCACCCATATGCGATAGAATACAGGAGCGGTTTAATAAATTTTCAGGTTTTTACAGTTGTTCTGTTTTAATTAAATAAGGTCATTTCGGTCAATTGACTAACTTAATTATTTTTTTAGAATCAGAAAATTTATTATTTTTGTCCAATTACCTGATTTGTATAAATTTATAATATAAAATTAATATTTTTTACAGTTATTGGATATGCTCAAGTTCTATACCCGATTTGAGATTAATGATGTAACTGGAAACTCTTTGACTGATCATGATATGACACAACTGCACTATAAGAAAATTACCTCACTGCAGCGTGCGATGTTCTCAAAGTTTTCGTCTTTACGCGTCTTTGCATTGTCCAATGTGGCGACTGTGGACAATCGAGAGTCGCTGGAGAAGCATTTTGGGACATTAGATGCTGATGGATTGAAGCAAATTGCCACGTTTCTAAACCTGGTGCCAGACGAAGCAGTGAAACCATTTCAATGGCATCGTCTGGATGAGGACTTTCTGCGTGAATTGCTGATAACGCGACATGAGAAGCGTTGTTCACAGCTGGAGGCACTGAACGAGATGCCACTGTATCCCACGGAGCAAATCATTTGGGATGAGAATGTGGTGCCATCGGAGTATTATATGGGAGACACCTGTTTGGCTCTGCCAAAGCTTAACTTGCAGTTTCTTACACTTCACGATTATTTGTTGCGCAACTTTAATCTATTTCGACTGGAGTCCACCTATGAGATCCGTCAGGACATCGAAGACGCCGTCAGTCGCATGCTGCCCTGGCAGTCCGAGGATGGCGATGTCGTATTTGGCGGCTGGGCACGAATGGCCCTGCCCATAGCCAGCTTTGCTGTGGTCGAAGTGGCTAAGCCCCATCTCGGCGAGAAGAAACCATCCCGAGTGCGAGCCGATGTCGGTGTAACGCTCTCGGTGCGACGGGAGATCAAGGAGGAATGGGAAAATCTGCGCAAACACGACGTTTGTTTTCTGATCACGGTGAAACCGACGCAACCCTACGGCACCAAATACAATCCGCGGGAACCCTTTATACCCCAAGTGGGCTTGGTCAGCGTACGGGGCTGTGAGGTGGAGGGCATGCTGGATGCCAATGGGCGGGTCATTGAGGATGGTCCCGAACCACGACCACAATTGCCGGGTGAGCAGCGCAGCTATCGAGTCTGGTTGGACTCCAACCAGTATCGCCAGGACATGGACGACTTACAGGACGTAAGTTTTCAGCCTCGTACCCAAAATTGCTTTTATAATCCCAACACTTTAATTCTGACAGGGCTCCGACGACGTCTACGAAACCTTCAATATATTAATGCGCCGGAAACCTAAGGAGAACAATTTCAAGGCCGTCCTTGAGACCATTCGTCATCTGATGAACACTGAGTGTGTGGTACCACCTTGGCTGCACGACATACTCCTCGGTTATGGTGATCCTGCAGCAGCACACTATAGCAATATGCCCAATCAGGAGCGCACTCTGGAGTTCAATGATACTTTCCTAGACTACGATCATTTGCAGGCAAGCTTTCCCGACTACGAGCTCAAGTGCGAGTCGCCGGCGGCGAGCAGAGAGCCACCATATCGTTTAATTTTCGAGGATGTGCCCGAGCAGCGGGACAGCGATGCCGAAGAGGAAGCGGAGCAGCCAGCAGTAAGCAAATCCATTGTGGTTCAATCCTACAAATACGAGGCCAGGGGTCCGTACCCCAGCGATAAACCCAAACAGTAAGCACTTCCAAAACGTCCTCCAGTACGCATTTTTATAACTTAATCTTATTACAGGAACTGCATTCGTTTTACGCCCACGCAGATTGAGGCGATTAGAGCGGGAATGCAGCCGGGACTGACATTGGTTGTAGGTCCGCCTGGAACAGGTAAAACTGATGTGGCAGTACAAATCATATCCAATATCTACCATAATCAGCCCAATCAACGCACGCTGATTGTGACACACTCGAATCAGGCCTTGAATCAGCTGTTCGAGAAGATTATGGCACTGGACATTGATGAACGGCATCTGTTGCGATTGGGTCATGGCGAGGAGGCTTTGGAAACTGAAAAAGACTACAGTCGGTATGGACGAGTGAACTATGTGTTGGCCAAGCGCATGGATCTACTCAACCAAGTGCAGCGACTACAGGAAGCGGTGGGGGTGAGCGGAGACAATGCCTACACCTGTGAGACGGCAGGTTACTTCTACCTGTACAATGTAATGGCTCGTTGGGAGAAATTCCAAAGTCAGATGGATGCACACCGTGAGGAGTCAGATCTGGACAGGTTATGTGGACTTTTTGAATCAGAATTTCCGTTTGGAAAGTTCTTTGCCGATGCTCCACAGCCACTCTTCAAGGGAGCCACTTTTGATGAGCTTATGGGCATTGCCGAGTCCAATTTCCGCTATATCTCGGACATATTCACCG
This sequence comes from Drosophila acutilabella, assembly GCA_035046005.1. Taxonomy (NCBI): domain Eukaryota; kingdom Metazoa; phylum Arthropoda; class Insecta; order Diptera; family Drosophilidae; genus Drosophila; species Drosophila acutilabella. The sequence goes on from JAWNOK010000067.1 coordinate 12,106, forward strand.
AGCTGGAGGAGTTCCGTGCCTTTGAACTGCTGCGCACTGGTCTGGATCGTTCAAAGTATTTGCTGGTGAAGGAGGCCAAAATCATAGCCATGACCTGTACTCATGCTGCTCTTAAGCGCAAGGAACTGGTGAATCTAGGCTTTCGCTATGACAACATTCTGATGGAGGAATCGGCTCAGATTTTGGAGATTGAGACATTTATTCCGCTACTTCTGCAGAATCCACTAGACGGACTAAATCGATTGAAGCGTTGGATCATGATTGGCGATCACCATCAGCTGCCGCCTGTCATCAAAAATATGGCTTTCCAGAAGTACTCCAACATGGAACAGAGCCTATTCACACGTCTGGTGCGTCTTGGAGTGCCCACCGTCGATCTAGATGGACAGGGTCGTGCACGTTCCAGCATTTGCTCCTTGTACAAGTGGCGTTACAAGAAGTTAGCGGATTTACAACACATCTTCGAGCATGATGAGTACAAGAAGGCAAATCCGGGCTTGGCCTACGACTATCAACTGATTAATGTGGAGGACTTTAAGGGAGTGGGCGAGAGCGAGCCCAATCCGTACTTCTATCAGGTAAGCAGTCTACTTCTTTCGTATCTAAGTTATACTCATTTGTCGTTTTCCAAAATAGAATCTTGCCGAGGCGGAGTATATTGTAGCGCTCTATATGTACATGCGTTTACTGGGCTATCCTGCAGCCAAAATATCTATATTGACCACATACAATGGCCAGAAGCATCTTATTCGCGATGTGATCAATGCACGTTGTGGCAACAATCCGCTCATTGGTTGGCCGCACAAAATCACCACCGTCGACAAGTACCAGGGTCAGCAGAATGATTACATACTCATCTCTTTAGTGCGCACCAAGGCTGTGGGTCATCTGCGCGATGTTCGACGTTTGGTTGTGGCCATGAGTCGTGCCCGTCTCGGCCTCTACATTTTTGGACGCGTCTCCTTATTCAAGAACTGCCTGGAGCTGCAGCAAACCTTCAAACTGGTATGTGAAAACAATTGAAGTAGTGGATATCATCACTATTCAAGCTCATTTTCTTTCGCAGCTCATGCAACGTCCATTGAAACTGCAACTTATACCATCGGATGAATATCCAACCGAGAGATTAACATCTGATCCGGTAACCGATGCCAATAGCAAGACTGTGGAAAACATGTCTGAAATGGCAGAGTTTGTCTACAAGCTGTACATGAACAACATGGAAAAGCTTAAGGACACGTTGCCCTCTGAAGAGGAACTACGCGCCATGCGTAGTCAATTGCCAACTGAAGACGATGATGATGAAAATGAGGATAACACAGAGGCTGCGTCTGAGCTCAGCGAGGAGCCACCACAGAAGCGAGCTGCCACTGAAAATAAGAAGAAAACTACAGAAGTCTTTAAGCCCACGCCTATACAGAACGAAATAAATGAGGATGAAGTCGAAATGAGACAGCAAGAGCAGGCTGATGCACCAGAAACCATCACAGAGATGTCCACAGAGCAAGCAGCTGAAGAAACAGCCAATGACGAGTCTTAGTTGATCAGCAAATTTTAATTGCAATTGGTTCTAACAAATCATCAATCGTGACAAATACAAAACATTGAAACATAATCTTTCTATTTCTTTGGAGCTGTAATTCCCTCGAGCTGGGCCTTGAGTTGGGCGTTGGTCTTTTTCAGGAAGGTAATCTCCTCGGTGAACTTTTTCTCTTCTGAGGAGCGTAGCTCGGCATTGCGACGTTCGGCCTGCTCCTGTTTCATCTTCATGTCGGCAATCACTTCTTCCAGTGCCTCCTTATCCGACTCCAATGTCTTAACTCGATCACGCAGCATTTCCTTCTCCTCGTGTGCCTGCAAAGCCTTACGCATGCCAAAGGCCACCGAACTGCAGTAAAGTGTCTCGTAAGCTTCCATAGACATGGCAATCTCATCACGTATGCGTAACAGCAGCAAACCACGCTCCGAGCAATTAATGGTCACCTGGCGTATAATTTCATCTGTATGCCGCAATTGGTATTACAATCTCAGTAATTGTTAATGGCATCAGACACTTACCAAAGCACTGGGAATAGAGTTCACGGCGTACAGGACAGATGCCAGTTTCACGGGCCTGAGTCTGCTGCAGACGAGTGTCCAGCATTTCCTGCAAATTGATGACATCCTGACGTGTGGCCGGAGTACTCGAAACGGACTGCTGCCACAACTGTCCATCCTCCTCCCAGCAGCGTGGCGGGAGTATTGAGTTCAGTATTTCCTCTGTCTCCTTTTTGGTATCCAACAGAGCTCCAGCGGTTTGAGGTCGTTTCATTTCTAGCTCCGTCAGCGGAGCACCCTTCTTGTCCGGGTGCTTTACAACGAGCACCGGATTGTTGTAGCGGACCAGCGTTTGGAACTGGCCCACACTTGCAATCTCTACTTCATCCATTTTATCCAATTTGGCGTGTAATATTCAAATTGTACTATAATTCTTTTTATTTATATCGAAGTTATTTTTGTGTGTGCTTAGTCTGACGTGTTGAGCAATTTGTGTTGATATAAAAACCAGGAATACCTTAGTTAGGGAAATGTTCAGAGGGTGAATTTGTTTGGTGACTGATGGCAACGACGAAAACAGTTTTTCTCATATCATCAAATAGCAACAGGTCGGAAAAGTCATGAATATATGGTAAGTTGTCCTGGTAACCATTAATAAGAACATTTTATTTGTTTATTATATACTTTTATTCAATTTGTATTTATCGTATGTATAAATCGTAAATGCAAACCAATAAGTTTTGACTCCATTCTTATAAAGATGCAAATTGTATTTCACTAAACTTATAATCTTATTGATGTATGAGCAAGCGTGGCTAATTAAACTATAAGCTAACAACTTAGGACTAACAGTTTGAAGACCAAGAACTAAAGTAATACAATAAATGGAAGAGCAAATAATTTAGTCTTTTGTTCTAGTACAACTTAATAATATAATATATGAGTGTTATTTAAACTAATATCGCGTCGTTCATTGTGGAATTAAACCAATACGTGTTATACATTTAATATGTCTATGTCGTATATAGTATATGTATATATTATATTAGTAAGTAACGCTTAAATATTAAACTAGACATCGGTAATATATTCGTATATTTGTTATGTATATATATGGATATACAAGTATATTATTGTCATTATTAATGCGGGAGAAATTCCACTATGGGGCTTTTGTAGCTGTTGGTTTACACAATAACTATATTTATTGTTTGCTGATATATGAACTATATATGCAGATTATTTAGTGAGTGTCCTATCTTTTTGTTGGCATACCAGATACTACTACTACTCTATGTATATTTATATTTGTATCTTTAAGTATGCTTGTATTTTTCGCAACAAGAAACTCAAATAATGCAAAATGATCAGAATTGTTGAACTAAACCTAAGCACGGCTAAGGGGGTTTCTCTCTAGATATCTGTAGATATAGCTACTTTATAATTTACAAGTTAGCTGTCAGCTGTTAAACTCTTTAAATAAGCTCGGCCACGGCATCGTCACCATCTCGTATAGGTGCCTGGAATGTGGATCCCGTAAACTCGTACATCTGCGAAGAATTTAAATGTTTTAAAATGGAATACATTTTAGATTATTGGGGTGTACTTACAGAGGGAGCTCGATTATTGCGCAGCGTGGCATAATCCGCAAAATCATTGCCATGTGGATCGATGCGCGTCAGAAGCAATCCAGCACCGCCGAGACCACTGGCACTGTTTGCACCACCGCTGCGCATTGAGATGGAGCCACCACCGCCATGGCTGCCAGAGCCGGCGGTCAGGCGATTCTGATTGTTGCGCGGCTGTATCGTGGCATAGGTATTGTCCACCGACTGGCCATGATGCACCTGCTCCAGTGAGCTACGATGATCCAAATGTCCTGGCGCATCTGAGTTCGATATATGATCGGGCTCCGAGAACACCTGCATAGTGAGCTCTTGCTCTTCGTACAGCTTCAGTTTTCTAAAAGAAACAAATAAATAATATAAATGTAGGAAAATTTAAAACTTTATCAAGAATTTGCTACTCACTGTTCAATCCAAAGAGGATTTTCGGTTGTATTTAAATCCTCAATAATTTGTTTCTTAATCAGCGCCTCCTTGCGACGCGTCTCGACGGGCACAGAGAGATTCCAATGCTTGAGACAACAGCAGAGCACAATGAAGCTAATGACGCCCACAAAGAGCACTATGACCAGAGCTACCAGACCAGCAACCGCCAGGTCAAACTCATCTTGAACAATGGCAATGTAGGCAGGCACAACATTCTCAATTGCAAAGCCAGCATAGTAATCCTGCAAACAAATTAGAGACAAGTTAGTAAATACTTTGGTAACAATTAAATTAAGCAGTCCTTAATACCTTAAGATAATCATAGTTCCTGTCGATGTCCTTGAGTATCTCATCCACGGGCGCTATTTGTTGTGTCTGCGGATTGACTGCATGGAAGTATAAATCACACCAATCCATTCGTATGCGTCCAATTGAATCCAAATGGAAGCGTATCTCGTCTACAATGATGCGATGTTGTGTTGCGTTGCGCAGCTCAGCGATAATTTCTTCCTGCTCCTGGTAGACCTCTTCTGGTGGCCGCGATAGAATCACTCGAACCAACTGTGTGCCATCAAAGACCCAGATCTGCAAACATCACACGATTAGCTTAAGATTTAATTACCCTTTTATAGATACTCACAAAAACTTTGGTGTTGGCCGAGCGCTGAGGTTGTTCCAGTTCCCGGGCCACAATTTCGAGCTCGAAACGATCCTGATTGTATTCAGCCATAATTGTATTGGCCGTAATGCGACCATCCTGCGAGATGGCAAATGGACTAGGCACAATTGAGCCAGTCGACTTGCTAGCACCAAACTTATACAGGTTGGAGGCAACAATCATGTACTCGATCTTGGCATTCTTGCCCTGATCCGCATCGGTGGCGTTTACTAGGGTTATAGCTGCATTCATCTTCGCATTGGCATTGACACCGGCATAATAAATGGGTTTCTCAAATATCGGAGCATTGTCATTCACATCTAGCACAGTGATGGCCACTTTAGCCACAGTGGTGTCGCGACTCAGTGACTTGATGGAGAACGAGGCGCGTTCCTCTTCGGATATATGCAAATCCGACATGATGCTAGCCAATATATACAGGGTATATGCATCAGTCTGTTCACGATCCAGACTCTTGTTGGTGTAGATATCACCAGTCAGTTTGTCGACATAGAAGGCACCATCCTCGTTACCCAGAAGCATATAATAGAAGACATCTCGATTGTGTTTGCTACGCGAAGAGGCCTGAATGTGTCCAACTTTGACGTCCCGCCCGCTATTCTCATTGATAGAGACCTTGTAGGGATTGGAGGCATCTGGGAACTCGGGACGATTCTCATTGGCATCCACAATGCTAACGGTGAGGAGACGCAGTGACTCAAACGGCGGATTGCCCGCATCACGTGCCACTAATATGATGTCATAGCTGGAATAAAAATATGTTTTATCTTCGATCTGTAATCTGAAAGATTAAATGCTGTGTCCACTTACTTGGCACGATTCTTGCGGTTGAGCTGCTGTCGAGATCGTAGTTCGCCCGTGTCCTCATCGATCTTGAACTCCGCTGTTTCCTGTACATTCAGATTGTTCACCTGTAGGTGATAGCTAATCCTGCCACTGTCATCGGTATCGTTGTCCAGTGCCTTCACCGTGAGCAACAAATAATCTGGTTGCACAATATCACCGGGTATCTCAATGGTTGCATTCGATAATGCGGGAATCACAAACTCTGGACGATGTCTGTTCACACGCAGCACAGTAATAACTGCCTTGGCTGTACTTTCCATTGTGCCAGATCCTTGGGTATCTCGGGCAGAGATCAACAACTCGTAGACTCCGTTTTTGCCGGACAAACTCTGTGCTGGATAAATGATGCCCGACTGTGCGTCTAGCTTAAACAAAGCCAGCTCATTGCCAGCGATTATAATGTATCTCACATCTCCGTACAGTCCCTCATCCAAGTCTATGGCCTGCACCTGGAGCAGCGCAGCCGGCGGCTGATAAGCTGCATTCTCCGAGACGGTCGAGTTGTACGTGGAGCGTGTAAACACCGGAGCATTGTCATTTACATCTAAAATATTAATGTGGATCTGTAGATAGAAAATGTGAGTTAATAGACTGATAAAATAATATGATTTGAAGTTAAGCACTAACCGTTGCCGTGGCAGACTTCTGAACAGTTGCCGGTGCCTTGTCCTGTGCCACAACGGAGAGTGTAAGTTCCTTTAGCTGCTCCCGATCCAAAATGGATGCATTGGCGACCATCACATTGCCCGTGTACGCATCGATGCTAAAGTACTTGTTGTTCTCCCCAATCAGAGTATATGTCAGCTCCCCAAAAGCACCGACATCGCCATCGTGGGCCTCCACTTTACCGGCTACTGTGCCACGTGGTGAGTTCTCCGTGATATTGAAGTAGTACTCGGGTTGGGTAAAGTGCGGCTCGTTATCGTTCAGATTGATAATGTCCACAATAATGTCAGCTGTCGCTGTTAGAGCAGGAATACCTGTATCGCTAACAGTGACCTTGAATTTAACCTCTTTCACTGTTTCGTAGTCTAGCCGTGCTGTGGTATAGATCACACCAGTGCTGGGATTGATGGCAAAGTAATCGTTTTCCGTAATGTTGAATTCACCAATGCTGGAATCCTCATCGCTGGCCTGCAATGTGGTCAGAACTGTGCCCACCGCTTGTTCCTCAACCATTTGTAGCTTGATCAAGGGCTGTTCTGGACTCCAGGGCGCATTAAATCTCTAAAATAACAGGAAAAACGTTATAGTTTTGAAATATCAGTCAAAAAATAATCAAAAATTCATTAAAAGTTGAGGTGCATTCGAGTATAAGCTCGACAAGATGCCAAACACAGTTCCAAATGATAAGCTGAAGCTTCTCTTTATCAACATCATTGCCATTTTGTACAAGGCAACGGCATTGAATGTGCATCGACTGCACTCGGATTTAAGGGAGGTCAAAGTAGTGCTGAAAACTTCAACGGAGGAGATTTGGGTACCTCAACTATTTGTACTGCTCATCTCAGGATTACTTCTAGTCCGATTCATCATGTGCTTTATGGGACTGGCCTCAAACATTGTTGCCATGTGAGTGCGCAACATACTTAAGCCCAGCACTTAGAACTTGATTACTATATGGCTTACGAACCCCAATAACCCATAAACCGAGCCAGTTTTTGGTCTACTTTTAGATCGAATTAAATCCTCAGTAAAGTTCTCACCTTAAATTTACTCTGGATATTTTAATTTGTAGTAACCTTTAACTACTTATCTCTCTGCTTTCTTTTTAAAATTCATTTTTTATTGTTAGCTACCCCATGTTGACCAACTCACAGCCCGAGTTATTAATGCCTTCGATAATTGTGCAAATTTTGGATCACGTGGCCTTGAACATATATGAGATTGTTTTGGGCTATGCCTGCCTCAAGTATCTGTATCCCGAGAGTTTCGCTGTCTTTGTCGTTTTTCTCGCCAAGATGACCATAAAGACCACTTGCTGTGTCTCGGCACTGTAAGTATTGGATCCATCTAGGATAATATTTTCTACTCTTTTCTTCGCAGCAATATGTACGCTGAGAAGCATCATCAGCTGACCACAAAAACTGAATATACGGATAACACAGGCAATTTGGAAAGCGACTTCAGTCAAGAGTTCGAAATAGGTCAACAATATTTTCGACAATCGCCAAATCAATAAAAAAAAGTTGCACTAAATTTTGTGTGAATATTAAATGCAGTTTAGTGTGTTTAATCAGAGTATATTTTATGACTGTTTGGGAGTCTATTTATAAATGGGATTTTACTCTTTCTGATTGACTAATACTCTAATTTCTAGCTCTTCTAAGTTTCCACCATATTCAAAGTACATCCAAATTGACTCGATTTAAATATGACTTAGTATTATAATAAAAGACTTTCTAGATTATTGTTCTGTCTGATACAAGGCTTATATAAAAATATTTACTCAGAAATAGTTGTAAAATATTAGCAGTGACACAACTATACCAAATGCTAGCTACTTTTATTAAGCCTTTAAGCTTTGTGTATAGTTTGATATCTCTAGTTTCAACTTACCGGTGGTATTTTATTCACATCAATGATCTGTATGATGAGTAGTCCCCGTCCCTGTTGTACATTGGGAGCCGTGCTGTCTGTCACTAGGACATTGATTCGCATCACAGCAAACAGATTGCGATCGAGTGGTCGATTGACCAAAACTTTTCCATTTCTAGTGATGGCAAAGTATTCCTTAAACTGTTCGCTGTGTGGCAACTCCTTGCCCTCCTTATCGATGGCAGTGATGTCACCAGTGGCAGCGAATTCCAACGCATTGTGAGTAGCCACATCGGGATCAAGGGCAATCAGAGTGTGCACCAAGTGTCCAGTCGCAGCATCTGCTCTGACTTCAGCATGTTGTGTGGCCGGCACAAAGTATGGATCCTTATCGTTGCTATTCTGGACATTAATGGTCAGTGTGGCGGTTCCTGTCAAGCTGGGAGTGCCCAGATCAGAGGCCTGAACCTGCAGCTGATACGTATTCCTTCTATCGTAGTCCAGTTTGCGAGAGACGAAAACCTCACCCGTTTTCTCATCAATTCCAAAATCATCAAAGCTACCCTGTTGTATGCGATATCGCAGCTCGGCATTCTTGCCCGTGTCCAGATCCGTAGCCTGCAGTTTCTCAACACTGGTGCCAATCTCAGAGTTCTCCTCAACTATGGCACTGTAGTTCTGCTGCTGAAAACTGGGCACATGATTGTTCACATCTCGCACCGTTATGTTCACACCGCAATTGGCTGTGAAGAGTCCATCGTTGGCTTCCACCACAAAGATTAGCTGCTCACTCTTCAAATTGGTCACATCAAGGCTCGCATTGGATCTGATGCTTATCTGTCCACTCTGACTATCAATATCAAAGATACTTTCGATTTGTGGGGATCCTATAATTCTATAACTTATGCTGGACATTGTATCCGCATCGCGTGCCTTCACCACCAACGGGGAATCAAACACCAAGGATCCTTCGTCCACACTGGCGCGGTAAAGAGGACTTTCACACACGGGAGGGGAATCGTTGGCATCGCTCACCGAAATGCGTAAAGCGACCACGGAGGTCTGACCACGCCCATTGTCATCGGTAGCCTGTGGAAAAGATATGAAAAATGGGCAAAGGGATTTAAAAAACTGATATAGACTATAAATAACTTAAAGAAAAACTTAAAACGAATTTCGGAAAACAACGGAACGAGTCCTGTGTGCAGTTTTATTGCCTGTGCGCTCATTGTTGTTTTGAAGTAAACTGTTTTTCCTATGGGACCATAAAGATTAAACCATGAAAAGCTGTAATTGAAACCTTGTTAAGAGCATGTCTTAAAAATTTAAAGACTGTTTCGATATCTTAACTGAATCTTAATTGAACGCAAATGCTCTTAAAGGCAGTTTAATTTAAAGTAATGTCAAAAAAAAGAGATAACAGCCTGACTAATTGATTATATAAAACAATGCCCTAATGATATTAACACCACGAATTCAAGTGACAACGGAGGACATAATACATAACTAGGAAATAAAGTAAATGCTCCAAATGGTACGTTTCTTTGTCTGTTACGACACCTTCCCCCCTCTGAACTACGCGCCCACCTGCTCAGCGCAACTCTACCCACTCTCCTCACTCACCTTGTAGGACAAGAAGTACGTGGTCTCCGTTTCATAGTCAAGACACGTCGGCGTCGCCTTGCTGTTGGCGGCTTTGTCGTCATTAGCAGATGATGGTGATGGCAATGACGATGACGAAGACGACGCTGATGGGGACGGTGGAGCAGCTACCTCAGTTTGCGCGATTAACGTATATTGTACGGTGGGCTCTGTGTTAATCTCTCGTGGCTGAGAGTTGGGATTCGATGGCAACATATCGAGAGCGTCACTCTCGCTGTCATTCTCATGGAGGTCACGTCGCTGGCGCCTGTTGCTGCTGCTGCTGCTGTCCTGCGACTGACAATCGGCCAGCGTAATCACGCCCGTTTGCTCATTGACATGGAAGAGCTCCGCTCCGGTGCCGGATAGACTGTACCTTATGCCGGTGTCCCCAAAGCTGCCCGAGTCCACATCCTTGGCGGTAATCGTTGCTATGTATTGACCAGGCAGAGCGGCCTCCGATACAGTGGCCGAGTAGCTTTCGTGCTCAAAACTTGGCTTATTATCATTGGCATCCAGCACACTGACCGTTATGGTGGCCGTCGATGAGAGCTTCGGATTCGTATCCGTTTCCTCGGCCACGACCAGAACAATGAACTTTCTTTGATTGGGATTCTCATAGTCCAGTGTTCCGTTTGCCACGCGTATATTCACCTGCGAGTATCCCGTTACCAGTTTGGGTTCCACATCAAACACTCCGGACACATCTTCCAACCGCAGAGCAAACTTCGAGTTGATTCCAACATCCGCGTCGCTAACGCTCATGTCCAGAGCCAGCGGTGTTCCCTCCGGTGTATTCTCAAGCAGAGCCACTTCGTATTCCTTTTTGTTGAATGTCGGTGGTGAATCGTTAACATCGCGTATAGTCACCGTGGCTCTAGCTGTGGCACTGGTCAGGGGATCGTCACTTGGCACTCCGTTCACCACTTCGCGAGCACGTATCAACAGGGGAATCAGGCCAGTGGAGTCGGTTAGTGCCTCGCGGTCCAAGGGCTTTGCGGTGCGCAGTTCTCCGCTGTGGGAGTCTAGCAGGAAGTAGTCATTGGGATCTGTAAGAAAGACATAAGAAGAATTCCCTTGAGTAACATGATGGGTTGAGTGTTTCTACTCCACTTACTGCTGAGCAAATCGTAGACAATCTTGCGAGGTTCTCCTGTATCGCCATCGCGTGCATGCACTGTCAGAACTAAAGTGTTTATGGTGCTGTCCTCGCCGATGATCGTCGACAGGGAACCTTGGAAGACGGGCGGCTTGTCCTGCACATCCTTGACTCGGGCTTCAAATGTGGTCTGTGTTTTATGCACGCCATCTGTTGCCTCGATTTGGAAGTGATAAATCATTCGCTGATTGTAGTTTAGGGTATCATTGAGCACTACGGCGGCAGTCAGAACGGTCGCCTCGCGGGTCAATAACTGCAGACGAAATCTACGTAGATATAAAATAAAAATTATTATTAATATATCGATTAAAGGGTTCTCGGGTTATTATCTTACTTGCTGCACGCCTCTGGACTTTGCTGTTGTGGCAGGCATTTGAGATCCAGACTGTCGCCAATAGTATCGCGATCCTTGACCAATATCTTGTTGAAAATCGTTGTGCCCACTGCTGCATCCTCGTTGACATCGGCCTCATAAGGAGTCTGGTAGGAAAATGGAGGGAAATTAATGTTATCTTACAAGAAAATTAAGTATTCTGAGCCTACATCTTGGAACTCTGGCGGATTGTCATTTTCATCGAGTATAATGAATGTTATGGGCTGTTGTACAACATTATCCTGCTCGGATTCTCCAGCTGGATCGACGCGATCTCTAATCGATACCAGGAAGGTTAAACTATCGGTTTCCTCGCGATCCAAGGGCTTGACTAGCGTTATATTTCCGGATACAGCATCTACGCTAAAATGATCCGATCCAATCGAACTAAATGTGACATTACTTCCCTCTGGATCGTAGCCCTCTAATCGAAAGACCACTGTACCCACAGGCACATTCTCGTACAGCACAATGTTGTTTAAAGTCTGTGTAAAAACAGGTGGCAAATTCGTCTCAGCTGCAAAAACAACAAATTCAAACTTAGTTATGAATAGTTTGGTAGGGGAAAGTACTTACAGTTTACAAGCTCTGATGTCAGGCAGATTAAAAATACGGTGAGCGTCCACTTCATATTGTTGGCTGTAAAGGAATGAAAATGATAAGGTTTATATGCTTATTTATGTCTTGTGATAAACCGTGTAAACAAACTAAGCTAAATTACAAAATACCTTAGAAGAAAACCAAATTTACTGCTAACTTATTTTCACTTTTGGATTTGCATCATTTTTTTCCTCTTGGTTTTTATTTTACTTTTTTTTTTTGGCAATTTGTTGCGCAAACAAACAACAAAGATAAATTAAATTCATGCTGAAAATTCAATTAGCTGACAACACAGAAACAACAGGAAGGCGGCAGCAACACCAACAGCAACAGCAACAGCGACGCAGGAAGAAGGCGAAATAAGCGTCGGTCTGACGACAAACGCGTCGACAACAATGGCCATAACAATATAACGACGTTGATGACAAGCAACAACAAACAACAAACAGTTAACAGCAAACAACAATCAGCAGCAGCAGCAACAACAACAACAACAACACCAATTCCACCAGCAACAACATCGAGCAACAATGTGCCAAATTGTGCACTTTAAATGAAGTTGAAGTCCGGAGTCGCAGGAGGAGACGGAGGTGGAGCTGGAGCTGGAGCTGGAGCTATCCGCTTAAAGGCGCAAACATTTTTAATGCGTCCGGCACGCACGACCGGAGCATTTTGGACATGCGGGGCACAAAGCCCTACGGAATCATCTTACATATCAGCCAAAAGCAGCAACAGCATTGGGGGCATGACTGTGCTGCTCGCATTCCCTGCTGTTTATAATCTCACTGAAATTACTCAGAGGGAACATAACCAGATCCAGGTCGAGCCCCAAAAACTGGGCACAGACATCCAATTAGTTATGCATAAAATCCCGACTAGAATGCTACAGTTGCCCGCATGTACTGTGTGTTGTGGGTGTTTGTGTGTCTGTGTATGTTTACTCAGACCTTGCTGGACCGTTCAGTCCACCCACTTGTCCACAGGATTCTGTGGTCCATAAATATCCTATTTACCCAACCGTTGCCTGACCATAAACCGAACGTTTTAAGGTCGTTTATGCGTTTTGGGTTTAGATTTGGAATTGGGTTTGGGGTTTTTGTATTACAACTGATCCAACAAGTTAAATGCTTAGTGATTTTAGTTAAAACTTATCAAATCTCTGAATGCTCTTTCGTCACTTAACACTATCCTTATTTTCACTATCAACGAGCCGGATGGCTCTGGCTTGATACTAAATTGTAATTTAGAACTAATTCTCTGTAACAATTAAAAAAGAGATTTTAGCATTAGTTTCAGTGTTAAAAGTAAAATCAATATTGTTATTATAATTAGCAAAAACAATATCAACATTTTCTTTACCTAATCATTAACATAGGAAACATTTTTAACATTATATTAAAAATTGTCAGTATTAGAATTATTAGAAATAACATTATCATTGTTTATTTCATTGGCATTGCCATCTATATCGTCATTATCAGCTTCCCAAAAATGGAAAGCGATATCATTATATTCATAAGAAATATTACACAAATAATATCATTAACCCTAAGAAACGCATTATTAATATCACCAGCATTGTCATTAAAACTATAGCATTACTTCTACCATTTTTGTTTATATTTAAATTTACTTTATACATTTACAATTATACTGACATTATATTAAAACTCACATTAATATGAATATTAATATTTATGTTAAATGATACTTTCCAAAACTTTCCAATCTTTCAATTTCTTTGTTACACACCGCATACTTAAGCCAATATGCTCCACGAAATAAATGTAGAATTTAGTGAGTAAATTAAATTCATATTCAACTGGTTGCTGTGACTGCAACATTTAGTAGCAAGCTACGTGTTGTTGTTATTTTTGGTGTTGTTATTTTTGTTGTTCTGCTGACTCAACATTTATGTCCTGCTAAATGGTATTTTGTGCTGACATGAATAACTCCTTGATAGTACCTAATGGACAGTTGATTACAACTGCTTCCATGTAATTTATGATCATTTGAATTATGTGGTTAAATTGCGTTAGGAACACGTGTCCATGTGAGATTATCCATGCAGATTTCTTAGAATTAAACAGACATGTGTTGCCACATGAGATTGCATTTGTGGCAAGCATAAGAAACAAGGAAAATTCAGTCGTATTTGAGTAATCCAATTTTTTTGCCACACACTTTAAAATGTAAACTGATATTTACTTCACCTCGTTTCTATTATCGTCTGCAAGCACTTAAAGTTCGTGTAGTCAAGATAAATACAGTATCCAATCCATCAAAATCATCAAATTTCAATCACATAGTAATTTTATATGGTACAAAAGCGACTGAATGGGTGTGTGTGTGTGTCTGTGTGTGTATTTTCCTTTTCATGTATGTCAATACTAAAACCTGTTGATGGATTTCAACCTGAGATTTAAGCCCTTCGATGGCGCTTTCCTTTATGAGATTTTCATTTTTCCTTCGTTTTCCAAACATGTTTTTTTCTTTCTTTTGGGTGTTAGCTTAACTCCCACTACGTAAGTCATCATCATAAAACGGTAAAGTGTACCTTAAGTCAAATTTGCTTTATATAGCAGTTGGAGTCACAGGTCGTAGCTTGTTTTGGGCACAGAAGGGTCGGGAGAGGAAAGGGACTATGCGGGGTAATCTCAAGTTACCATTGCGCATCGACGCCGTCGAGTGCTGTGTAAACTTGGCGTTTCGTAATCCTTCATGGCGATTGCCTTCTCCTTGTAGGATCTCGGGCAACATCCATGCCAAACATAATAAATCATATTTATTTAAAATAAATTGTACTTTCTTTTTGCCTCTCCCATCTGTTGCCAGCCAAATCACTTCTGTGGGTTCTGCGGACAATAATAATTGAATTATGTGCGCATCAGAAAACTCCTTTAGTCGCCAAATTCATTTTGAGCTCACTCTTCTCATCGCATTTTAGTTGCATACTTTTAGGGTGGGGTTTGTAGAAGGGCGTTTTGGTAGCTTAGGGGGTTTAGGGGGTTTGGGGGTGGTTGACATGCTTCGAACGCAAATCCAGCTGATGGAACTTGAATGTTGCAAGTCACTTTCTTGCTGCTCCCAAAATTTATCTTGCTCTCAGTCCCTCGCACTTTGTGCCGCTGGCGGCAACATAATAAAAATGTCAAACTCCTTATGCTGTCGCTTGTAATACATCTTAGTCAAAAATATGTTCTTTATGTTTTGCAATGTCCTTGTCTAGCTTACTTCCTTACTTCCTTTCTTGCCATGCCTTGCACACTGAACGTAGTCAGCCATTTTCTCTTTCTCATTTCATCATTCCTTTTTTTCCAACGTTTCCTTGCGTTCGTTTTTTTTTATTCACATTTATTTCTGCTTTTATTTTGTGCAACATTCGTTATGGGCCATCATGATGATGATGATTATGTTGATAATGATGATGTTGATGACGATACCGTGTCGTCTCGTGTCGTGTGCAAGTTCACAAAGTGCTCCACTTAAATATGCTATGTAAATCACCTGTGTGAGCTATAGCTCTACACCAATTTCTTATCCATGGTATGTACACCTTCCCTTCACCTGCTTAGCGTCCTTCCTCGTTCCCCATTCCAATTCGTTCCTTCCTTGCCCCTCAGTCTCTTTGTCATTCACATTGCTTTGGTGCGCGTGTCAGTGCTGACATTTTCTTTATGTCCTGCAGTTTGTGTAGCTCGAGGCTGCCTTCCAACAGTCACCAGATTCTATTTAAACGGCATTATCTTCAGTTGCCGTCTTGACTTGTCTCAACAGTTGCCATCTCCTAGCATCTATTGCCCTGCTATGCGTATCTAGTCCGTGTATCTGTAGCGCATATTGTCGACTGGGTATCTTGAATGTAAAGGGGACTTACAAGTTTAAACAAGATATTTTTTGTAAATAACCAACTAACATAAGTTTTGAAAGGATATTGAAATCCTTGATTATAGTTTCTAAAAATTACTGACATTGATTGCTGTCAAAATGACATTTCTATGATTCTAATACTTTTTAGTCACGAGTAAAATCTTTCGTTTTTATTTAATTAAAATCCTTGATATTAACTTTTTAGGAAACTTTTTTACTCGTTTTATGCTTCTTAAAATTTATATAACAGTTTAATTTAATTTTAAATACTAATTGCTAAATTCGGAAATTTTAAACTCATTTTTGTCGTTAATTTTATAAGCACAACCTTTTTTACAGGATATTTAAAAATTTCTGCATGTCACTTGGTTTTTCATGACTCGCATTCAAATTGCCCTTTTTTTATTTGCATCGTTTGTTTTATTCTCGCGACGCCTTCGTTTTGTTGCCTCTTTCCTGCGCCTCTACGCCGTCGGTCGTCCCCTTTTCCCTCTCTTGCTTTGGCCCCGTTTTTCGAGCGTCCTTTTCTTAATTTATTCATAAGCCTGGTGGCAGCGGCACACATCTTGAGTGGGAGTGGCAACATCATTACTATTACTCATGTGGGACACACGCTTCAACGTAAAGCCCAAAGCTGCACCTCTATGTCCCCATCCCCGCCCCTAACTAGCCTACCTGCTACACCCCAGAACATTGCCACTTCCATCTGCCTCACCAACACCATATTTTTCTTGTTCTTCTCCTCCATCTGTGGCAACCACGTGCGTGCGGCATCGTAATTCAACGCCGCTTGTTTGTTTAGCTCCGAGAAGCCAGTTTGAAGCAATTTCCTTGCCTTGGCCTGTGCCACCTGCAGCCAGCTCCAGTAGATTTTCCCCACATTCCAGTCCCAGTCCCACTCCCACACCCACACTCAAAGCTTATCTTTGTCCTCACTCTCACTTTCAGTCTCTCACTTTCCCACTCTTGATCCCTCTCCTTCGTTTCGCTGTACTCATATAATTATGCTCTGCATGTTGTTGAGCCTTGTGCTCATTTCGCATTCACAGCGTTTGTGACAGTTTAACAAATTTGGAATTTAAATTGCACCTTGCATTTGACTCAGCCTAGAGGCTTTCTACTTATTCTTTTGCTCCTTCTTCCCAAGAGGAAGAGGCTTGATTTGAAGAACCGTTGCCCGCACCTGTTGTTGGTTCAGCTTTGCATAAATCTCGGTGCGTTAATCGTTATCATACGCAAAGTTGTCTAGCATTCGGTTACTTAATTTTTTGCAAGAATCCACATAATTATGAGCACTACGTGCCGCATTGGAAAAAGTTGCTCTTTCCCCTGCGGCTTAAGAAAAGCCAAAAAGCAGCTCGCGCCAAGTATTATAAAGTTTTTCTCACAGCCTTGTTCATTGTTGTTTTTCCCACGCGCATTAAATTGAAGCCATCAGGCCAACAAGAGGAAGGAGCTTCAACCCATGCACCCACAGTGAAGCCTGGCAGTACGGACAGACTGAGTGACTGACAGACAGTCGGACAGTCAGTCAGTCAGATACAGGTGGGTGCGCTGAGAGTCGACTTTAAAATACTGCTCAAAATGAAATTAAAATTGTTGTTCTGTTTTTTTATACATTTTTTAACATCGGGGCGAGGAAGGGAAGTTGGTAGTCCCTCTTTCTCCCTCTATCTCCCCATTTCGCTCACTCGTTCTCTATCTGCATATTGAGGGGACGTTAAACAGTTGGTTTCTGCATGAGGGGCATGTCGATTGTTGAGCTTCTACACCGAGCTGAAGAAGTTTAAATTGGTTTTATGTTAAAGCCAAATGAGTGACTCGAGTGGTTCTGGCCTGGCCCAAAGTGGCACGGTTTGAGTACACTTTCTCTCTTTTTCTCTCCTTCTCTGCTTTTTATTCCCGCTCAATGTACAGAAGAAGGAGGTGTCCTGTTGCAAGTTGAACGTCAGGAAATGAAATTTCTTGCGAATTCCTTTATTTATTTTTTTTATATATACATATTTTTTTTATTTCATGTTTCTTTGCTATACCAAAGTTAATGGAATGGTAACTGCTATTGGAAAAACGAGAACAAGGAACTGAGACCCGATTGGGGACTGGAGACGGCAATGGCGATGGGTACTTACTCCTGGGAGAACAGTCACTTGATGAGTGGACGTTTCAGTTTGACTGCTTGTCAAATACAGCAAATGTTTTCAAATATTTCATGTACTTGACAATATGAGAGGTATTCCCTGCTGGGCAGAACTGATTTACCCATACAATGAAATTGTGCAAAACGTTTAAAATAAATCACCGTAATGTATTGGGTGTATTTACTTTGACAAAAGACATTAACAAGGCTAAACCCTTAGGCGACTCACACTTATTTGTCTTGTAGGAATGTGGTTCGTGCCGAAATAATATAGAAATTCTCTTGGCATGGAGTTGACGTGAATACATATATTTATTTGTATGTGATTATGCTGTTGATAAAATCACTGAAGCAATTATTCTATTTGCATAAACGGTTAATAATGCTTAACATTTTGAAGTTTATAAATTAATTAGCATAACATATTTTAAGCTAATGGTTTTATATTTAAATTATGCTATTTTCAGTTTCAAGTTTTCTTACTCAATTAGTTTTGCTGTCAGTTCCACTCGCTTTTCATTTGTGCTAATTAACACCCCAGGCATCACCTGTGGGTTAAATGTTTGTTTAAGGCAGCCTCTAATGCAGCGTAATATATAGAGTAAAGATTTTTCTTTTTTTCTTCAGCTACGCCTACAAAAGACAGCTCAACTTTTTCTTCCCATTTTGTTCTCAAGAACAAGAGAAAGTTTTCTTAGCGAGATTTTCACGGCTTTATTAAAGTTGTCAGGAGAGTCGAATCATTTGGCTTAAATCGCACTAAAATTATCAACAACAACTGAATGCAGCACAACAGACACAACAACAAGGAGCTTAACTATGGCCAGAACAGTGGGACGACGTGAGAAGCAGTGTGAGAGACAGAGATAGTGCGACAGAGAGAGGGTGTCTGATTTTGGGCTTTTGTCGTGTGGTAAACCTAATGTACTGGCTCTGGCTAATGTACATTTCCATACACATTCACATGACAGGCTTTACTGTACTGTGCAGTTGTGTGGCTCGACCACTAACAATAGTTTGCAGACAACAGAAACTACAACAATGAACCACATTAATACAATCATAGTAAAAATACTAAAATCGAACTTTTACACTAAAAGGAAATTTGTTTTATCAAAATCAAATAATAGTTAATCAATTCTATTTAGATAATATCAACGAGTATAATTTCATAAATATTCTTGTATAAAAACAAAGATTTTCCTGACTTGTCTAACTCAGGATCAGTGAACATAGAAATCTCTTTGAATAAGTTTATTATATTTTATTGTGTATTATTTTTTTTAATTTGTTTTTTGGTAATTCCAATTATTTATAATATTTATACATACTGCAGATTATATCCCCAGCCACTTTTCTTATTATAAAATGATTTGTTTAGTACATCGATTAATTCGTAGTCATGAGCAAACATAGAAGACTCCTAAGCATGAGCGAATAGGAGATTTTAATGGAGCGCGTACTTCTAAAGAGACTAAAGTATTGAAAGGACTTTGAGCCCTACGGCACGCACCTGATGTTGAAAATCGAATTGTGTTGCGATATCCTGGCAATCATTGGTGGCATGGAATACCATCCATGGTGCTGTGAGAGAGTGTGCCCGTGTATCTGTGTGGCAGTGTAGCAGTGTGGCAGTGTGGCAGTATCTGCGTATCTGGCATCCAGTGAGGCACGTTTCAGGAAGCACTTAAAATATTTGTGCACGCATGACTGATGATGGCTGCGCCAACGTACTTGCCACATTGAAACGGTACGATTATATCGAGAATATAGTATACTCACACACACACACGCACACACAGATATATTCATCTATATACTTGTATATACATGTGTTTACAACAAGTACGAGTTGTATCTTATAATGCAGTCGTTTTCAATGTACTGTAAACGTGCCCCAAATACCACCCACATAATTATTGAGCCTAAGACATTGTCGTCTCTGCACCTGGTAAATTTATTGAACGTCGAGTGCCAAACATCATTACACACAAATGGCAAGAATAACATGGTAAAAGCTTAAGATTAAATGCTTCTCTAATGCGACTTAAATGGCAGTGCAAACATCTTAGCAAACGTGTCCGCAAGCCACAGCATTAGACACAGTTTTAACCTGTCTGTATCGGACAGATAACACTAACAACACACAATGATTCGTTTTGAGTTGAAATAAGCAGAACATGTTTGCACTTTAAATATATATTTAAATTTGATTTATTAAATGATTGAGTTTAAGCAAAAAGCCTTCACAATTTACGGCAATAAGTCACAATGTTTTGTATAAAAGCAACAGGAAACGGAAATGATAAGAACACAATACAACAAATTCGACTTCTCTTGTCATACAACAAGCAGAAAGAAGAGGAACGGAAATGAAAATACAGATAAATATGCTAATATTCAAAATGAGTGGATGAGTTGGGTGAAAATGTTTTAACAAGAAAAGTACTTATAGACACATTAGAATGATACATACGAAAGACAAGGAGCGAAGGAAAAGAGATAGAGGCAAATAGAGGGGAGAGTGACATGAGAGAGAGAGAGAGCGGAAGATATGAGAATTTCTCCAAGAACTTTAATAAACATCTTTCCGTGAAGCTCAATAAATAGCGCGAAAATATCAGATCAAATGAGTTGAGCAGAAATAAAATTTAGAAAAAAGTACACAGCATTTAAATGTTGTTTTAACATTATTATTTTCCAACTCGATACAATCAATTAAATAAAAATTCTTTAAAAATTAAACAAAAATAGTTTTTACAAAATATGTGACCAATATGCAAATCAACATTGGAATGTATAGATATTTAAAATATAATTTCATAAAAAGTAAGCAAGTCAGCAACCTTCTGGGTCAACCATGATAAGAAAATACATGAATAAATAACACCTACGAATCAGTTTTAAGATTGAGTCAGGTCATATTTAAATATATATTTTCATGTGTTGCGTTGAGTTATGATTTTTCTTTTCTTTGCGGTTCTGATGTCTTTGCAAAAGTGAAAAGAAACACGTAGATTATTTATGATACGTGATAGCCAAACACGCAGAACCACAAAAGAAAAAGAAGATGGCCATGATAAGAATATGAATAAGACGAAAACAAGCTGAGTATTGAGCGCTGAGATAAACTTCATTATTATCATGATTATGAGCATGATAATTAGTCTTATCAAACACAACCAAACATTAATTTCTCTCTCCCTCGTTTCTGTCAACGTTCATGACTTTTTGATTTTACGTGTGCTTGGATTTTATGCTTTCTTCTTCTGGTTTTGCTGGTGGTACATAGAATCAGTTAAGCGCATTTGATGACACTAAACTTAAATAAATAATAGTATAAAGATGCGGAATATTATGACAGCGAAAGATATTGCAGCATATACTTATATAACTAAAAGAAGAAAGGACAACAACGTATAGGAAGTACTTACTACGAGTACCATGTATCTTCTTAGAGCTGAGAGTTGAGAGCAATAGATGGGAACATAGAAATGAGTGAGAGGGGTTCGGAAATGTTTCACAAAATATATATACATAAATACGTATATATATATATAGAGTGAAATGAAAGAAATAAGGGCTATTATCGTTATTACGTGAGCGAAATAGCCAACAAAACAAGTGGCAGCAACAACTATGGCACATACTACTACTATTAACAAACAATAACAACAACTCACGACGACAAAAAAAAAGGCGACGGCGACGACGACGACGAAGACGAAGACGACGAAGATGATGATGATGATGACGATGCTGACAAAATGCAGAGACTCCTTAGGAAAGGCCAGATGAAAGTCAGAGGAGAAAGGAGAAAGGAGAAAGAACAGAGAGCGACACGGCGGAAGTAAAAGGATGTGGCAGGAAAGAAAGGCAACGAATAGCAGTCTGCAAGTGATTTCAGTAAGCACTTATGGCACAAGTATTTTACTGCTTATATTTATACACAATACACATATATACTAAATTTTTATGTATACATAAGGAAAGTGTCTACACATTGCCTGCAACTGGACGATAGGAAGTGCACTTATTGAATGAAATCAAATAATACTACTAACAAACGCTCCTTTCGGTATCAAAATTTATTAAAACAATGAAATCAAAAATGTACAATAACAATTGGAATAGTCTTAATTGTACATCTGTTTTAATAGCTACTATGTGAATAAGGAATGCAAAAATATTTAGCTATAATCACAACAAACAAACAGTTGCAATAACACGCATTTAATTGGAATTTTGCATTGGTCGATACACAAATACACTTGGCCTAAAGCAGCTGGCCAAGCAGCTGTCGATTTCCAATCAAACGACTTAAAGATAAATATTTTTTCTTAACTTCATTTTTAAAACATGTACTTTTACTGCCATTCTCTCAACAATTCGGAGAATCATACTTGATATGTGGGAAAAATGTTACAAATTATTTGAATCAACTTCAAAGCAAATATTCAATTGACTTTAAGTAGGTGTGCTTTACTTAAACTTTTAAAAAATGCCTGGTGCAAGACAAGTGCAGACATTTTAAAATATATCAAAGTCCACATTTAATTACAAAGTTTTCTACAGTTAAAAAGTTTCGAATTTTATTCGATATGCCTAATGGTTTTAAAAACAACATTAAATTTGTAAAGTGGTTGAGAATTTTTTATTTAAATTCACTGTAAAAGTAATTAAAAATTTACACGAACATAAATAGAAATTTAGCTTAATAAATTTTTAAAGGAAACTATAATAAAATAAACTAAAGCTTCATTTCATTTATTATTAAAAATATTCTTTAGCTTAGCTAAAATATTCCAAGAACATCGTAAAGTAAACAAATTTGTGAATTAAGTGTTATTGTTGTCGAATTTCGTCACTTTGTCAATTTGCAAACTCAGCTCTGAATGCGCTGTCGTGCATTTTTCAAAGGAATGTGAAGACTCCGACGTTTGAAAGGGCATAAAATGATGCCATTAAGAGGATTCAAGTAAATCGCGAGCCTGCCACATGCGATGAGCGCTTAAATTTTATTTGTTGTGCAAATTCTATTCAAATTACGACGGATTTGGTTTGGCATTCAACATATGGTCGTATATGTTTATTTTTGGTAGGGCGAATGGGGGCGTGGCTGGAGGCCAATGCCATCGGATATAAACTGCTTATTCTGAGATTTAGTTATAAATGCACACAATGGCGAAGTCCCAACAAAAGTAATCATGCCCACAAAGCAAAAAAAATGCCATATTTGAATTGAAATTTAATGCAAATGTAAATGTGTGAGCATATGGGTGTGTGTGTGTGTGTGTGTGTGTGGATGAGTGTCGGTGTGTTTGTGTTTATAGAAAAATATGTAGCATACATGTGGCTGACATAAAAAAGGGCTCGTGTAGGCGTGGCATTAGCATTAAATATTTGATTTTTTGGCTGTTGAATGCTATTTTCATTTTCACTTTTTACTTTATGCCATTTGTTTTTTGATTCCATTTCAATTTGATTCAATTCACACTGAAAGTGGGCGTCACTTTATTTTTTCGAGGGAGGATTGCGCACCGATAGGGAGGGTACAAGCCTTTAAATATTATTCGATTTGGGAATTGTCACAGAGAAGCAAATACAACAAATAATCACGAATGCTATAGCCAAAAGTCTGCGACAATATTGAAATATTTTATGAAAGGCGGCCGAGCATTGTAAATATCCCAACTAAAATTCCATATACCCTACCCCTATCCTTTAGCCATTCCTATCCCGATCCCAGTTACTACTCCAATATTTCCCACTCCTCATGCGGTTCAAGCTGCTCCTTTCCCACAAAGTGGGTTGTCAACTGATGCGTGCGTAACGTCCTTTTCCGGATTTATTTTTTCTCCACATCCATTTTTTTTCCTTCTTCTCTCTCTCTCTCTCTTCCAATCGGCCCCTATCTCTTTCTCTCTCATTCTGCCTCTTGTTTATGGCCGGCTGATTGTTTTTTTGTTTGATGGCAGCGGAAAGTGGGCGTGGGGAGTAACAGGCTGTCGACGCCCATTTTTTCCTATCCTCTACGTTGTTCTTATTGTTGCCACTGTCGATTGCGCCACAAACAAAGTACAAAGAATCGTTGTGTGTGCATTTATATGTGTGTATGTGTGTTTGTGTGTATAACGTGTGTGACAAAAGTATTCAGCTAGAAGTTACTAAGTTTCGAGGCTAAAAGCTACTTACTTCTAAAGTTAGCTCTGAAAATTTAGTTTTACGATTCTAAATCTAAATTCATTCCAATCAATACTCAAATAGTTTTCTTAAACAACGACTTATAATTTTAAGCTACTTAGTTAACTTTGATAAATACAAATATATTTAAATTTATTAATACAAAAACAAAACTTATTTATTATGATTCCCAAATGTCTGCATATTTTAAATTTAATTTAAATAAAACTGTCTTAAAGGAAATGTTTTTTTTTTTGTAAATAATACATAGCGTATACCCTCTGCTATGTCTCGCGACCATAGGGTATGCATTTGGGGGTGCTTAAGGCGCCTTTAAAAACAAATTTATCTGTCATTTTCTTAAACGCCGCTCCAAAAGAGGCATCAGCACAGACCAGATCAAACCAGGACTGGATGGAACTGTAGGCGGGCACAGATCGGGAGTTGCCAGCTTGCCAGTGGCATAAAGTTTGCTCTTTTTTTATGGACAATTGCAGTGGATGCTTTAACTCTTGGCAGGCCCTCAAATATTGATTTATTGAGTTGCTCATATGTGTCCTTGCAGCAGACGCGTTTTTTCCATTAAGCCTCAAAGTGTGGAGCAAATAAAATAAGGCATCTCATTGCAACAGAAGCTGCAGTGGCAAGTAGCAAGTGGCACGTTTAAACTGACTTCAGGTTAACCTCAAGTCGTCTGCCATTTTGACGCAGTAAACTTAAAGTCTAATGACTTTTATGGGTACTTTAGAATCTACGCTTCGGTTATGGCCCAAAAGGAAGCGAGTCCTCTGACAATCAGCTTAGTGCGTTGAACTGGCGAGCAGAGAGAAAGAGAGAGAGAGACTGACACTCTGTTGCAAGATTGACACAAGTCAAGCAGAAAAGCAGCTGCGAAACTGCCACAGTAAAGTAGTAAAGTCAAAGGACTAAACTATATGATTATAGCCCAGCTTAGGTCAATAAGCAGCTTTACTTTGCTTAATACTTTATAGCTCAGTGATTCCAGTTGGCAACAAGTTAAAGTGCATGTTGTCCAACAAATATATTAAATAGATAAACTGTCAGCTTAACACTTATACTTAATTAATATATATATATATATATATATATATATATATTCCTTTCAAGGTTTCAATTCCAAATTTGAAGGCAGACTAGAATACTTTATTCACTGCCTTTCTACCCATTTATCATTTCTTTCTTCCACCGCATTGTCTATTGTCTAACCCTCTTTGGGCAGACATTCATAAGAAACGCATATAGCATATTGCAATCCAGTGTTACCGTAGGGCATTCAGGCAAAGTTGGCAACCCACAAAACGACCTACTCGATTTCCAGGCTTAAACCAAAACCCAAACCAAACTGAACCAAACCGAACAACGAGCACCGGCGAACCATACACTGATCACCCCTTGGAGCATATATCATCTGTGCTTTATTACACACTCTTTTGGTTTTCCCTTCGCCTCTTTTCCGCTTTTCACACAATAGGTGCTGGCCATAGTCGCCACAAAACCCATAAGGGGCGTATCATAAAATTGGTGCAAGGAGTAAGACGACAAATTGTCAAAAGAAGCAAAGAAGCGAAATGAAGGCAAGTTTTATTGTCGCCCAACTGCATAAGAGAAAGAGTGGGACAAAAAGAAAGAGAGAGTGAGAGCAGTAGGGCGGAAAAGAGAGAAATTTAATCTGAAACCGCCAAGATGTGAGCTTTCCTTAATGTAGCTCAGTGCACTTAAGGGATTTGTTGTCGGTTGAAGACGGCATAAGTAGTATAAGAATAAACTATATGAGTGCAGCACTCAACACTCACAATGGCAGTTAAACAGATTGTAAATGCCAAAAGAGAAACAATTGACAGCTTTTAATGAACAAATGGGCAAATTCAAGTAACGAGCCAAAGCCAACGTAAAACTCGAACTGAAACTGAAATTGAAATTGTAGAATGGCTCGTTTTAGTACTCGCATTCGCATTCACATTCGTCTTTTACGGCATTGCACAATACTACGTTCAGGATAATGCCAGGAATAATTGTACAGGCTTATAGCCACAAATTGATAGCCTACCAAGTAGAATATACTCTACGTAATGGCCATAAACTTAACTTTATATATATATATACATTTCAGTGCAGACAAATGCAGGAAATCCAAACTATAAAATCAAATGCACACACAATACTTAAAATTAGCACTTCTAATGGCTTTTGGCTAAAAGCACATTCAACTTTGTATTAGAAAATTGCAGTAGAAGCCATTGAAAAGGATGATAACATGTACAAAAGAGTACTTTACTTAATTAGGTCCACTTAGCAAATGAAACTCGAATTATTTAATTGTATTTAAAATTCGATCAATCCTAAATAGAAGTCCTACAGGTAATAAGCAGTTAAATTTATTTAATACAAATATAAAACAATATATTTATGATTCGGATTTCATATAAAACTCCATTTAATGCTTAAAGGTAAATGTAATTTATTTAAGACAAGCATTTGAAACAAAAACTCAATTTTACCTTCTGTTTATGGTATTAGAATAAAGTCTTTAAAATGAATACCACTTTGTGCTAGACAAAACAGAATTGATAAAGGAAACAACAGCAAACTATTGTACTGCAGTTACTTCCTTCTACCCTGTGCCATCTACAAGTTAAACTCGATTGCATTTGCAATTTTTTTGGGCCAAGTTGTGAAAACTGCAGCAAGCTGACAAAAGTGCATAATTCCATAAAAGGCGAACAAATTGAAACACAAACAGAAAGACAGCCCTTAGCCCTGATTTCCCCTGCTATCTTACCCTTTCTCTCTCTCTGACTCTCTTTCTATCTCTGTCTGTATGTGTGTGGCTCAGAGTGAGACACAATGGTTTCACTGCCTGCAAATTTGCGAAGAGAAAACTTTTTGGTTGCGTCGAGAGCTGTGAGGAGTTTCTATTAAAAATATTGTCAACTCAATACACGGGTAACTGGGTGGGAAAGCGGAAATGCGGAAAAGCTGAAGAACAGCCTGTAGGCTAAGGGTTTCGGGCTTCAGTCCATAGGCAACAACTACAGGCTACATCTACAGGCATCCAGCATGAGTTGATTGTCGTAAACAAAGTTTTCATAAAGAATTTTCGCAATGGCACCAAAAACTGCCAGCTGACAAATTGGCATCCTCGGAAGGAGCACAAGCTGCTGCCACTGCTTCAACTTCTTTTTCCACTTTTCCAAGTCCCCTTCTTCCTGCTTCCCACTACTTTCCCCCTCCCTGTTTGCGGTGAGCCAGCTGTCGTTGTTGTTGCTGGCTGCAAAACGAAAATCGCAGTAAATTTCAAGAAGGCATAAAAAATAAATTGACAATTTTGCTGCACGTTTTTGCCAGTCCATGCACATACACATAAGTACTATATAAAAACCACAGATACTCATATTTCTATACAGACAAAAAACATACACACACACACACACATACTTACTTCCTACTCTGTTCTATTTGGGGTGGAAAACTCTTACTCTTAGTTTTCCTTCTGCAATTTGAGGAATGCAATGCTGCGGTTTTCCTCGTATGCCTCTTGA
This sequence comes from Drosophila acutilabella, assembly GCA_035046005.1. NCBI lineage: Eukaryota > Metazoa > Arthropoda > Insecta > Diptera > Drosophilidae > Drosophila > Drosophila acutilabella. The sequence goes on from JAWNOK010000067.1 coordinate 39,780, forward strand.
GGAAACCCACAACGATGAATCCTGCGGCTTTAGACCCTTACCAGAGACTGAGTCAGAGCCACACACAGAGCAAGGTGTTGGGCTCTAAATCAGGAGTTTGGTCTGAGTCAAGGGTCTGCTTTATGCTGGGTTATGCCGCTGAGCCACAAATTAAAATGTGGCCAAATTCTCACAAAATTTATTGTTTGTCGCGGCTTTGGCAACAGAGGACAAGCGAGAAGGCGCAACTAAGGCAAATAAGTTAAATGGCTTTTATGGCCAAATATTTATACCACAATAATAAAATACAAGCGCCACAGATATTTCCGGCGACCAAATACTCTAAGGAATGCAAACTTCTTATATACCGTGATCATTATAAAGTCCATAAGATATAGACGCAAATTATACACCAACTTTAAGATTTTCACATCGATGTACTGTATCTTTAGTAGCATAACCATCTTTTCAATATTAACACAGCTTTATAAAGTTTAAAATCAAACTGTAAACTGCAAAGTGATTTTTTAAATCCTTGTATATTTTTCAAAGTCGATAAATAAGTTAGCAAAGTCGTACTGCAAAGAGTTCTGTAAGTAAAAACAAGTAAGGATAATGCGCTGCAATGTCGCGAACAATAAAAAGGATAATGCGGCAAGTTGGGAATGAGGAGAAGCGACCGAATGACCGTTATTTTAGTGCGGACCCGCAAAAGTTTCTCCGACCAAGCAAAAACAAAAGATGTGCAAAAAGTTTGGGTGCATTTAATGAGTTTATTGAACCAATTGCAGCAAGTTGTAGTTCTGCGAACTTGCGTCATTTGGCACCGTTCAGCGCTTTCAGTTCAGAAGCTGGCAAACATTCACTGGCATTGTCCACTGTCCTGTTTATAGCATGTTGCACATTCACACTGTATGGCTGCAAGCGTTGCAAGTTGCAAGTTGCAGCCAATGGCCACCATCGGGACAATCTGCTGTATGTGTGACTCTTGGCAATGGGACAAGAGCAGGAAATATTCTTATCAGTGTGTTGGCAAGAAGAAAAATGAAATTTTATTTACGACAAAAGGATTTTGTGATTTCCCCTAATAGTTAATACAGCCTTAGCTCCATTTATAGCTTCGAATACTGTAATTCATTCCTTTGGCCTCGACTGCCTTAAGTTTTTGTTCCATTTTCTTACTGTTTTATCCAAAGACTTCTTCTCGTCTTAACGTTTTCTATGGGTCAACGTTGCTGCTGTTGCCACCAAGGAACGGCAACAAAATTGCGGCAGACAGAAGTCATTTAAGGAGAATTTATGGGATTTTAACTGACATTTAAACAGTCGCCAAAAGAGAAAAACGCAAAGACGCAAAGACTGAAACGAAGTCATAGACCAAGGCGTAGACAGTGGGCAACAGGAGGGGGAATGGCTGGGAGGGTGATACTGAGAAGGCCAACTTGTCGGCCAAGATTAGCGACGACTGTGCAACAAAATGTTATGGACAGCCATGGATAATGGATGCTCCTACTTTGCTCCAGACGTCGTCTAAAGAACTCCAAGAAAAATGAATTGTAATTACATTTGCAAAATGCAGAAATGTTTGCACTAACTACAGTACCGTTAATGGACAATTTACTGCCAGTTGCCATGGCAAAAAGACTGGAACATCTTATTGTAAATGCTCAACATAAAGACAGAAGAAGTTTGAACAGCAAAGGAGTTGAAATTCATTCAAATATATCTATATTAATTAGATTTCATTATCAAGCAGCAATTACATACCTCTTGCGCAAATCATAGTTGGCATCGAGTATTGTTTCGTTCTGTAAGTAAAATAAATTGGATGTCATTTAATTATTTAAGTTACAAGAAAGTAAAATTTGGATACAATTTCATTATTTTATACATTTTTCTCCATTTAATCAACAAATTTCCATCAATTTCCCTATTTACTTTGCTACTACAGATTTTTTTGCTAGTTTTCAATTAAATTTCCCACAACACTTACTGACTTACTGACCCAATCACTGCCAACTCAACAACATTATTGCCATCAAAACACTTTAAATTGTTAATCACTACACTCCACACTCACAGTATCAACAGACGTGTGAGGAAAGCCCCTCATTATATAACATTACGGCCCTGGAAGAAATTGCTATAGTTTACCTTTAGTTACTGTGTGCTTCTCCCTCGATCGAGGCCAACTTTCTGTATGTTTTGCCAGTTTGCTTGCTAACTTTTTGAGCCTGTACTACATGAACCAGCAATTGCTAGAGTGTTGCCATAAATGTGTTGCTTTTAGCATATTTTCATAATTTCTGAAAATGTTGTTAGAAGTTCATTTAAGCACACTCAGGAAACGGCAACAAATTATTTAGTTGGCAACTGTTATTTTTTTACTTTACCCCCAATTTCATATCGATAGCTCAAAAGTTTTTTAAAACAACACTTGTGAGTTTTGCCTTTGAACTTCTTATAGTTGTAGTTGTATTTGTATTTGTTACTGTTGCAGCAACTGTAATCGAAAAGTTAATTCTCCGAAAAACAAGGTAATTAGTGTAGCAGTGCCCATAAAAAGCAAACGAATGTGCAAAAATAACGAGAAAAGTTGGTAAAGTGCACAACGATGGCGGCAAGACGAGATCAGGCAAGAGAGTAAGAAAGAGAGGAAATGGGAGCAAGACTGTGCGAGCGAGGGAGAGAAAAAAGCAAAGAAAATTGTGTGGCATTGTTGGTTGCAGCTAGGAAAACACGTTGTAATAAATGGCCTCGCTGAGAACGACAGAGAGAGAGAGCGAAGAACATTACAACAATGCCACAGGTAGAACTTGCTACAGCAAAACCAAAAACAGTCAAAAAACAACGTGAAATAAGTAAAGGAAAAATGCTACTAACTACTTGGGAAAGTGGAGTGCTGCAAGTTGACTGTAAATATATATGTATAAATACTATATATATGTGCGGAAATTTGCAATTGCGCTCGGTAAATATTTGCGCAGTTTAATTAAGGAGCATTAATTGTAAATTATATCTTTAATTCATCTTGACGTGAAGCGAAACTTTACGCTATGTAATTGAATAACGAAAAACTTCACATTTTTCTTTGTTTATTGCATTCTCAAATACTTGAAAAGAATTTATTGCTCTTGTAGTTAATTGGATTATGATGGCACTTTAATTATGTTAATTGTCATGTTTGGAAGGCTGGCAACCCTACCAAGTACAGAGGAAAATACAACCACACACATTGGAGTCTTCAATTAATTAATAAACAAAACTTTCGGTCGCTCGAGTGGCGTAAACAAGTTTGCCGATTGTCATTTGTTATGGCTCAACAACAAACTTGAGACCTTTCCTCCATATTCATATAAATAATACTGCAAAACTACGTCTACATGTGCTAAACCAAACCCTTTCCCTCTCTCTCTTTCTCTCTGTCTCTCATACAGTGTTGTTGCCTCCTCTTAACACTGTTGTGTATGTTTGATTTGGTTGCGCCTAATGACAGCATAAAGTTTTTGCAACCACATCAATCAAAAGTTTTTCATCAACGTCATCAGAGTTATCAACATTTCCCGCAGGCGGCAAAACTACAGCAACTACAAATGTATGGCATAAACATATATGTATGTATACGTTATAAATGTATATGTGTATATCAACGCCTAGACATCAGTTTTGCCACGAACACAACATACACATTCTGGTCATGTTGATAAACAGCAAAAACAACACAACAATAGTTTGAGCACAAGTTGGGTGCTATATGTGGGTCGTATACGTTATGTGCCAATGTCCAGTGTCAAGCGACACATAATCAACTTGAGAAATGCTCCAAGGCAGCTCACTGTCTGCATAATTTATTAATATAGCAGCAGGCACAGGAAGAGCAGCAAGCCACAGAATTAAATTTTCTCAAAATATTTGCACCTTCAACAAGAAAAATGGCATCATAAAACCTTAAAATACCAGTCATGAAAACAGCAAAAACAACAACACCATCAGAAGAAACATCCACTTGAAAATGCCATCAACTGAAGTGGCGTTCGTAGCCAACTAAATAACTCACAAATAAAATGCTTTAAATGCCTGAGATGCCGCACAAATCTCTTAAAACTGCAGCCCTCGTTGCGTATTCGTAATATTGATAAACCCAGAGCACTTCATCTTCATCATCGGCCAGCACAGCATAATCAGCTTCTTTATCAACGGTAGAATGGCGTTGTGGCATCGCCACCATTACCACACCTTATGTTCTAGTACATACAAACATATATATATTAATCTTTATAGCAAGTCGTGACACAGCAGGGAAACAGGAATACAAAGGACATCTGGACTGAAGCACTGTCGGAGTGCGGGACTGTTGGACTGTGGAACTGTGTGACATCTTCATCTTTGAAATGCGTTTAATTATGTCAAAGCGGCATGAAGGAACCTTTTTTGCTGGTCCTTTTGACTGGCCTCAGGACAGTGATACCCCTACATATGGAATAGATGAATGGAAAGCGATGCGAAGCAAAAGAAAGCACAAAAAGATCCAATCCACCTGCGTTTGTGTGTTCATACATACATATACGTATATATATGATTTATATATATAATTATATATGTTTGTATCCTGTACCATTCCATTTTACATTTGTTTCATCTGTGCGATGTTTCACATTTAGCTTGACAGCGCAGCTTTTGTGCATAATCGTGATACAGTTAGCCTGGCTTAAGACCACCCTAAGTCCAGCCCCCAAATGAGGACCCCCAACTAACTGGGGCTTTTATTTTCTGCTCTTCGTTTTACATTCAAACAGAGCGACTGACTTTGACTTGGACTGCGATGTTTGAATGAGCACTTTGGCTAAGGATATAAGCTACCAATTACTAAAGTGTTTTACTCTAAAGCTAAAACCTTCCCGTTTCTGTTCCTGTTCCGGCTCTAGCTCTTGCTTCTCATGGGACATGGCTTAAACATGCGCCAAGTGAATGTCAGGCAGGACTCTCAGTTCTCTAACTGTATTAACAACCTGTGTAAAATGGCTGAAAGCCATAATCCAACCTACTTATAGATTTAAATTAAAGAAAATGTTTATGAAAAGGTTGCAAAATAATTTAAAATAATATTTCACATTAGTTTTTAATATTAAACACCATTTTTATAATATCTCCATTTAGAGTTAAAGCTGCTAATAAAATACAAGCTGTTAATAATTCACCGAGTTTTGTTTGTTGCAAGAGGAGTTTAATTGATTTATATAAATGTTTAAATACTAATAATAAACTAATCTCCTTAGAAAAGTACAATGTTAAAGTTTGTGACCTAAATGAACCAAAACTTTTTTCCCATAAAATTAAAAACCTATTTATAGATCTAAAACTATGCATAATTATTCTAAGCTACCTAAATGAGCTACACATCATCATGATCAACAAATGGCCCAGTTTAATCAAGCAAATACAAATTTGAGGTCTTCTTCTTGTTTTGTTGCTTTTGAGAGTCATTAGTGCGATAGAAGGGAAAGACCATTTCCGTCATTACAAACATCAAGTATTTGTTAACATCTGAAAAGTTGTAGTATCTGAAAAGACTGAGTAGTATGTGGTTATTGTTGCCAAACCCAAATTAACCCAAAACTTTAATAGCTGCAATCAGAAACATACGAGACAAAAGTGTCTTTCTTTCTCTCTTACTCACACACACACACTTCGCCATCTCCGTTACTCCTGAATAGTTGAATAATGAAGAGTCGGAACACCGAATTCAATTGGGATAGTTATTCAAGCGCAAAGTACTACAAGTCAAGCCAAGCCCCATCTTATTAGCATTTCAGATTTAATTTCACCAAAGTGGATAGAAGTCAACAGCAAAGGTCGTCCCAGTTCCCCTCGTGTCCCCTCTTTCTACCCTACCTGTCTCAGCCAGAGGACTGACAGTTGATGTCGTATGAGTAACTTCAAGTCTCATCTCCCCACCTTTGGTGCTGCGTGCTGCTTCTTCTTCTTCTTTCGGGTAGAGCGCACCGTTATGGCACCCACGTGTGACCCACACGTATGTCAAAGGTCTGCGCACATTGGAGACGACACATGTTGAACGGAATGCTAATGACATTTGCCATCTCAGCCGCCCACTCCGCCCCCAAGCAGTTGTCCAACTGTTTGACTGTCTGTCCTGCCATAGGAGCAACTCAAAAGGGTTAGCTACAGGGCTACCGGGTTGCCGGGCTGACGGGCTGCTAAGTTCCTGGGTTGCTGGGTAGCTTCATTGCTTTTTCGGTTAGTTAACCGTACTCGACACGTTCCGCTTGGCTGAGTCAATATGCGAGTTGTTGCCCTGTCTCTTCAGCGTTCAACATTTTGCCCTGTAATTAAACATTTTTTTCGCCTCCGGAATTTGTGCTTGGGTATAGCAAAAAAAAAAAGAAAAAAGAAGATACAGGTGAAGATTTCAATCTGTGCGAATGTGCCACTCAGTTTCTAACTGTCTTGTTTGCCTATTTGCTAGTCTTTGCCCAGCAGTCCCTGTTAGCTAGAAATTAATGAGTGTAGCTCCGTTGCCCGGAGCTAGTTCATTCAACCAGATTTACTCTTAGTGTATAACACTTCAATTAGTCTATCCTAACGTTAGTTTACCGACCCACTTTTGTGGTCCATCGGCCAAATGAAAATTTGAATTTAATTGGCAACTTCTCAGGGTACAAACTAATTGATGAACTGAAGCTATTCAAGAGGCTCAAGTCTATTCAACTTTGCTTACACGAAAATAGTTTATATCTCTTCAAAACATTGCACACATACATTGTGTACCTGTATACCCTGTAGTACTATAAATTCTATTGTTATACCCTGTGAGGATATATTGGGTTCGTGCAAACAAACTTTGACCGTCTGTACGTTCGTATGAATGATAAGATGCTAAGAACACCACAATTTGGATACAGACTGTTTTTATGAGCAGGTAGATCAAATTGATTATGAAGTTTTGATTCTATGCCCCCATAGCGCACGAAACTAAAAAACATTAAGTATATAATCAATTTCTTACTGAAGCAGGTTCGCAACACGGGCAAGCGAGTCAGAGCGTGCTTCTTCTTCTTGTTTTGCCCTTGTCTTATTATGAATTATCTATCGATACAAGTTCTTAAGTTCATTTGATCGATTAAATACCGATTGATTTATAATGAGCGAAAACTACGATACTAAATAATCGATAAGCGTCTTTGCTCAATTTTTCAGATGAGTAGTTTTTTTTTTGTGGACGAAATTTTCACAATTTTAATATTAATTCTTGTTGATTAATTCAATTAATTTTAATCGAAATAATTCCAATTCAATTTTGATCAGATGCATTAATTGTGTCGATTTGCCAAACAAAATCAGTTTAAATCGATCTCAAGCCGGGACCGTACTTCTCACAGGGTATCTTACGGGCAAGAGAGTCCGACTGTACTTTGCTTCTTGTTTAAATTGCAAAGTTGTACAAACCAAAAAGTTTTCCTGTTTGGTATATCGAATCTCAGCATATTGTTTATAAATGTTCTGCATTTTTCCTGCGTTAAAGTTTGTTTTCCCTTCAATTTTCTTTATTGTCTGTTCTTCCAATAACCCATAAACAGTAAATTGCATCTACAAGTTCAGCACTTCACGTCTCGTGTGTGCAATACATAAATTTCATTTATACAATTTCCACAGCACATCACTCAACAATTTGGGGAAGTACTGAAAGGATCAACAGTAGCACCGAGTGCAGGAGCAGCAGTGACAGCAGAGATGAAGGCTGAGCCAACTGATGGAATGGACCAACACACTCATTGCAGTTCTTGGATGATAAATCGGAGTGGCATAAAAATACCCTAAGTTCTTCAAATAGTTATACAAGAGTATACGCAAAGTTGTATTTCAAATTCTAAATTAAACTTAAGAGTGAAAAGTTAAACGTATTAACTAAGATAAAATTATCAGAAATTCATCCCAAGAATGCCTTTTCTTCAACATATTTGCTGGTCATTTTATAGTCGTGCATAATCAAGTGTACTCAATTATTTTTTAACAAAATGAATAAATGTAACATGAATAATCTGCTTATATATTTTCAGACTTATTGTGAGGAGACAAGAGACAGGGACAAGACATCAACGTTGATGTCATTTAAATGTTTGTGCCTTTTGCCATTCACAACAAACACTCTTAAACTCACACAGAAACCCACACACACACATATTAACACACTCAAACACACTCACATATGCTTGCAAATTGTTGTGTGATGTTATGCATTTTGAATATTTATGAAATTTTCAGTGTCATGCGCTTGACCAACACGTAATAAAGAAACGCACACAGATGGACATTCGCAAAAAAAAATACACAAATACAAACTCACATATGTGTACACAAATACATGCCCTTTTGATGTTTTGCACTCGACGTTTGGCAAATCGAAAGCAAATAATTATTCTACATGATCCAAATTGCATATAGAAGTCCTTGTCCTAAGAATAATTGCATGAATACGAAAATTAACATATTACGCATACGCCTCCTGCACAACCAACTAAAATTCCTATCACATTTCGTATCTGCATTCAACTTGTTTGAACAAACATTAAAATGTCAGTTATTGTTTGAACACACACGCACACACTCACACTCGTATTTATACCCACATACACATAACCTTTGTATACGAATTGTTATGAATAATTATGGATACGTTGCAAATGAAAATAATACTGCAACTGAAGTCTTTGTAGTCAAATTAGTATTTGGTTTTGTTGAAATTATACCGTATTTTATGAAAGTGCAAAATGGAAACTTTAGAATTCAGACAGAATAATTGTAAAAGTAATTCTAACCAAATGGCGTTATATGATACGACAGGAGACTACTAGCTAAGTAACAGAAGTTCATATTTAATATAAATGCAATTTTAAGTGTTTTAGTAGAAGAGTAAAGCTTAAAGCCTCCAACATTTGGCTTTATAACTAATGTTAAATTCATCCTCTTCTTTACAGGGTATACCAGCTTTATCAATCCGTAACAGGTCTGTAAATTCATATCTTTATTGGTATTCAACAATTTGCCAAGTTAAGTAAATTCCTATGAAATATTTCCACAGTGTGCAGTTATTTTCCTTATGTGCTTCAAATTCCATTTATATCGTACAACTGTAATGTAAAATGACTTCAATACTCAATCAGTGGAATGGCAAAGGCATTATGTCAATAAAAAAAAAACACAAGACAATAAAATAAAATGAAAGAAAAGGAAAATGAAAATGAAAATCCATATGAAATTGACGCCCCTTTTTTTATTGGAACAAAAGATTTATGCACAGCACTCAGATGTGAAATACTTTTAACCAATATGCATTTGACAGCGTCCGAAACGAACTGAAGTGTGGCCCAAAACGAGCATAAAAATCGCAGTACTTCACTTTATACAATATACAGTTATATGTATATACATTTATACGAGTATTTGAGTTTGTATGCGAGACAGAAAACGACAAACTAATTCAATCTGTGGTGTGTGTGTCCACACGTTTATCATTCCTCGTCCTCGTCCATGACCATGTCCACAACCACATCCACGTCGATGTCCATGTCCATGTCCACGTGCAACCAATTCCCATTCTCAGCCAACTCGTTACAGGCCCAAACAAAAAGTCCATTCGTGTGAATTGCATTTTCATTTGTATAGAATTTTCATTGCCAACTGTAGTTCGAGTGTTACTCTTCACTCCTGACATTCACACATGTCACCTCCCATCTACCCACTCCCCTCCTCAAACGTCCATAAGCTATGACTTCAAAATAGGATTTGGCAGGGGAATGGGATTGGGGATGGAACTGTTTCCATGTCTCGTGTTGCTTTGACAGTTTTTTGGCACAATGCCAGACCTGGTCGGGAGTGCAGAACATCAGTCCATTCCTCCTGCTTTCCTCTTCCCTTTCCTTTCCCCATCCAATCCCAATTTCATTCCCATTCGAGGAATGCGTGTGGAAAATTTAGCACGCTCGACGTGCCACGGCGGCAAATAAAAAATTGAAGTAAATTTGGCAACTGGCTACAGTTGTTAGGATACTATACTCAGCCATACTGGATCCCTGGCGTCGTCAAGGTTTCCCAAATAAAATTACAAAAAAAATGAGCAAGAAGAAAGGCTAAGAGCTAGTGCAAACAGTTACAACTGCAGCAATGCGACAATGCAGTTAGACAGACAGGCGAGACAGCAAAGAGGCAAAAAGAGACAGATATAGAATGAGACAGACTCAAATGGATAGACAGACGTAGCCAGACAGGCAGTCGCCAGACAACAACCAGGCCATAAAATAGGTGTCAGACCATTTAAACCATGCTCGAGGGCTTCTTAAACTATGCTGATCCACTTTAAATGCAAACAAATTTAGAAACTAAAGTGCTCATCAATAAAAGATGAGCAAGAAATGCAATAACACCACATCTATCTACAGTATTCATATCCACATGAGTCACGAGTTAAAGTTAAGTTGAAGTATATAAACTAGACTCTTTAATGTTTCATAGCTTAAGTCATAGTCAATTTAAGGTACTTTAAGCCACAATTACGTATACGCAATGTTGGCAAGCAGTGCTCATTTGGCTGGTTCCCGACTTTGTCTGGCTGTGGGCCAGAAACCAGCTCTGTATAATATTTATTATGACTGTCGCACGCGTTGGGCAAAAAAGACTTATTAATATGCGAAGCTGCAGTCAGGTGTCTTTGCTACCGTTTTGTGCCACAATTTTAGCCGCGTGCCACGTGCTACTACTGCCGCTACTGTTACATCTGCTGCTGACAAGGCTTTAATAATGTGCACATTATCGTTGCCACAGATTTTTTCCATGCCGCTGCAACTGGGAAATTAACAATTTCTGGGCAACATTTTTCTGCTTTTTTCGGCATGTTTTGTGTAACAACAAGTTGCGTGGATTGCAGATGAGCTGAGTTATTAGCAATAAGAGTCGATGCTGCAACTTACACTGTTCAAGAAATTTCAACTAAATTTTGGAATGTAATCCCAAAACTAAGTTAAATAAAGTGAACACTGTTTAATTTTACAGCAATTTAAAATGAAATATTATTAAGTTTATATTAAATGTTATACTCAAAAGAGCAATTTAAGCAACTGACAATTCCTTAAAAGAAAAATCAAACAAACAAAAATGAACTTGGATTGTTTGTCAAAATTTGTGATGCGCATAGAAACTCCTTAAAAATGTAGAGAACGCATCTTGATTATTGTTCTACTTTAAATACTCATTTTAAACTATTCAAATTTATTCATTAAATACTTAAAACAGTCATTTTTATTACAATGATTTTATGAACGAGCTAAAAATGTATACTCAAATATGTAATTTACTGAAGACTCATAGTTTGTTATCAATTCTCATTTACTTATATCTTTATCGATCCTACCCATTTATGTCACGCACTTTTTCACTCAGTGTAGATGAAAAAAGAGAGCATCAGCTCGATAAAGGAGTACAACAAACACCTAACTGCTGGGTGCTGTTGGTGTCGTATGCTGGCAAACAGAGCAACCCGCATCCGAGCAAAACAGCAACCTATCAACGTGCAATTTCATTGGCGTGTGTACGACACACCCACTAATGCAGACCCCCATACACAGTCCCACACACACACACACGCACACACACGAAGAGCTCATCATCAGCTTGTTAGCTGCTCGTTGTCAAGGGTTCAAGGTAGCAGCCGTCAACGCATAGTTGGCAACAATAAACAGGCCAACTAGCTGCAGCTATCACTCCACCCACTCCACACACTACACCCACTCATGCCACCCATGGACCACCACAGAAGAGCTGACCACTGGCCAGGACATTGCTTAGATAAGAACTTGGTAACATTGCACACAAAACATTAGACATATTTCACTTCATGAGATAGGAGAGAGAGGGAGAGAGAGACTGAAAATACATTCCTCCCCATGTCACTCTTCTTCTCTTTCTGTGTTCTCTCAGCAAAGTCGAGAGTTAAATAATGAACTCAGGTTTCAGAGTTCCCAAGTGATTAAAGTACTTGTGATTGTAAATTCTACTGCTATTAGTCTGATTCATGTAAGTCTCATCATGTTCTCATTTGCCTGTTTCAATTTCATTCAACCTCTAGACCTAATTCATCACTTTAAATGTTTGCCAACATTGTCAATCTCAATCGATTCCGATAATTGCATTCATCTAGTGTTGGAGTATTTCATGTCTCCCAAACCTTGGTCTGTGGTGCATATAGATACTATAATTTTGATATGATTTCCCCAACATTTCCCTTCCTTAACAACCACAATTGGAGTTCAAGTCGAGCACAATTCACAATTTCCAGACCTCATCATCATATTGAAGAAACTGTCGGCTCACATATCAAAAGTCATGACAGAGATAACTACGGGAACTTTGAGTATTTCACAGTGCAAAATAAAACGAGAATCATTTGAGTTTCTCACAATTTTGCACCGTTTTCATTGCCTTGGCATCGTGTGATTTCTGCGCTTTTGTGTGTCTGACAGTGTGTGAGTGTGTGTGCATGTAAGCGTGTGTATTGTTGGTATTTTTTCCCCCTTAATTTTCCGCATACAAAATGGTTTCATCGTACTTTTGCTTCCTTCAACTGCTGCGTCTCCTGTTACCAATGCTGCATCCTGTGTGAAACATATGCATACATTAATACCATTACCAACATTACAGGCATTACAATATTGCATTTGCAGAAACAATTTTTGTGTGTGTCTCTTTCTTTTTCACTCCTCTCACTCTCATCCTTGCTTTTTGTTTTTTATTTTTCCATCGTCTTTCGTTACGCGAATCCTGTGTCAGGTGGCAAGTAGAAGACAAGTAGGAGGCATCCCAGTTGCGGGATTCATTTTCGGTGAATTTGAGCTTCAGCTTGGTTTTTGGCCATGGTTTGCCATCGTTTACACTGCTGTCTATCTACCTGTGTGGCATGATGCACCTCCACCTCCATTTACAGTCCTAGAGCTGACAGCTGCTTCTTGCTGTTCCTCGGATCGCGCATAAAAGCTGCTCCAATTACTGTTTGCATAGTTGAGTGTCGTCTACGGAAATTTGTTTATTTTACGCGAGTTGCGTTTTGTGTTCTTGTTGCACGTTGCTTTTTTATTGCCAGAGTATAACAGCCTCAGTCGCGAGTAAGGCAGAGGGACAGAGAGGGATTGAGAGCATGCAAATCCTTTGCTACCTTTTGACTGAAACAAACTGACAGCTAAATGCGTCACAGTCGTTGCAGATTTCATTTTCGCAAATATTTCGATGTGTTTCTGCATTTTGTGACGTTGACATTTTATCCATGATAAGCCCCTCCCACACTCACCCACCTGCCTCCCTAATTTACACTTCACACAAAACTATTCGTGCATTGAGCGGGTTTAAAGTTTTGCCCCCATGTGGAAAAGAGGTGCAAAGTGGAGCGGAAAGTGCAGCCAAAGGTTTGCCACAAGCCGCAGCATCACAAGCAAAACTATAAAATGCGTTTGCAATTACCTTGCCAAAGCACAAGTTGCAACAAGAGGGCTAAGAGGAGCAACTTGGCACAACTACTTAATCCTCAAAACTAAAGCCGTAAATCTTTAGCAATCTTAATCAATCAAGAGAAATAAATTAAGTGCAATGATAACTTATGTGTTTAAAATAAAGAACAAATTATTTCGATTTAAATGATTATTGAATTTTGGAATTAAAAATTTTAAAGATTTATTTTAATTAGTACAAATTATATATATATATTTAATAACTACTGAAATTTTCTCTCTGTGTTTTTAATAAATTCCACTTTAAATTGACATTTAACAGCCTATATAAATTTCAATAATTTAGGGGCTTCCACTTATTAAGCACTTAATCACCCGAAACTCAATTACTCGTTTTAATATTATTTTACTTCAGCAATTAAAAATAATATAAATTGTTTTCATTTAATGCTAAAATTTACATTTTAGTTTAAATTCAGCATTTTAAATTTCAATTAAAGCTAGCTAATTAAATGACCAACTGTAAACTAATTTATATTCTCAGTAAAATGTTAAATGATTAAGTGTCATTGGAGTCCCATTATTTCGAGTGCATTTTGTAGTTTCATTTCGACTGCGACTAACCAAACGAACTTGGCCAACAGGTGGGAATTAAGATGAGTAAAAAGAGCAAAAAGTTTGGATAACTATGCTAATGGCTAGGTGAAAAGGTCAGAGAAATGTACTCGAAATTCTTTTAACGTCATTTAGCAGCTACGTAAACACACAGCAGACAAATGGAGATAAAGTAAGACAGAGAGAGGGGTATAAACAGAGAAAGAGAGGGGGTGGGTAGAGAGCGACAAACAAACATGCATGTAATGGACACATCACCTACAGCTGACTCTGTTGCAATGAACTTGCGACAGTTGGCATCGTTATGACTCCGGGCTTACACACAGTAGAAACTCGAAATGACAGACACACACATTTGTACATATCTCGCATAAACATTTGTCGTCGTTTGTTGCTCTGCTGTCGTCGCTATGCTGTAATTAATAATAATTTGCATTCGCAGTTTGCAGTTCAGCGCCCGTGTGAGATTTCATTTTAATTAAATTATATGCGGCCATGTTGTGCATTGGGGCGTTTTCTATGTGGGCGTGGGCGTGGGAGTGGGTGTGTGTTGGGCATGGCTAATCATGGCAACTATCCGTGCTCTGGGCGTAGGACATGTGTGTGTGTGCGTGTGTTTGCACGTGTGTGCGTGCGTGCTTGTTCTTGTAACGCATCATGCATAAATTATTAGCGTTATCTGTCGACATTTCGGGTGATTCAGTTAGTAGTGGTACTCCGACACAGCGCACAATTAGGAGCAACTAAAACAACAACAGTCCGACAATTAAAAGTTTATGTGCGCTTTTTAAATTTCTTTATTTATGTTACTTACAAAAGCCAAATTCAAACTAACTTTAAGTCAACAGTATATATAAAATGATAAGTAATTTATGTACTATTTCTATTTATAAGCTCAACAAGGTTTTAACTAGGTTAAGTAGGCCAAAAGCAGACTTCACTCCTTGTCTATATTAACAATTTAATTTTATTTCTTGACCTGATTTCTACTAGAAGTGGGCAAAACATCTTGATAAATTGATCATTGATAAATTCAATTGTACAGAGCTCGGACTCTAACCTTCTTTTATTATGTTTCCACTGTGCTAGTTTAGCAAAGACTTTTAAGTATTTTTAGAAGAAACTAATTCAAGTGTTTTGTTGTTTTTCTATTTTCCAGGTGGTCCACAAACTAATACACTTACAAAATGCCGACATAAGTAACACATTTCTCCAGATTTTAAATTATCAACTGTGCGAATGCGTGATATTGCGTATACGACTGCCTGAACATAACCAAAAACGATTTCAGGCGGCTGAAACAAGCCAAGAATTTTAGGGATACAATTCAGCCATTCTCGGCCCGGCAGCAAATGCTATTAAGAGCTTTTGACCGAAACTCGCCGTAAATCAAGTCACTTTAATTCAATAACAAGTTTGGCCCACAACACAACACAGACGGAATTTGCCAAGAGAATTTTGGCGTGCAGATGTTGCCATTTTGGACAAGTTAAGTTCAGTTCAGTTCAGTTCTGTGGCCATCAGTTTAGTGGTGGCATCCACAGGCATTGATTTCGTTTATCTATGATGGCAAATTATTCATTTGCTGCGCCGCAAACACAAACACATTCAACACAAAGTTTACAGGCTTTCGTAATACGTACAGCGACCGTAATTTTGGCAATTTGATTTTGGCCAAGAGGCCGACAACAAATTCAGGACAGGACAGTACAGATGTTGTCGTTGTCGTTGTTGTTGTTGTTATTGCCTCACAGTCGTTGAAATGTTTATTTGCGCCATTCATTGCTAGCGTTTACTGTTTGCTCTTTAATTTCCATTCAAATTGCACACACAATAAATACTAAACTTATTCAACCTTGAACGTTTTACACAATACAAATATATTATGCCGAAAAGTTACTGCCAAAACTTTCAAGTTGCACCGTCTTTTTCTCTCCGTTCCTCTCTGTCTCTCTCTCTCTCACTCTCTCCCACTCTCTGTTTTTCTTTCAAGCAATTGCTAAATTTATGTTTAAATTGTAAATTTCTCCATCCCTCTTGCCAATCGAATTGTCGTGCAAAGCGACAAACACAATTAATGACAATTACGCTCCATTGATGAAGTAGAAAATTGTCGTTTGACATTTTGCTCTTACAAATTATTATTACCCAATCTTAAGATATTCATTTTCATTCCCATTTTCATTTCGATTTATATTTATTATGTTTCTGTGTGTTTTTTTGTCAGTACTTAGCCATTACTTATTGAAATTTATGTGGGAAATTCTAGTCGAAAGGTGCATAAATTAAATAAATCAAAAGTTTACAAATGCATAAATTATGTGTCAGCCCGAGAGTTGTTGAAAACTTCCACCCATAAGCTCTCTGTCAGTACCACAACAATTATTCATAATTATTCAAATGCAATTTTATATAAATTTTCTCGACCTGAGCAAATATTTAAATAATTTATTTGTTATGTGGCATGTGTTTTATTTGGCAATTTTTGATGGAATAAGTAAAATTTGAAATTATTAATTTATTATTAATTTAGAAGCTTTTGATCTCAGATATTTCATAATTTAATTTGGTATTTCACAAATGTTATAAACAAAAAAAACATCAAGATGAATTTAATCGATTTTTTATTACATTTTCTTTGGGTGTCAATAGAATTTCCGTAGAAAATTGAATGCCGCCTTCCACTAGCTATTTTACGAAATTCAATTGGTCTTTGAAGTCTTAGGTGCTTCATAATAATGGCATTCAAACCACTTTCAGAGCAGCATATCCCTGAACGTACACACTCATATTGAAAATTAATTTTCTAATTGTTAATGATGAAAACTCTGGAGAGTGGAAAACACATTTTATACGTGTGGTTACCCTAGAGTTTAGCTTGAAACTGTGAATTTAATTGAAACTTCTTAAACGAAATTTAATCTTGTGTCTGTTTCAATTGTCCCCCTGAAATAACAGTCACACAATCATATGCCAAATGTGATTAATATTCATGCATAGTCGGCTCAATTGTCTCTTTATAATTTTGTCGTATTGTGAGTGCCGATAATTTTTATCCCTTTTATTAACAATGCGGTTAATTAAGCAGTTTGTAGGGTTAACTTAAATGCATCACAAAGGACAACAAGCAGTAATTAAGATAAAATCAATATTATTTGAACATCAAAATTTTCAAATAATTGAAAAGGTTTAAAATATTAAATATTTGAAAAAAGTTATCCCTAACCAATAATAATCCTTAAAGCTTCAATCAAAATACCATAGTTGAATTTCGTATTCAATTTGGAAATCTATAATCTATGAGAATTGGAAATGCGCAGAGGAAAATCAGAAATAGTTGAAACACAAAAAAAATGTTTGCAATGTAAATTAACAGTGAAAAAGCCAAAGAGGGTAAGCTATGCAACAGAGAGACAGACAGACAAACTGACAGTCAGACACACAGGAATCACAACAACAGCAACACCAATAATAAATATCACAACAAACAAGCCACAAATACGTATACAGTTGTGTACACAAACCAACCAACCAACACACACACACACATACTCGTGTGCAGTTTCTGTAGCGAGAGCTGAAGCATAGAATTCTGCTATGAAATAATCCGCAACGACAAATATGCGCGATTTTTACCTCCATCCGTCTCTGCGTAGGTCCGTCTCTACTTTCCTTCTGTACGTCCGTCTGCCCGTCTGTCCGTCAGTCCGATTGTCAGTTCGGTTCTTTCCACTGTCTCTCAATGTGTCCATGTTTATTTGTGCGGCTTGGCCAGTTGGTTAGCCAAGCCCCAAACAAAGCTCTTTTACACACACTCACGCGGAGAGAGAGCGAGAGACATACGAATGTATATGTATTTTTTTTTTGGTGGAGCCAGTTACCAGACGCCAGTCAACAACAATAGCAACAATAACAACAACAGGCAAACCACATACATAAACCGGTTCAACGAAATTCCAACCATCAAGGCAGCAGCCAACAAACAGCCAGAAACTGAATAACCAACAAACCAACAGCTAGCAGCCAACAGCCTGGCCAAGTCAGTGTTGTCTGCGCTAAAGATTTAGCCTTAAAGCCAAAGCGAGAGGGAGAGAAGCTGGCGGGAAAAAGCGGTGACAAAAGTCAGCAGCCGGCACTAAATGTCAACTGAATGAACGGTTTCTGTTGAGGGAGGTGATTGGGTTGGTGGGCTGGTGGGTTGGATGGTTGGGTGGTTAGGAGGTTGGCTGGTGGCTCACCCGCTTCTAAAGCCAAACTACAACCTACAACGGTACCGAAAAATCAAAAGAAATCTGCGCATTTGGAAACCAGAAGAAGCAATCGAAGATGATGTAGAACAACCACTAAAGATGGACTTTGCCTAGAGATGACAGCACGATTCAGAAACTATAAATAGAAGTTTGCATAACAAAGACTGATTTTTATTTCGAATACTTAATGCTGATTAATATTAGCACAATTGCAATAATAATAACAGCGAATGTTAAAAGCTAAAAAGAATTACTGCTAACTGTCTAAAGCTGACTTATAAATCACATAGTTTATTAATCCCACTACTATGTGTTATGCCTCTGATTTAATAATCTATTTCACTGGGTAATCATTTAAAATTCGTTTTGGTTATCAATTCACTATAATTAAAATAAACCAATGCGTGACGTAACTTTTATAATAATTCTTTTTAAAAGCTGTTAGCAAATGTTCATATAAATATATTTTTAAGCTCTAACGGTAATAATAAGTAAGCCGCATTAATGCACCTTTTAAAGGTCTGTCAAAACTCCAATCGAATGTGACATAATCACTGCAAGTAAAAACTGCACAGAAATAAAACGAGGAAAGGAAAAAGAAAAACTAAATATCAGTTACGTGTACCGTGATTTTTTCCAATTGAGCTTCAAACTCCAGCTTCAGTTTGCCAATGACGACAACTTCGACGACAAACCGGAGACGGAAAATTTGTTGTAATCAATATGAACTGGCGACTGGCGGCTGCCTCAGATAACTTCACATACATCTTCACAATGTGGAAGAGTGTGACTCTCCCTCACCCTCTTGCACTCTCTTTCTCGGTCATACACTCTCTCTCTGTCGTAAAACAGATTTGTGAAAAATGCGGAAAATGGCAAAAATGAATTCGATGGATTCGCAGCAGACATTGCGTATAAGGAGCATTGCAAAATATATAAATGTACGTTGGGATGCTGGGAATACTGTGAATTCGAATTCGAATGATGATGGTCTATGTGGAAATCCCAGCACCCAGCCAAAACTCCGGCCCGTTCCTCCTCTCTTCCACCCCCTTTTGCTATTATGATAAATCGCACCTTTTATTGCAGCATCAGCGCCTTGGTAACTGATTTATAAACGTTCCTCCGCCCGTTGCCTATAAGAAATAGACAAAAAAAAAAAAAGAGAGAACAAAAAAGCACAGCAACAGGAGAAGGTTGACAGTAAGTGAGTGAGAAAGAGCGGAGAGTGAGTGAGAAAGAAAGACATTGAGTGAACATGACATCATTCGACAGCTACGACAACGTCGACGATGTTGTCTTTTTTCCTCAGTTTGCGTCTGGCTATGGAAAATGAAGAGGAAAAACACGCACTGAAGAGACACTACAGATTACAGACACTAGGCGTTATTTTTTGTTTTGGTTTATTTTTTTTGATACCAGCCATTAATGAAGTTCACACACGCATAACGTATGTGTGTTTTCGTGCGTAGCTGTGTGAGTCATTTATGACATTTCATTCGTGGATACGTGTGTGTATAAGTGAGTATTTAGGCTGTGAATGAGAGTGCGAAACCAGTAATCACCGCACAAATTATGCAACAATTATTTATATATACCATTGACCAGCCCAAATCAATGCATATAAAAATTAAAGCATTTAAATTAACTAATAAATAAATAAAACAATAAGTTATTCAGAAATAATGACAAAATAAATGCATTTATAAATATTTATTTGAATTCAAAAGCAAACTGAACAGTTTTTAGATCAATTCACATTTTTATATCATTTTCAATAAATCAACAATGACTGCAAAAAGTTGTTGAACATAAATCATAATAGAACTCTCAGTAAATGAATACGTCACTATTAATTTAAAAAAATTATTTTTTATTAAAAGAGGGGTTATTATTTTTTTATTTTTTTTTTTATTTAATTTTTATTTTATTTTTATTTTTTTTTTTTTTTTTTTTTTTTTCAATGCGTATTTGTGTTTAATACACACACACACACATAGACAGACGTACACATACTCACACATGTGGCGTTTTATTATTCGCTTTTCAGTCTGAAACCGGACACATTTATCCCGCAACATGTTCCTTGTTCCACTGGCCCATTAAACATTCATCATTTTCCGCGGTCATTCGTCATGAATGCGTGCAACATTTAACACTATGAAGAAGCGCAAGTGTGCATAACAACAAGACACCCTACAATTTCAAGCAGAGGCAGCGAAAGCAAGGAAAAGCATAAAAAAATTAGCTATTACTTTGATGATAAGAATCTATCTTTAAAGATTTATAAAACCACTACATTTTCAGAGACAATAAAATGATGACAAGTCTAAAATACCCATTACGCTTATTTTCCACGGTATACAGAAATTCAACGTTAATGCTTAACTCATAGTAAATAATAAATTAAGAATTATTTTATCATTAACCTTAAAAATTAAATTCGAATCAACACAAAAATACTCCCAGCAGCCATAGCTTACAGGGTACTAAAAGAGGTACTTCTTGTACTCCCTCCTCTCTTTCCGCCCTTCTGCACTATATTTGTTAACTGATGTATGTTTGGAGCGAATTTGATGGCATACAATTTGGACATGCAATTGAAAGCAACCGAACTTTCTGTCATTTACATGAATCGAAATTCTAAAGATGCACTGAGCTGAGAAAATAAAAATGTATTGCGATATAATGAAATGAAATATAGTTGAAAACTGCAAACAGCTTTTACTTCAGTGAATAAAGTATTAGTAGTAGTAGTAAAGAGGGTTCTATCAATGTTGAGTCGAGTAGTGCCAAGTCAGGTGAAGAATTGTGTAGACACCTGCGAATAAGGTCAATTGAAAGGAAAGAAAGGAAAATAAAATAAATATGAATATGAAAACAGAGACAAGAAACTGATGGCCCAATGTCAGT
The DNA here is from genome assembly GCA_035046005.1 of Drosophila acutilabella. Taxonomy (NCBI): domain Eukaryota; kingdom Metazoa; phylum Arthropoda; class Insecta; order Diptera; family Drosophilidae; genus Drosophila; species Drosophila acutilabella. The sequence continues at coordinate 61,045 of JAWNOK010000067.1, forward strand.
CAACTGTTTTATTTGCTTTTGTGGTTAACAATAATCAAATGATTCTTCCTCTTTTTCTACACTTTTTCTACATCGGTTTCTTCCCAACTCATTACCATAAAAAGCAATAGCAAACGGGTGTGCAAAAGAAAGAGTAAGATGATCTAGAAACCAGAAGAGATTGAGAGACCGACAGACCGAGAGACAGAGATTGCGAGATTGAGAAATTGTGACTGGTCACCAAAGCAGCACAAATGAAACAAAAACTGGTTTCTCAAGCGATGCTAATGCACAGAACAAGAATAAGTATTCATGGGGACACAACATCCAAGCGAAAGTGGTGCTATAGAAAGTTGATGCAAATGTGGCTGTCACACCACTTTTGGCCACCACTATATTCACCTGGAGGTCGTTGTGAGTCAAATACTTTGACACAACTTTTAATTAGGCCCCAAAATGCAACAGTCATCAGCAAACCGGCTAGTGGGCCAAAAACTCTTTACAGTTTAACGACAGGGAAACATTATCCTGCTTATTAGCACCACAAAGGAGGTATATGCCTGACGGCATATTCAATTTGACATCCACTTTGCACAAAGGCCGCTACTAGCAGCAAAACTAGACTGCAAAAAATACAAAATAGTTTTAATACAATGTTTTGTTTATAGAAAATTTTAAACGTTTTTAAGTAGTTGAAGTGTGGTCAAGTGTGTGTCGTAAAATACCCTGTGTCGATGTACAACTCTCGTCAAACTTACTTCTACTTCTATTTATAATCACTATCAATTAATAACTCAATAAAAATGCATTTTTTAAGCTCTGATTCCATAACTTGGTGTTCTAGTCCTAACAATTATTCTAAGATCATTCCATTTAGAACTTAGCTTTTTGTGAAGCGCATGACAGTTTCGACATGCTTAGAATTTCCGGATTTCAGAGTTTTTGTTTGTTCGTGATCAGGTTACTGGTAACTAGAGCAACTCCTCAACTAAAAAGTGCCCGACAGGCAAAACATGGCTAAAACGTTGAGCAAAAGCGCAAAAAAGTAAAAAGTTTAACAATATTATGCTGAGCAAGCACCAAAAGCGTGAAAAAGGACACGAAAAAAAATTTAAAATGGCTAAAAAAAAAAAAGTGATAGAAGAAAAACGTGAAAAGCATGTCAGAGGTAAAGTAAAAGAAGAAGTTGCCTTTAGTCAGGCCTTTGAAGGGAATGGTGAGCCGAGTGAATGGGATCAAACAATTTGCTAGTTTACACCTTGGACGCTTTTAATTATACACATTGTGCAGAGAACGAAGCGCCGTGCTCATTAGTCGCCTACTCTTCAGTCCCCGCTCCTTTAGTACACTTCACTCCACTCAACTCTTAAAATCCAGACAGAACACAGCTCAACTCAACTCAACTCAGCTTAACTTAGCCCCTACAGCTAGACAGGAAACTTCAACTAGAACAAGAACAAGAACAAGCTGATGTCTACAGTACAAAACTTTAGAAAATTTCTCGAGCAAGTGACCCATAACTTGGTTACCAGCAAACAACAACAACAGCAACAGTAACAGCAACAACAGCAAGTCGCAGGATACGCAGGATACGCTCCTTGTTTGTATGCCGCCTGCCTAATGAATTTGCTGCCCTCCGGGACAATTCGACGGTGCTCAGTGGCGTTTACTTAACAAACTCAACGGTGTTGGCCTATCCGTGGATCTAATTGCTTTGTTAGTCACCGTCGGGCTTAAATATGATGGTGTTTAGTGGATGCAAAGTGGGTTGCTTCAAAAGTTCACACACAATGTTTGGGTAAGATTTCTACATGTGTCCGATAAACTTTAATCATAAAGTTTTAACTTTAAGAAAAAACTTATCAATATAAGCTATAATCACTAATACCTGCAAATAGTTATTAAACTAATTTGCATATGTTTGCTTATTTACTTGTCATTTAAAATCAATGAAACATTAAATTTTGTAACTGAAAGTCTTTAAATAAATAATGTTGGCAGATTTGTATAACTTTAGTATTTTTTATAGACTTGTAGCTGGGAATTAAAAAGTTTTTTAGACCCCGTACTCTTTAAAAAAGAGTAAAGGGGGTCTATTAAGTTTGTCAGAAGCGAGATGTGCGTAACAGGCAGAAGGAGGCGTGGCCGACCCCATAAAGTATATATATTCTTGATCAGCATCAACAGCCGAGTCGATATAGCAATGTCCGTCTGTCCGTCTGTCCGTCTGTCCGTCTGTCCGTCCGTCCGTCCGTCCGTATGAACACCTGGATCTTTTAAACTACAAGAGCTAGAGACACCAAATTTGGAATGTAAGTCCGTTATTTTCTCGAGCAGATCAAGTTTATTTCAAATTGTTGCCACGCCCCTTACCGCCCCCGCAATGAGCAAATAACCAGACACACCTCGAAAAAATTTGTGTTTTAGGTGAATATCTCAGTAACTATAGCACTTAGGAGCACAAATTTTGGTATACAGGTTTTTATAGACAGCCTTAGTATAATGTCATTAAAAATTTTGAGCTGCCACGCCCCCTTTGCTCATCAGAAATAAAAGACTCTCCAGCTTCAATGCCTTGTTTCAGGCATTAAATCAAATAGTACAGTGTTGTAATTTAACATACGCTTAGAGAATTACTATTTCTAACTTTCCTGAAAGTGGCATCAAAATCCTATGTCAAACAACAGAGAAATTACGGTTCAAAGTCGAAGTTATTTTAAAGCAAAATCACTGCATGCGCGCAACACATACAAACAAACACAGAAACATACAAACATATGTTCGAACGTTTTCTCTACCTGCTGGCGGCAGCGCTGCCCGGAGCCGCTGGCCGCGCCGACCAATGCTATACATACACACATATGTATGTGTGCACATACATATATGGAAATAATCGGAAGAATGATAGAAGAGGGGTGTGGTGCAACTGATAGAGTTGCGGCGCAATGTGGAACCTTCGCATGGATCGCGGGTTCGAGTGCTGACGATGACAGTTGTTAATTTATTTATTTTTTAATTTTAATTCAAAATGTAAATATTTAATTTTAATTTTTTAAATTTCATTTGAAAATTTTAATTTAAATAAAATGCAATACTATGGGAGTACGGGGTCTTTTACAGTCGGCTCGATCGACTGTAGCCTTTCTTACTTGTTTTATGTACACAAAACTGTACAATTAATATTTAAATTAAGCTCAACAAGTTTTGGTTATTATTAATCTATGAAGTTTGTAAACGACGAAAAAACCATAAGTACTTTAAAAATTGTGTATTTTTTGCATTTTTAGACCCCGTACTCTTTAAAAAAGAGTAAAGGGGGTCTATTAAGTTTGTCAGAAGCGAGATGTGCGTAACAGGCAGAAGGAGGCGTGGCCGACCCCATAAAGTATATATATTCTTGATCAGCATCAACAGCCGAGTCGATATAGCAATGTCCGTCTGTCCGTCTGTCCGTCCGTATGAACACCTGGATCTTTTAAACTACAAGAGCTAGAGACACCAAATTTGGAATGTAAGTCCGTTATTTTCTCGAGCAGATCAAGTTTATTTCAAATTGTTGCCACGCCCCTTACCGCCCCCGCAATGAGCAAAAAACCAGACACACCTCGAAAAAAAATTGTGTTTTAGGCGAATATCTCAGTAACTGTAGCACTTAGGAGCACAAATTTTGGTATACAGGTTCTTAGACAGCCTTAATATAATGTCATTCAAAATTTTGAGCTGCCACGCCCCCTTTTCTCATAGGAACTAAAAGACTCTCCAGATTCAATGCCTTTCTGCAGGCATTAAATCAAATAGTACAGTGTTGTAATTTAACATACGCTTAGAGACTTACTATTTCTAACTTTCCTGAAAGTGGCATCAAAATCCTATGTCAAACAACAGAGAAATTACGGTTCAAAGTTGAAGTTATTTTAAAGCAAAATCACTGCATGCGCGCAACACATACAAACAAACACAGAAACATACAAACATATGTTCGAACGTTTTCTCTACCTGCTTTGGCGGCAGCGCTGCCCGGAGCCGCTGGCCGCGCCGAACAATGCTATGCATACACACACATGTATGAGCACACATACATATTTGCAAATAATCGAAAGAATGATAGAAGAGGGTCGTGGTGCAACCGGTAGAATTGCGGCGCAATATGGAACCTTCGTATAGATCGCCGGTTCGAATGCTGACAATGACGATTGTTAATTTATTTACTTTTTAATTTTAATTCAAAATGTAAATATTTCATTTTAATTTTTAATTTCATTTTAAAATTTTAATTTTAAGAAAATGGGCACTACTATGGGAGTACGGGGTCTTTTACAGTCGGCTCGATCGACTGTAGCCTTTCTTACTTGTTTATAACGTATTAATGTGTTTTTGCTTAATGGCTTTTACTTAATAGGGATGTTTTAAAACACCATTTTTATTAACACAAAATAATAGAATATTTATAAGTTTTTTTAATCTCTATTTCCGCAAGGTTTTGTTTAACTTATCAAGCCATCCGCAGGCACTCCACAAACAATATACAACACCAACACTCAGTGTATTCAGTAAGTCTACGCTCCCGGCTAGTAATTATAAATAATTTTCATCAGTGTTTACCAGGAAAACATCACAGAGCATTTGACTAATCTGCAAGTTCCCTCTTAATACACAAAAAAGAGAATGAATGTAATTTAAGTCGGAGACACACGACTGTTGTATTCCCTGTATTCAGGATCTTATCAAATAGTTTTCATTAGTATATACAAGATTTCTCTCTTATACATGTATATGGAAAGTTGTCTTTACTATGATTCTATTAACAAACCTATTGTACCCTCTTTACAGAAAGTAAAAACAGGAAAAGGCAAAAGGAGTGAGAACGTGTAAAAATACAGAAAGAGAGCGAGACTCATGCATTGGGGAACTGGGGACCTGGGGACAGAGTCGAGTACACTGGCTTACAGCATTGGCCCTGGTCATGTCACGCCCTTGTTGCAAGCAATCTAACTTCAAAAGCGACTTCATTTGACAAGTTTAATGCAGTCCAACAACAATTTAAACAACAGCAACAAAACTAAAAGTTGTTTATTGCATTACTGCTCGCCGGTTAAACTTTTGTATAGAAGCCAGCGGTCAGATAGTCTCCCCCTGACTCTTCCTCTTAGACCCCACACGACCCCAAACTTGTTTAGTTAGTTGTCGGAAAATATGAATAGAAAATAAATCGTCAGCCCACCAAGTATTCATATTTCTTCATTATTTTTCCAACAATACCCAATTATAATTTTGTAAGTTTTTTTTTAAAAGTTTTGATGTCGAAAATCAAAATAGTAGTTTTATAATCTAATTAAATCAAATATTATTTTAAGCTATTTGACAACAATATGTGAGGGAGTACGTTAAGTACAATCAGTTTTCATTTGACACGTTTTTAAATTTTCCATTTTTCTCCAAACTAGAAATTCAGTTAAAAACTTGTTGTCCCAGTGTGTGTTTGTGTATGCGCTTGAGTGTATGCAGGGTGTGTGGGTGTATGAGTCCCTGATGCGACATGTTGGCATACCACTAAGTGAAATTAGCGGTTGTTACTAATGAAAAGTGGTTTTAGAGCGACGGAGAACTTTTGCAATTTTCGGGCATAAGCACGACGATAATGGCAAAGCTTCGCCTCCTGGCTAACCAAAAAAGTTGATTGTAAATACCCATTGATATAAATTAATGAAAAGGTATATTCAATTATGAGTTACGTTTTGTTAACATACATAACATCGCACCATAAACTGATTTTTAATCAAAGAATTGAAAAATTTTCATTACTTTGATTATTTATAAGTAACTTGGAAATATAATGGTTTTAATAAATAAATATAAATAAGCACAAAATATTTAAATTGCATATTCAAAGTTTTGCCTCGCAGTAATTTTTAAAAGTCTTAGCTCAATTTTTAGACCTCGTACTCTGATAAAGATTAGAGGGGTCTTTTAAGTTTGTCTGAACCGAAATTTTCGTAACAGAGCCGTCGCCGACCCCATAAAGTATTTATATTCTTGATCAGCATCAATAGTCTAACCGATATGGCGTCCGTCTGTACGTCAATCTGTTTGAGCACATGTATCTCATAGACAATAAGAGCTGGAGCCACCAAATTTGGAACAGAAGTCATTCTATTGGAAAACGGGGTCTTTTATAGTCGGCTCGCTCGACTGTAGAGAACAGGGTCCACAAATGTAAAGGGTATCGTAGAGTCTATGATTCCACAATCTCAAAAGTCGCGGAAACCAACATTCGATTCTGTCAGGGACAAAAAGCATTGGATTAAATCTTATTCTGTTTTATTTGTCTGCTCATAAGACAGTTTAGTTAGTAATACTCGAAGTGCCATTAATGTGCACACTGAAAGCAGCTTAACAAAAATCCAAAATGCGTCGCATTTTCCTTGATGTTTTTGGGTTATATTCTTTTTGTTCCATTCGGTCTATGTGTATCGAATTTGAGTCAGGCAATAATCGGATTAGTTTAGTTTGGCATCAAACTTTTTTGCACATAATTCGCATAATTAAAAATTACTTGAGCACACTTTTCCTTTCACTGACCATGTGCCACACCCAAGTTGCCTAAGCACTTTTCCACCCACACACAAGCTTTTCACTGCTTTTCGCCACTGTGCGTTGCTTCTTCGCATCGCATCGCATTTTCTTCGACGAGAAGTGAAATTAATGGCTTTTCTATTATTTTGCGCAAAGTTTCGAAGCGCATTTGACGTTGATTGCATTTTTTGCGCTTCTAGCGGCAGCAACAGCAGCAGAGGTATAGACAGGCGCAGAGGAAAACTCAGAGAGGAAGCTCCAAAAGATCCTCCAGCGGAATCACAGCTGCAGGAAGCCAACAGCGGGAAGCCAAAGGCGGGAAGCTAAAAATGGGAAGCTGAAAGCGGGAATCTGGATACTATAACCATGGATACAGATACGGGCTTCTACTAGATGCTTGATTAAAAATTTAGTGTGCAGCTGATGCCCCGCCGGCAATTTGTACATCGCTCGTCCAACCCTCACTTTTCCCTCCAGTTTTCCTCAAGCTTCCTCGCGCCACTCCTAGTTTTTGGCCATCAGACATTTTATAGTGGCGAATTGCAGAGCAAAGGAAAGGCGAAAATCTTGCAAAACAATTGCCAAATAGTGGACAAAACCAAAATAACCCGAAAACCAAAAAAGAGTGCATATGTGTGTAGTTTGTAGATTGTGGTGTGTTGATTTGTGTGCCATGAGATGCAGATACTCGTAATGGATACCATCATGAAACAAGGAACTCTCATAAGAACAACGACCAAATTGCCAGCAAAGTGTTATTTCATGTGGCAAGAACAAAAGCACAGACAAACAAATAATTGAACAAAAATGGAAGAAACGTATTATTAAATTGTTACTTTAGTTTGTAACAATTCACATATTTTAGACGTCTGGACTTTAGCCGAAGAATTATCTACGTATTTAATTAAATCATGTATTCAAATTATTTGAAAATACTTTGTGAATTAGTTTAACAAATATTTTATCTGCTTCAATGAGAAGTTTGTATCTAAAGGTTTCTTTATTTATTTAAAACGGATTTATGAATTAAATATCGTTATCAATTTTCAATTTAAGATTAGGTCACGTCTGTGAAAAATTAACTGCATTTTCAAAGATACCAGTTTTATTTTGCTTTAAATTAATATCGACTGTCCACTTTTAAAATTAAATTAGTAGCATAATCGCAAATTCAATCCATTTAAAATAAAATTTATACTAATTGCATATAATTCAAACCCGAATTTAAATTGGCGTAATTTCCGTTGCATTCAAAGAGACGATAATTTGCAAAAAGAGGGGCATATAATGTTGGAAGAATCTTAACAAACTAGTCAAAGCCAAAATCGAGCCGGTCTTTTATAGCCGTGCTCTAAAAGCAGTTTGCTTTTAACTCGTTTGGGGTTTGGGGCCAGACACACGCCTGGCTAAAAGAAAAGCGTTAAGTTGCACAAAATAAACTTCCTTCCTGTCGCGGCTGAATGGTTTGTCTGTGCTACTAGCTCTACGACGGACCGTCTGTCTGTCTATTCCACTGTCGGACGGTGGGCAGTCGTAATTCGCCAGAGATGCCCCTTTTTGGCCAGAACGTTGTGGCAATCCCAGACGGCTCGGCCAGAAACTTTAAGCGCATTTCGGCTTTTTACATAAACTTATCTAGGCGCCATCGAACAATACAAAATGAATGAGAGTGTGGAGAGAAGGAGAAGTGAGGGTGGGGGAAGAGGGGCTAAGTGGGGGTTAAACGTACGTGAGGCACCTAAGACTCGGCACACAGCAGCTGACAAGCAAAACAACCAGTTAATTTTCAAACTGTGCAAAACTACCAAAAATGAGAGATAGAGAGAGAGAGAAGTGAGAGGAAGGGAGGAGAGAGAGTGAAAGGGAAAGAGTGGAAGCATGGGGAAGGAGGAAGGAACACCGAAACGGGTTCGAGGGTCGATTCGTGGTTAGACTTGATTTGATACGCCGTAACTAGTTCAAAACTAGTAGAAATGGCTGCAAATCGGCATGTGGACTGTAACAGACCCTGTATCAAATTTACGCCCATCACATAAAAGTCAGAGAATATAAATTTTTGTTGAATGCTTTCAAATTCAAAGTGAAACATTTTAACGTTGTATGTATATTAACTCCACCAACTATAACTCACTCTTTTCACCAAAATGAATATACCCTGGTTATTTTCACAACTACAGTGCTTAAAAACTACAACAGTGCAAACACAAAATGCATGAGAGACTTGTCCAGGTGAATGAACAGAAGAGGAGTGAAGTGGATTGCAGGGAAGTGAATTGAATTGAAGTAGAGTGGACTCGACTCCGACTACGACTGCGACTGCGACTGAATTGAACCGAACTGGACTTGAACTGCTGCTGTTAGCCAAAAGCTCTGACGCTGGCTCTAACTGGGCGCTGGTTTAGGCCCATTCCGGTAAAAAGAACAACAACCACACAAGCAGCTGCGAGACTTGACTTTACAGCGGAGTCAGCGTAAAAAAACTATAAAACTTGTTTTTGTCTAAACATGGAGGCACGTTCGGAACCACTACCGTTCACCTCCTATCCCCCTGACCCCCTTTCGTCGTCTCTCTTTCTCTCCCACCCAGTTCCTCTCTATTTCTCTCTCTTTCTCTCTCTCCGACTGCCTATCTGTAAAAACATGCCGTGTTGCAAGCCAGTCTGAAATATCTTCCGGCTCGCAACAACACAGACAACAACTGTGCAACGTCATTTAGACGCAGTTCCGACGACGGCTTTTCCAGATTTTCTATTGTTAGGCGGTTCCCAAAAAAAGAAAAAAATTCACCGCTACTGCCACCGTCGCGTCGTTTATTATTATTGTTGTTGGTGTTCTCCTTGTTGTTGCTGTTGCTGTTGTTGTTGTTGTTGTTAGTTGTTAGTTGTTGCTATTGTTGTTGCCTGTTAGAGTCTTACAAACGCCATCGCCACTCGCTGTTTTCACATTGTTTGTTTGTTGTATTTCTTATTTTATTATCTTTTTTAATATTACGAAATTCTTGAGTGAAGAAAATACAGCTGACTTGGCCCGGTGTGGGGCCGCTGTGGGGAAATCTATATTGTAGTTTTGCAATAAATTATATTAAGATAGAGCTTAAAAAACTATTTAGAGTGACTTTTCATTAAGCTGTGTTAGGAGGGCTGATTGAGGGAGTTAAATATTGTCAAACTTCTAAAAATAACATCAAACTGGAACACTTTTCGCTAATTTAGTTTTTAAAGTTTAAACTTAAGTTTTATAAATTGTATTAACTTTTTAGAGAGTATTTGCTATTCGCATATGAAAATAATAAGACAAAACACATATCTCAGTAAATTAATTACATCTCTTTAATTAGCAAATAATATTGTAATTAGTCTTTTAAGCCATCATTATGTCAATGATAATAATAAAGTTACAAAATGATTGAAAGGTTAAAAATTACGAAGTTCAATGCCATAGATCTGCGTCTCAGTAGTTATCTCTTTTTATTTCTCCCTCTCTCTCTTTTTTGATGTCCCTCTCTTTTTCGTTTAAGTTTATTGGCTATTAAATGATCATCAAAAAATTGAAATAAACATTAATTAATAGTGAGTTTGAAAACTGAAAAATAAAAATAAAAAGGCCTTGATCAAAATTGAAGTGATTTCACACACTACAAAATAAAAAATACAAAATAAAAAACAATTAATAAAAAACCGAAAGTATGATTCAATCTAACAAGCTTCAATGTTGTATAATTTCGCAGATTTTGCTATAAAATTTGGATGTCTAAAAAGGGGTTTTCCCAGAACACGAATTAAATTCAATGTACACATTAAAGATTAATGATGCCCTGTAAAGGGCTGTAAATGAAGGAAATTAGGTTTTTGCCTGATGCCAATTAGGAATGCAACATGTGTGCCAATTGCCTTGGCAAACTGTAACTTGGTTACCCGTTACACGTACTCCCAATAACGCGTAAGCCCATTTACCAAACGCCATCCAAGTTACACGCTTTATTACATTAGGGCCAATACCAATTTCTAATTAACATAATTGAGCCAGTCTGGCGTAAATATTTTTTGCCATCTTTGATGATCAGAGAGCAACACCCTATGAATAAATGGAGGATGAAGAAGGGTTGCGGAAAGGCTGTTGTTTGGAAAGGTAAATGAGAAAATAATGTCAAATGACAACGAAGACCCATAAACAGTGAAACCGACAATATATAAATGCAAAATCATATGCAATTGAATGTGATCCGTTCGGAGATACCCTCTGCTCGAAAAGCTGTGTTAATTTCAATTTAAATAATTTAGATCATTTTTAGTATATTTCTAAATAACTGTCATAGTTATTTTCTAAAAGTATATTTACAATTTTATTAAAACAGCTCAATCTAAAATTATTTAATTTCTATACCAAACACCCTTTGGCCCATTTATACAGGACATCAGAAAACGTACGAAATACATCAAAAAGATGTGAAAATGACACAATATGAACAAATACACATACATATGTATTTACGTATGTGTGTGTGTGTGTGATTGTACCCGTGTAATTTCTACGCAAAAATCTTTTCACATGGCCTGTAAGGCGTAACACCAAAAACAACAATAAGCACAAGAAGCAGACATCGTCGAAGAAGAGACGAAATGCGGAGAAGTAAATAACGCAAGACGTGGCAGCAGAAAATTGACGTTGATGTAGCTGATGTAGTTGACTTACCGACAGATGCTGCAGTTGTGTGAGTGTGAGCGAGATGTTGCCTCTGGAAGGCTGACCTGAGCTTAGGGGGCCTCTGTCGCTTGGAATGTGGCCGCTGCGTTGTTGCGCTTTTTTTCTCTGCTCTCCCTCTCTCTCTTGTTGTTCTTGTAGTTGGTTTTGTTTTTGACTTTATTTGTTGGTTTTGCTTTGTATTGCTGTTTTGCCAATGTCGGCGTTGGAGTAATTGTTGTTTTAGCAGAGGGAAAAGGTGACGCTAGCGCTTGTTTACTGTCTCTCTGTTTCTGCACCTCTCTCCCTACATTCGTTCGACTGTGTCTTTTGCTGCAATAAACTACCGTTATTTGTATGTACATTGACTGAAGGGCACACAAACACGCTCACACGCCCCAATAACACATTCACACACACTCGAACATTCACTCAGTCATGCACAAATATTTCACCAATTAAATCATTCATAGTTGCACTTATTCACGTTCAACCACAAATTAACTACGTATATCAATGTATTTGTTCAATTTGCTTATTAATTTAATAAAGCTTTTTAAAAAACACAACAAATAAACAGTAAGTTTTTCATATGATAAATTGCCGCGTCGCGCCAAAACGAAAGACAACAACAGAAACAATAATAAAAGCACGCGACGCACGTATGCAACGACAGCAGTAGTAGTGGCATCGGTAGTGGCAGCGGCAGCACTAATCGTCAGCAAAGCAGCGATGCGATGGCCTCTGCTACCTCAATGTCAACGTCGCTGTCATAGTCAACGTTTTGGTCGATGCCCGTCGCTCTTTGCTCGCATCCCCTTCCCGAATCTCTATCAGCACCCACACATCAGCAGCCAACGGCTAAATTGAATTTCTGGGCTGCAATTTGCGCTTTTAATTAAATCATTAAAAAGAGGGCAAAAAGATTACGATTACGCCATTTATGTTGCTATTTCTTCCACGCCCCCCTTTCACCACACCTCCTGACCACATGTTGACCGTTTACTGTAATTGTTGCTTCGGCATGCGATTGTTGTGTGTGCTTGTGTGTGAGAGAGTTTGTGTGTTTGTGTGGATTTGGGTATGTAATGTGAACAGTGTGTATTTATTTGTTTGTTGAGTTCAATTGCATTTGCAACTGAAAAATTTAATTACGCACTCAATTGAAAAATGCAATCCAAATCAAATTATATATTTGCTGTTGTGTGTAATTGAACTGTTTTAGTCTGCAATTAAATTGTTGCTTCACACGCTTACACACATACACACATACCCACAAACAGATACAAACAGAGACGCAGCCTCATGCACAAACAAACAAAAAAAACCAGACAAACAACTATTTTTACAGCCTACGCCACCGCCAGCTGCGCTGCCGACGCTAAATCTTCCGCTGGAGAACATCCACTTGTCTATTTCTACTTCTTTTTTTTTCTTTTACCTTTGCTCTCACACGATTTAAGCACTGTATGTCTCAATATTCATGATTTTATAATTAGCTGCAATTAAGACCTAGCGGCATTTCAAAACACGTAAGAATTTTAACACAAGCACACGCGCAACGCTTGAGATGGTGAACAGATTTTATAAACAATGCCGCCGACGCAATTTAAATCGACGGCCGCGACACACCCGCACGCGACCAAAGTAGACGTTAAACTAATAACAGGTGCTCAACAGGTGACGGAGCTGCCAATTTAACAGAAATAAATTTTCGGAATGCCACTCTGCTAACACTACATTTTGAGTCGAACCGACTAACATAAGCAGCTGATTTCATTCTGTAAATGTTAAGGTTATTACAATGTTATGGTGTTTACTTTAAATATTAATTAACAATACAAATGTTTAACAGCTTAGTTTGAAATATACAATATATAATTGATCATTGCACATGTTTTTTAAAACCAATTTTATAGAAAAAGACTCCAAATTAAAATTGTATAATATTGGAGTTAAGCTAAGTTCACATGAGTTGAGTTTTAGCGACCTGGTGGAGAACTACATAAAATTCGTTAACTTTAGCCAAGTTTCAGACGTTTATGTTTCAGCACGAAACTAACTATTTAGTAGATTTCCGGTGGCAATCGGATGTAGATGGGGCTTTGTTATTAATTTTTGTTAGTACTTGACTGCTCAGCCAGATGGCGGTAGCGTACAACTCAGCAGCAATAGCTCAAACCAAAACTTTATTTGGACACAAACCAATATGGCCTTCAGCTTTTCATTAGTACCACAGTGCTACGGCAGATGACGCTTGATTGAAACTAAGTAGCCGAGACTCAATCAAGGGCTTTATTTAAACACGAACCAAAACGCTTTAAAGCTTTTTTAATAGTACAAGTTAGCTACTGCAGTTGGCGTTTGAGTGAAACTCAGCAGCCGTAACTCAAACCTAAACATTATTTTGACACAAGCCAAAACGCTTTAAAGCTTTTTTGCTTAATACAAGTCTGCTAATGTAGATGGCGCTCTAGTGGTGCCCAGCAGCTGTTACTCAAACCAAAACTTTCTTAGACGCGAACCAATAGTCTATACAGATTTTTTATTAGTAAAGCACTGGTACGGCAGATGGCGTTTGAGTGGAGCTTAGCAGCTGTAACTTAAATTAAAACCAAACAACAAACCAGCAAACACCAAAAGGGTTTTGATTTAAATTTTTAAAATACTTGATCCTTGCTGCTTGTTACCGAAAGTTATCCCAAATAAATAATACATTTCGTAATTTTTTTTTAACAAATTCTTTATATTTGCTTGCTTTTTATGATTTTTTTTCAAATATTTTTTTTGTAATTTTTTAATATTTTTTTTTTTGTAAAACTTTGTTTTAAGTTGTCTCATTTATCAATTTTTGTTGTTGTTTGTTTCTTTTGTATATAAATAATAATACTTATGGCTACAATATAGTAAACGTTTTTCGATTTTATATGTTTTGTTTTTCAATTGCTTTTGCTTATGTTTTTTTGTAGTTTTATTAAACACAAAATTTAAGGTTTTAATTGATCTTGATTCCTATATGTAATGTGTGTTTGTTTGTGTGTGTGTGAATGTAAAATCGAAAAACTGCAACAATTGCAACTAACAAAGCTAAAGTTACATACGCACTAATATAGATACATTTATCATAAATCATTTATAATTTTCGTTTAATATTTATATATTTGTTTAAATCCTTTTGTATTTTTTCTGTTTAAACTTATGTGCTAAAAGTTGTTCTGCGTTCATTAGATATATGCATTTTACATTATTTACACTTAAAAATTTGCTAATAGTTTTCATTTGTCATACATCATATTCTTATTTTCTCATTTTCCATAGTTTCTCGATTTCAATTGCCATTTTCTGTCAATTTGTTTGCTTTGCATGTGGAGCCCCCAGGCGGTGACAGCTAGAAGCTTCTTAAGGGATTGGTAGGGGCTGGCAGGAGGGGCGGGGCGGGGCTTGTGCACTTTTTCACAACCTGAGCATAATTCGAAATTATGTTTATACTGAAAATACTGCTGGGAAATTGCTAAGTGCCGCCATCTGGCGACGCGTGACCCGCACGCAAGGCCCGACGGCAACGATCAAAAAGCGCTTACAACTGATACTAACTGCCGACCATGATATGAGCAGGTTGCTCGAGCTCATTATCATGCAGTCTAGAGCTGGCGACGGGTCCACTGAGTCCGCTGATACCACTCAATCCACTGATGCCACCAAGTCCACTGAGTCCACTCTTGAAGAGCTCGTCAGAGCTGAGCTTGCAACTTGGAACCAGTTCCGTGAACTCCGAACCCAAGCCAAATTCCATGTCCAGAAAACCGTATTCCCACGTATTTGCACCCGCGGAGACATTCGAGCTGATGCTGCTCACATACGATGACGTCAGCGAGTGTGTAGCCGACGAAATCGTCGACAAGGTCGTAAAAGTCGCAGTCGTCGAGGACGCGCCGCAGGAAGACGACGCAGCGGAGCAGGCCGAGGCAGAGGCAGCCGCAGAGGAGGCAGCTGAGGCTCCACCTGAGCCCGAGGATGTGGACGAGGAGCAACTGCTGTGACTGGGACTTGTCTGCACGGTGGTAAAGCTGCCGCTAAACGCCAGCGTGGAGCCAGCGTTGCTGCTGTTCGCAATGCAAACGGGCACTGCTGTAGGCGTGGCAGCGGCAGGCAGTATATTGAACAGATCATTATTGTTCAGCGGATCCAGCGCCGACTGCGAACTCAGGCTGAGCACTGAGCTCCAGTTGATGGAACGCGTGGAATCATCGTCCGCATAACCAGAATCACTTGAATCACAGGCGCTGACAATACTCGAGGCGGAGCTGTTGCAGTTGCTGCTGCTGCTGCTGTTGCTGCTGCTACTGTTGTTACAGCTGCTATCACTGCTGCTGTTGACAGTTGCTGCTGCTGCTGCTGCTACTGCAGCTGGGCTGCTGTTGGCCGTTGTGGAACTTGCTGTTGTTGCTACACTCGTTGCTGCTGCTACGGCGGGTGCTGCAACTGCTGTTGTTGCTGCTGGCGCTGGTGCTGCTGTTGTCTGGCAGGCGGTGGGAAAGGGCGTTGCACGACCAGACTGCGACTCCCGAAACGGGTAGTGATCGTAGGGATGCAGCGTTGTGCTTGCAGACGTATCACAGTTGCTGCTCGCTGCAGCTGGCGCTGCTGCTGTTGCTGGCTGGAAACCTGCTTGCGCACTAGCAACTCCGCCTGCTGTCGCGCCTCTATACGCGGGTGGCGGTGCGTCCAGTCGTTCGTGATAGCCTAGAGGTGCCGACGCTTGTGGCTGGAAGCTGGGCGCTTGTGACAGTTGCTGGTAGTGCTCCATGTTGGCCAAACGCGCACAGTTCAAGACGGGCGCATAATCCTGCTGCGTATGGTGTAACGCTGCTGGCGGGGATTGCTGTTGCTGCTGCTGTTGTTGCTGCTGCTGGTAGGCTGGATGATATTGCGCTGCTTGTGCTGCGGCGGCTGCTGCTGCTGCTGCCGCTGCTGCCTGTTGGTGATGCTGTTGCGCCGCTTGATGCAGCTCCTTGGCCTCCGTTTCGATCTCGCGATCGATGCGTTTCAGAGTATTGCAGATGAGCACCGAGCGGTAGAGCGACTGCTCCGACACCTGACGAAACCGCGACAGTTTGAACATGGACAGATTGCGTATCTTGAGACGCGTGTCCTTATAGCAGCTGCGATTGGCGCTGCACCAGCCGCCACGACCGTCACAGCATCGCTTTAGCGGCAGTCCATGCAGAGGCAGAGGTAGCGGAAGTCCGCCGGGGACAAAGGGGGCGGGAGCGGTGCTGCCATTGCTGCTGGGCAGCGCTGTCGTGGGCGTTGTTGCGCCTGCTGCTGCTGCTGCACTGCTGCAGCCTAAGTCCAAATAGGATTTGCCATTCTCTGCGCAACGTATCGTTTGCTGCGGTGCCGACTGGGCGTATACAACACCCACACCGTTCTCGTAGAACTGCTGCTGCTGTTGTGCAGCAATTGGCGTGGCTGCAGCGCCTACACCCGCACCAACCGCTGGTCCCGTCGTCGTCCATTGCGGTGGTGCAAATCCTCGGGGTGCCATGTGCTGTGGGCTGCCGGTGCGCGAACAGTTCTGCTGGGGAAACGGCTCCGAGTAGTAGGCGGGACGGCTGCCGTAACCGGGAGCGTAGCTACGTTGTTGCTGTGCTGCTGCAGCGGCAGCGGCAGCTGCTTGTTGCTGCTGTTGTTGCTGTTGTTGCTGCTGTTGCTGTTGTTGCTGCTGCTGTTGCTGGGCAAAGGGATGATAGCGCATGGGACAATAGGTGGGTATAATGCTCTCCTCCTCCTCGTAATCATCCTCAAAATCATCATCATCATCGTCCAGCTCATCGGCACTGAGCAGAGTTGTTGCCAGCGTTGAGCGGGTGGCAATGCTGCCCCAAGGATCACTGGGTACCGCCACTGCCTGCAGCTTGGAGATGCAGTCGACGGGCTCGCTGCTGGCCTGGGCGGCCACAGGCGACGCCGCTGTCGACCAGGGTTCGCAGGGCACGGCAGCAACCACCTCCAGTTTGGCAATGCTATCCTCGGGAATCGCAGCGCTCGCTGTCGGTGGCAGTGGCACCTCGGCAGCACTCTTGCCACTCCCACTGCTGGCGGTAGTAACTTCATCACCGTTGCTAATAATACTATGACCTGTCTTTACTGTCTCCACATTATTGTTGTTGGATTCGGTTTGCTGCTGTTGCTGCTGCTGTTCCGTTGTCTTTTGCTGCTGTTGCTGCTCCTCGAGCGATTCCAGGTAGTTGTTGTTGTTAATGGCCCATTTGTTGGCCTTCACCGGCGGTGGTGCACAGTTGCCCGTGTATGTTGTGTTTGCATCCTTGCTGTCAAAGGTCAGCTCATGCTTCCGCTTTGTAGCGGCTGTTGCTTGAAGACCCATTGCTGAATTTACCTGCAAATCAGACAAGAAGACAGAAAACAACATGAAAAAGGCGCCAAAGTAGAGAGTAGAGTTGGTAATAAACATATAGAAGTAACTTAAAGATACCCTGTAAAGTGTGCTGAAATCAAGGAGGCTGCACAGCTTTCAAAAGCTTAAAGCTGTGGGGACACCTCGTATAGCTCTGTGTTTATATATTTCAAAATAGATTTTTATTTATTTACTTCATATTTATTTTTTGTTGATTTATTTAAATATTTTTTTCATTATTTATTACTTTCTACATTAAATTTTATATTTGTATTTTTCTTTATCAAACTATGCCCTTAGTTATTTATTTGTCTTACTACAAAAATTGTTCACCCTTTTTTATTAAAGCGCGTAAATTGCATC
Organism: Drosophila acutilabella; assembly: GCA_035046005.1. NCBI lineage: Eukaryota > Metazoa > Arthropoda > Insecta > Diptera > Drosophilidae > Drosophila > Drosophila acutilabella. The sequence continues at coordinate 79,058 of JAWNOK010000067.1, forward strand.
TCTAAGATACTTTCGCAGTATATACCCAATATAAGCAGCTGACTTAAATGGGTATGCTTGAATGTCGCCTCATAAATTGTGCACAAAGGAGCAGCAGCAGCCAATGACTAAACCACCCACACAAAACCCACCCAGCTACACAACCACCCAAACACCCACCCAACAACCCAGCCACCCATCTAACAGCAACAACAACAAGAGCCCAGCCAATGTCAGTCGCCTGTCTACGTGCCGGAGCCAGGACAGCGACAAAGGGCACAAAATACAGAATACGGAATACAACGGAATACGGAATACAGAACACAGAATACAAAATGCGAAAAAAGAAATAAAGAAGAAACTTATCAAGAAAATGGAAGTCAGCACCACCGACGCTGCTAATGGAGAGCCACAGAGACACAGAGACAGGGCTGGCAGTGAGGCAGTGTGGCATCCACCCTCGCCACCAACTGGCTGGCATTGCTCATCAGCAACAACAGAAACAACAACAACAACGTTGCTTGAAATCTTCTTAAAATAAAACACACAAACAACAGCGACAGATGGAGGCAAGAAGGAGAAGCAGAAGGAGGAGAAGAGGCAGGAGGTGAAGGGGAGGACAGCGGCAGAGTGGTGGAACAGAGAAAGAGTGGGAGAGGGCGCGGGTGGTGCAGGGTCAGAGGCAACAGCAGTGAGCGTGGGACTCTTAGCCACACTCACTGCCTTCAATACAATCTCCCTCTCTCTCTCACTCTGTGCCTCTCCCGCGCTCTCTCTCTCTTTCTCTATCTTTCTCAGTCTTCTCTTCGTCTGCGTCTTCGCATTGCGTTCATCACTTCCGCCGTTTATGCGTCTTTGGCGAGTTTTTCTCAAAAATACTATTTTTGGTTCGCAGCGCATTTTCATGATATTTTCATTTTGGAAGAATTTTGAAACGTTTCGAACAATGCCAAGTGTTCCAATTCAGTACGTTCCAACGAACGAAATGAGTGGAAATGAAATGATCGGTTTTACTACTTTGGGAATGGGAACACTAGCAACAAATGCTCTGAGGATCAGTTTAAAAGCGTCTTGAAATGGAATTGGCCTTAAGATGGAAACAAATATATAATTGAGAGGGTTAAACAATTGATCGAAGATTGAGAAGGTATATTAAAGACTGATAACTATACCATATATTGACTGATAAAGTAAAGATTAAATTTAAGAGCTACTTAAACTATTCTACAAATATTTTCTAAGAGGAAACCTTAAAAACTTTTCAAAATCAGTTTCAGCTAATCAAAGCTTACACTTTGAAGAGTTGCCACTTATGATTCATATTAATCTGCTTATCTGTAGTTAACACATCTGTTTAGGGTTGCCACCCTCGAACTTCTAAGACTGCTTATAAAGCAAACTCCCAAGTTCTACCGGCTTTAACAGTGTTGCCACCCCTCTGACTCAACTCTACAGCCCAGCTGCAAATATGTGCACGTGTGCGTGTGTGTAAGTCGCTCCTTTGTGCTGCCTTATAAGGGTTGCCATATGCTCGCATATTGCAAAGGGGAAAATACTCGAATACTTGAAACGAATAGTTGAATTCGAATAGCAATATGAAAACGAATACGAGTACGAGTACTCAAAAAACCCAACATTTTAAGCGGGGTGAGTTTTCGTTTTCGTTAACATTTCCATTTTTTTCTTTCTCTCCGAATTTTTGTTGTTATCGTCATCGAGGTCGTCGCATGTGTTTCACATTTTCCTTGCCCTTTTTGCCCCCTCCTCCCTGTCGCTGTGTGCTCTTTCCCCTAACTTCCTCCCTGCCTGTCTACCGTCTACCGTCTGCCGTCTGCGTCTGTCGAGCTGTCGACTTCCCAGCCCTTTGCAGCTCGACGTCATCGTCATCGCTGTGTTTCATCCCTCGTTCGCCGGTGCAGCTGTAAGTCGGTTCACATAGGGGCTGACTGCATAAATGTATGGATAGATGGATAGATGATTGGATGGTTGGTTGGATGAATGGTTGAGTCTCGAGTCTCGAGTCTAGCAACTGGCTGACTAACAGCTTGCAACAACTGTGGCCCATCTTAAGGCGAAGCCAACAAAATTCTTGATCGACAATAGCACAAGAGTCGCAGCTGTGTATGCGTGTGTTTGTATGCTTAGTGTACGTTTGAGTCATGTGCGCTTATCTGAAGTGCACGAGAATTCATCACACATCGCGTATTGCTCATACGCAACGTATGCGTTCGTGCTTTTAAAAGCGCATTGCGCATACGCCGCGTCTGCCCTGGCCAATTATTGAGAAAACCAAAAGCTGCCGACAACAATCAAAAGCTCGGCTCAGTTCGAAGCTTACAAAGCGGAAATCAACAACTACAACAACAACACAACTTTCTACGTTTAATTTTGCTTTGAACAAAAAAAAATAAAACAGAAAAAAATAACAACGTTAAAGTTACAACAGCGTGCGGTGAAATTTGTTGTTGTTGTTCGTTCGCTGTGCGAGCTAAAAAGTGTTGCTATCATTATAAGCAACAACAGCAACAGCAGCAATCAACAGCCGAAAGTCATCTTCAACTTTTGCTACGAGAGCAACATGATTTTTGAGCTGCGTTCACTGAGATTGCGACTGCGACTGCGACCGTTTGGCAGTTGAATTTTATTGCCACACCAACAGCAACAACAACAGCAGTAACAACAGCAGCAGCGGGGCACTCACAAAAGCCAGTCCACTGCTGTTGTTGCTTTTTTACGCTTCGCCAGCAACAACTCGTTTCTGTTGGCTATGGCGACTGGCAACTGGCTCCAAATTGACGGCACTGAGACTTTGCCTGAGACTCGAAAGCTCGCACGCAGCGTTGCAGTTGTTGTAGTTGCTGTTGTTATTGTTGTTGTTGCTGCAGTAAAGACAACAACGACAGCAGCAACATCGTCGCTACCTTCAAATTCCACAATATTCAAGTTTCAGGTTATGAGCCAACACAGCACACAGCACACAGCGAACGAGCGAACAAACGAACGAACCAAATGAACCAACCTGAGAGCCAGTCATCGTCAACAACAACAACAACAACGACAACAACAACAACACCGACAGCCACAACAACACGAAATGTTTGCCCGAAAGCCAAAGCCAGGCCGAGAGCCCCAGAGTTTTAGAGTTTTCGAGACAGGCCAACAGTTGAAACGTCGCGACGTCCGCTTTGCTGCACAGTGGGGCAACTGCGTATTCAACCTTTGACTATACAAATTAAAATTTTGTCAATTACCTAAAATATTTGCTTAAGTTTAACAAATTTATGCAACTTTTTTCAGACTGAATGCTGCTTTAACTTATTTAAAATTTTGAAATTATTATTGACTTGCTAATAACTAGAAATCCTAACCTAACTAACCTAAATAATAAATTTTGACCCTTTTCTATAAGATTTTTAAAGAAAATATGAAATAGATCATGGAATTATATACCATATTTTTAACTGAAACAAGCATATTATTATTATTACTCCTAACCTTAACATATCAAGAGATAACTGTACTCCCAATTTGCTAACTCAAGTAATCTACTCTACCCTCATTATATTAGTATTTAATCATTTTTATCTTGCCAATTTTCTAAAATTTTTCAAAATTTATCCATTTATATTATGAACAAAATTATTAAACGTTTTTAATTAAATTTATTGTGGCAAATTGATTTGCTACCACTGTGCCGGCCTCGCTTGGCCCAGCTCAAAAGTCGACTTCAGCATTAAAGTCGGTCGCTGGCTCGTTGACTGCCTGTTGTTGTTCAGGGGTCTGGTCGGGTCTGGTCTGGGCCTGGCTCAAAACTCTGGCTCAGTCGCTGGCCACTTTGAATTCTTCAGCTGAAACAACGTGCGATAGCAGCGACTACGAATACGAATACGAAACGTAACAACAACAATAATAATAAAGATACAAAAAAACCCAAGTTTCAGCTTTCGACAAAAGCCAAACAGCGGCTGAATCTGGCTTTAAGTTCGAGTCCGACTTGGAGTTTTGAGTCTCGAGTTTGGCTTTAAGCCGCCGTCGATCTCACAAGCAATTTAAATATACAAAGCACAAAGAGGAAGAAGAAACTTTATAAACATAAAAAAAAGAGCGCAGCTGTAAGAAGAAGACAAGGAGAAAGAAATATAATAAGAAGAAGAAGACGGCGAAGCAGTAACATTGGAGCAACATCATAAAAACCAGCTTCAACTGGAGTTCAGCTCAGCTTAGCTCAGAGCAGCTCAACTCATCATAATAAAAATGAATTGAATTGAAGACGCTGCGTTCTCCATGCGATGGTGGATGTTAATATTTTGTGGATGCCAGTGGATGGTGGATGGTGAATAGTGGAAGGCAGCTAAGCAGTCGAGGGCGTAGCGTTAAAGATGTTGACGCTGATATGAGCGACGATTTTTGTTGTTGTTAATGTTGTTATTGCTGTTTCCCATGCTGGTTGTTGGCTTTGCTTTGCTGGGTGAAAACTTCAATGTACACCCACAACAACTCAGAGAGTTTTTGGTGAAGGAAAGGGGGAGGAGAGAAGTGTACGCAGTTATTTGCTTATAGCGGCACTTGAAGTTGTGGGAATGGAAAGGGTTTGTTTTTCTTTAGTTTTTCCCATATGAAACTAGCCTAAATACGAAAACAGTCACAGTCATCATGATCATGATGATGAAGCTTGACTGTTGCAAGGTTAATACGCGACTGGACCGACTGGATGGTGGGTTTGCGCGAGAGGTGGGGGGTGAAAAGCATTTGGTTAGTTTGGTTATATGCGCATATTTTGCGTCGGTGCCATTTCATGTTGCCGCACGAAGTGCGCCACACGACTGAGAGAGTCTGATGTGGATGCTAACATTGTGGAGTCGATGTTGACGTCGACGTCGCAGTCGCTGTAGCCGTCGTTGTCGTCGCTGCTGTCGATTGGCAACTGCAGGAAGCGTCGCACAAAATGAAATCAGCTGTTTTTGGCGAATTTAGAGCAATTTTCAATGCGGCCGCTTTGTTGGTTTTGGTTTCGGTTTCGCAATGCGTATGTGTATGTCTCTCTGTGTGTGTGTGTGCATTGGGGCATTTTTATTTTGTTTTTTTTTTTGCCGTGCCTTGTCGAAGATTTATAAGCAGCGACGCCGACTGAGAAGTTGGCGTCGCGCAATTGGTGACATTGAAAATTTGCAAGGCGCACAGCTGATGGACGTGCTCTGGCATGAAAGGGGACTGGAGTGGTATGGGGGATGGGGATGTGAATGGGAAGTTACGGGTTACGGTAATTTACCCTGTGTCTGTGTATATGTCACACACATACTACATACTTTATGCCACATGCCACATACTACAGTTAAGAATGCTGCCCCAGTCATGACTTTTGGTCAATGAACCGTTCACGTTTTCTTCCTTGTATTTTATGATTTTTGCGCTTTTCTGTTTTGTTTTGGTTTTTTCTACGTATTTTGCATATTTTCATCAACAATGGGAAAGGGGCGAAATAGCAAAGAACGCCGGAAATTGTAATCAGCATCAGCTGTTTGACCGATTTTCCCCGTACAAGGACGCGTCTGTAAAATGAGCCGAGCACTCCAAAAGGGAAAATTGAAAATCGAAAATCCTTAAGCCACAAGCAGTCTACCTAGCAGCGAGTCCTAATCCTCAAAAAGGACGAGGGAAAAGGCCATTAGACACGCTGAGGATTTGACCTTTTTTCTTTTCCCTTCCAAATTTGGATGTTTGCTACCTGCGATCCAAACGATCAATCAAAACTGCAACTATTCGACACTTTGCTGGGAGATATGGGTATAAAAATTGGGGAAATCTACAACCTGTTACCGTGGCTAATCAGAAATGGGCTGTTTTGTAAAATTTGAGAGTAATTGGGATTCGATCTATAGTTAGTTGCCCAGTGAAATTCCAACAAATCTTTATCTGTATTGTACATTTACGTTTTTACCGTGTCTATAGCTTTATCTGATAACCTTCAGGTGCTATCCTTTCCCATATCACATCCCCTTATCACAATGCTCAACGAACGGTACTTTAGTTACGTCACCGACCGATAAGACTCACCCACTAACTAACTAACTGATGAAAAGATAACTGAACGAGAATTTTGCGCATTGATCAGTGATCAGCATCAAAATACGATTTAAATAAGTGCATGCAAATTAAATTCGCTTTGAAAAAGGTAACGGCTGTTTGCCGTTGCTCTTATCGCTAGCAAACTGATAAGACTGAGTTGAATTAACATCGAGCAGCGGCAAGTGCGCTAATCGTTGTGAACCAGGGCTGGCCACAAAAGCGCAAAATGAATCGAAAAAAGAACACACCAAAACAGCAACAACAACATCAACGACAATTGCCGTTAACAATCGTCATCGTCGTTTTCGTACACTGCGCAAATTGCAAAGCGACTATGAAACGCGGCCGTGCCAGTGCCACAAACAACAACAGCAGTCAAAGCTATCAAGGCGTACACACAGACAGACGTTCGGTCGTTCGTTCGTTTGTACGTACGTTCACCAAGCTGCGCCGCGGCCCGCTTAGTAAACACAAAATTACAACAACAGAAATACTATGAAAAAAAATGCTTGTATATGAATATCTGTGTGTGTGTGTGTGTATACACTGAAATATACAGTCAGGCCAGCAGCGATAGAGGCAGAGACGGCAGCAATAACAACAAAAACAAAGACAACGTTGACGTCGCTCCACACACAATTTCCACATCGCAGTCAGGCCGCGCAATGCTGCTGACTCGGCGTCAGTGTGGAATGAGAGAATGCCATATAAAAATACACACACACACTACATACATATATATACACACTCAAACACATACACACGCCATACAACGAGAGCGAACGAGCGAGTACAGTCGCACAGTTAAAAATAAAGTGAGGGTCGTTGCGGAGCGAGTGAGAAAGCGGCGGATGGCTGAGTAGCACAAGAAGAAGAGCGCGCGTGTACGTGTATTTGTGTGCTTGTGTGTTTCTGTGTGCAAGTGAGTGAGGGTAAAAACAACAAAGCAACGACAGCGACGCTGCCTCTACTGCCTCTGCTGCTGGTAAATAATGATGATGGAACAACAACAACACAACGCTGCTGCTTGTGTATATGTATGTTTGTATGTACGAATGTTTTTCTGTGTGTGTATATAATGCTGCCGTTGTTGTTGTTTCTGCTTTTTGCTGTTGCCGTTGATAGCGAGGGACGTAATATCGCAACGTTGCCCGTTCAAACGAGCGAACGAACGTTCGTTCCGAGACTCTAGTTTAATTTTGTAGTACGTAGCAGAAAAACAGGCAACAACAACGACAACGAAAAATAAATGATGGCGGCAACGACAACGGCAACAACGACTGCGACTGACTTGGCAGTGTTGCGTTCCGATTGCTGCTGTTGTTGTATTTTTTGTTGCTGCTGGCGCTGCTTTTAGGTTTCGAAAACACTTTAAAGCGCAAAAGCAAGAAGAAGCAGCAGTTTATGGTGCATTTCGCTTAGAATGGCAAAAAATAAAAACGAAATAACGTTTTGGTCAGAGACTTTGGATATTAGAGGGTGACTTTTGGTGTGAATGCGAACTGCTTGTTGTGCATCCCTCGCATCGTGGTGAGCTTAAAGAGTACGTGTATTCGATGAATTCTCATATTCGAATTCGTATTTTGTAGTCCCACAATTCACATTCACGTTGGCATTCGTGTAATCATATGCTGGCCTCGCACGCTACCGAATTGTCAAAGGTTGCCTGTCTGTGGGCAGCCTCTTTGCTTCTCCTATTTTCTGTTCTCTTCTCCTTTATTGTTGGTGGATTAGTGGAGGTGAACGCGCGTAAATTTAAGTCTTATTTGAATGAGCGAAACTTTATAAATATTGTGCATGGCGATCCACAGATTCCACAACCCAATTGAGGTTAGGACGGATCAAGTGCATATGATCTTTAGCTACAGAAATGATTTTAAAGGCAATCCAATATGTTGAGATCACTATGTTTTTATCCTATTTGTCAGCTTAATCCTTTAAACTCTGCGCATTGATCCTCAGCATTAACCGTTGTTTTAACGGTAACACGTACCGAGTCTTCACCGTGTGAGAGTCCACATTCAATAAAGTAAAGCACAACACAGCAACAACAATACTTGCTGTCGCTTTAACCATAACCGCCCACTAGGAGCGTGCAGAGTCATGACTATGACGGCGCCGACTCCCACCGCCCACTAAGAGCAGGGGAGCGACAGAGAGGGTGACAGCGTGCGAGGGGACGAGATAGAGATAGACAAACCGCCCCAAACACTCTGAACTGTTTATAAAATAACCTTATTTCGCACATATATACTCTCTGTGTTTGTGTGTGTGTGTTAGCCGCCCACGGGCTGCCACTCCCCCCTCGCGTGTGTTTGTGTGCTTGTAAATGTTGCTGTTATCCTGCCTCTCACTCGCTCGTTCTTTATGCCTGACATTATAATAATATTATATTCCTTATATTATAATGGGTTGGCAACACTGCCAGCCAAAAACCACCCACAGTATGTGCCAGTGTGCGTGTGTGTGTGACGGACCCTGCGCACTGGAATCAAGTCGAACCGGCTTTTATGCCCCGAACTTAAATCCGAGCCCGAACTCAAACCCGAATCCGTTTCTAAAAACCAACCACATCACCTCCCACCACACTCACCACCCTCTGCTCTACCACCACCTCTTTCCACCCACAGACGGCAGGGTTGCTTCGTTCGTGGTGGTGTTGAATTCTAGTGTTGTGTGTGTATGTGCGAGTGTGTGTGTGGTGAAATATGCCATGACGTATAAAAGCTAAAAACGTTGGCAAATATAATGAAATTGGGTGAAATTGTTTCTCTCTCTCTTTGTCTCACAGCCTGTCGTCCTTTCTCGTTTCTTTTTTTGGGGGGTCTGACATAATAAAGCCTACCAGAACACGGTACGCTCCTGACTCTACGGCACGGTCTGGGTGGGTGTACATTGCTGCTGTTGGTGGTACGAGTGGTGGTAGTGGTTCTGGTGCTGGTGGTGGGTTGTGGGCCATGAAAACCACTTTTCGAATTGCACGTTGTACGTGGTGGAAAGTATAGAGAGAGAGAGAAGGTGAGGAAGATGAAGAGACGTAGCGACGTAGAGCCGGAGTAACGGTTCATCGTTGATTGTCAAGCGTGGCACGGAGTGTAGAGCAAGGGGAGTGGGAGACGCCTGTCGCACAACGCATGAGAAATGAAAATGGAAAAGCTTGGACAGCTAGCAAGCAAGGGCGGCTAAGGACGGTCTCGGTGAGGGCGTTGGGGACGTGGCAGGAAAAGTGTGTGGGTGGGTGAAGGTTTGACTTGTCGTTACTGCGCTGCCGCCGCACGATAACTTTAATTTAGCTTAATGGAAATTTTTTTCCTGCAAACGTGCACGTTCATGTCGTTGCTGCTGCTGTTTGGTTATCCTTTAGCGCAATGTGTGTGTGGCAAGTCCGAGTGGCAAGCGTGTTAAGTAGGTGACGCAACCGCAAAATTGTGGCAAAGCGATTTAATAATGTGCAAGTGCAAAAGCGTGCGTGCATTTCTCACAGTGTTCCCATAAAAGTATCTGCAAATTCAGCAGATGTATCTGTATCTGTAGACCTAACTGCGGCTGCTGTGAGTGCAATGCGCGTCACGTCATCGACAACAGCAACAACAAGACCATTTACGTCGACATCGGTGAATCCCCTACAGTGGCAGCAGCCTCTACTCCGCCACATTCCCCCTACCACACTTTTAGGTAGTGCAAACAAGTGCAAGTGATGCGCATTCATTGATAAGATTTTGAGCAACAAGAAGTGGGCAGAGCGATGTGATGAGAGGAGACGTGCATTTACAGCTGTTTTGTTTGTTTTGCGCGCTTTGGGCATACATTAGCCGCAAAGCACACGAGTACTGCCACTTACAAACACAGACAGACTCACTGGCGTAGTAAATCCACCATATAAGCATGTGGCACGTTGCAAGTTTGTAAATCTTTTAAGCGCAGCATCGTCCCAGTCAATCGGTCAAGCGAACAACAAGTACTCAATTTAGCAATAACAACAACAGCAACAACAACAACAATGAAAACGATGGTCAATGTCTTGAGTTTGTCAATTTGTCAACAAACTGAAATTGACAACTGAGGATGGAATTAACCAGCTGAGAATTGGAAAAGATACAAGGTTAAGGATTGCGTTTTTATATAATAAATGTTAATGACGTTAAAAAATAAAGAAGTAATTTAGAACAAAATAAAAAGTTCAGAAAATGTGTTAGAAATCAGACAAAATACATAAATTAAACTATTATTTAATAAAAAAAAAAAATTAAAGATTTGTTTTTTTTTTTTTTTCAATCTAATTTATCGAATTTTAAATAAATTTTCAATATGAACTAATAATTATCACCAAAAACTTTCAAATATGTAACAAATCAGCTTAAAAATCAAGTCGGATTATTTTCTGTTGGGTCTTAAACATTTTTAATCAAACCTTGAAGTTTATTGAATATTTGTACTCAGGGAAATACCTTAAATGAGTATTAAGTCACAATTTAAACATATCTTTATGATCTTAAAAGGTGTTTGAACTCTAGGAAGTATCGTAGGTCTATGTATCAGATACCTAGCGATAATCTTATCAACAGAACTACCAACAATTAGAATAATTATTGTATCATATTTGATTAGACATACGGTAGGTAATAAAGGTGTTGAATTTTGATAGTAGTAGCGCTTTATATCTTACAGTGACTGTAATTATAGTAGATTAAAGCAAGCATATTTCTATTATTATTATAAACAATTTAAATTTGACTGATTTTTCCGCAAACATTTTTGTGTTTCTTTCGAATGTGTTGCTCCCAAAGCGATGTTACTTCCTGTCCAAAGTCGTGACTTGAGTCGATTACTCATGCGCGACTAGTAACACGCCTGCCTCCATCCCAACCCTCTTTTAACGCCCTGGCAGTCAGCCACTGTTAACCCGTCTTGTAGCTGAACCTGTATATATGTATAAGTATGTGTGTGTGCGTGTTGTTTACATTTTTTGCGTCAAGGCTGTGTGCCAAAAAGACGAAGACGCTGCCACGTTTGGCGCGCGAAGGACAGCAGTGTACAGGAAGAGTAGAATGGAGAGGGTAGCCAACCCTTAAACAATTTGTGTTTTGACTTTTCTTTGGCTGCTTCGTTATTGTCATTATTTAAACTTAATCATTGAGCAAATTTCGCTTTCGTCGCTGCACTTGACCGAAGCAAAGGAACAAGCAACAAGTAAAAGTAGAGAGGAGTAAGAAGTGTGGAGTGAGGCGCAAAGAGCAGTCCGAAATTAAAAAGGGCTACAAATAGAGCACAGTACCAAATGGGTCGCAAAAGGATAATAATGCCATTAATAGCATCCACACACATACACGCACGCACACAAAGAAGCTGGCGAGAGCACACACGAATACACAGGCACGCAAAGAGTTATGTGAAGAGAGGACAATGACGACGCGCTGTTCCCCTCCCAAACCCACAACTCCTTAAAGGCATTTTTATGGCAGCTTGGATATGTTTATGTGTGTGTGCGTGTATGGCACATGCATGCAAATAAAGCATTGCAAGTAAAGTAAACCAAAGCAAAGCAAAACAGAGCAGAGCAAACACAAGTCGCGTTTCGCTCTTCCTTCGCGCAATTTCATTCATAAAAATCGAAGAGCAAAGAAAATGGCACAGTCTCTGACGCCTGGCTGCTGTTCTGCCCGCTGTCGCTGTCGCTGCCACTGCTTCTGCCTACCTCCAGCAATTGGTGCTGCTGTGAGCTGTGTGCTCCTCTGCTACCAATAACTCAAAAGGCGTGCGCACTTGTGTTAATGTATCTGAAAGTGAAATCAAATGCCCAATAACAACAACAAGGAGCACAAGAACGGCAACAACAAGGAGAACAAGAACAGCAACAACAACAAAGAGGAGCAGCAGCAAAGGAGGCCCGACCAAAGCATGTGCTCTGAGCAGAGAGCAGAGCCGACGCCAACCCCGGATGCCGGCTCCGTGTTTTTATAATTTTTTGGCAGACGGAGGGGTGGAGGCGCATAGGAAGGGGTATGCCGGACGCCGGCGCCAATTTCGAACTATTTGTGCCGCAATAACAGCGACGCTTCGATGCTCAAAGCGTCTCAGTTGGCGTCAAAGTCGCTATGACTGTCAGCGTCCACCTCGCGGTCGCTGTAGACGTCGCTGCTCGCTCAATTAAGTGAATTAAGTCTCGTGCCGGAATTTGCACCACCCTAATATGAAATAATAACAACAACAAAAACAATAACAATACAAACTCACACACACAAATACAAAGTAATAAAGAACAATTAAAGCAGAAAAAGAAGCACAATGAAAATAATGATAAGAGAGAAAGGTCGCAGCTGAAATGCTCTTAGCTAAAACCAACAAGTAAACAAGTACCGTTAAACGTATTAACTAATTAGCAAAACTTACAGTAAGTGCAAATTATATAAGATAAATAAGTGATAAAGGAGTTGATTAAGAAAACTGCGAAGATTACTTAAGAAATATTTTGACATATTTGTTTTAAAAACGAAAGTTAACCGTGGTTACTATTACTAGTTAGAACTAAGTACAACGTATGCAGATGAATTTCTTTTATTTAGTTACTACTGTACTATACTAGTGCCATGTCACCCGATAATCAATGTTATGGCAAACTTGTTGACCGACTTACTACACTTTATTTTTTATAGCAAGTGCGCAAATCCATAATATAAAAATAATAACAATAATAATATTAATTTTGTTGCTGCTTAAGAACAAAGTAATTAAGGTGAAGCTTATGTCGACGTCAGCGTCGACGGCGCAACGCTGGCGCTTTACAACACGCGACTTTTGCTGCCAACGAAAGAGAAAACGTTTAATGGGCAGCGTCGTTGATGTTGACGCCGTCGTTGCCGCTGACAGCGACGCGACGCGAACCAAAACTTTGTTGCTGTATTTTTCTTATTGTTTCTCTTCATTTATTTATTTACGGTTTTTTTGTTGTACGTAATTAATTAAACGGCCCAAAAGTCAGCTGTCTAAGTCGTAGCAACAACAATTGTTGCATTAGACAATGATGACGAAGAGACTACGACGACGCTAGCTTAGCCGATAGCAGCGCAGCAGCGACGCGTCGTTGTCGGCTATTTAGCATATTGTGCTGCGCGCTATTGCGAATGTGTGCCAATAGATGGCGCTGCATGCTGATGATGATGGCAATGGGAGCACGTGCAACTTTTGCATTGTTTACATGACGAAGGCACATTGTTATTGCTACTGTAGTAGTTGTTGTTGCTGCTGTTGTTGTGATAAGAGTTGCGCCTGTGCTCGCCGCTATTATCCTGCTCCAACACACAGTAACACTCATACACAGACCGAGAGAGAAATCTATGCACATGTGCCTAGTCATGCCACCCACAATCATATGCACACATAGCATGTGTGAGTGTGAATATGTTTGTATGGGTTTGTGCCCTCATCGTGACGTCGAAGCCCAAGCATAGACCAACAGACCAACGAACTAAGCTACCCAACCAAACCACCCACCCACGCACTAAACCAAAACCATTTGGCGTATTCACAGTGCCAAGAGGAAGGGACTCAGACTCTGTGGCAGCGACTGAGGCAGAGGCAGTGACTGCGGCTGAGGCAGAGGCAGAGGCACTGCCAATAAGTGTAGGCGGCACAGCGAAATTCCGCATTGAAACCACATGTTGAAGCTTCCAGTCAGAGTTTTACGCGCATTTCTAAGTAAAAGGTGCAACAACAAAACATGCACTCCACACATACGAGCACACAAATATGTACACACACACACGCTCACACAAACACGCACAGACATGTAAGCTAGTCTAAAATGGGGGCCACCTGAATGATTCACAAAAAAAAGGGCAAAAGAAAAAAAACTATAAGCTTATGAATGAAATGGAGGCGTCGTCGTCGTCAGCTGCAGTTTGTTTAGTTGACACAATCCGGGAAACGCAATCTGGTCTTATCAGTAAATCGTAGACTGAACTTGAGACAAGTTCATGCTCTGCTGATAAAACGTTTGCTGCTTTAAAGCTTTTACAGTTCCTTTAAGCAGCTGATCAACAAAAGCTCCAAGTCGATCTTGAAAGCTTTACCGAAGCTTAGCTGTGTTCTACTCTAAGACTTCGACTCGATTGAAGTTCGCTCTTAGACGTAAGCAGCTGTACTTTTACAGTTTCCCAACAATTCCCATGGTCTTATCTTAGTGTTGACCAAAAGAAACCTGCCAGCAGCCGCTACCTTTTGATCTATTGTGCTCTGTTGTATTACTTGGAACTAGACAAAAACATACACTTGCAGCACAGGTACTCTTGGTTTGATTTATGGCGCCTGTTTTGTTTTAGCCCGCCAAATAGTTGGTCCAATTGGCGGTGGTCAATAGGTGATCAGGGTTACTAGGGATCTATGTTAACTCACCTCTGTGCACATTTTCGGCTGGGCCGTTGAGAGATTTTCGCGTTCACTGCGTTTATCCAATTTGGCCAAAGGAAAAAAATAAATCAAGCCAAGTGGCCGAAAGCGTTGAAATTAGGCAGCAAAAAAAGTGTATCTTTGATAATTGTTGTTGCTGTTCTGTTTTTTTGTTTGCTCAGTCAGTCACTAGATAATACCCCTCAGAGCACACAGGTAAGTCACAGGTAAACTAGTGGATGGAGCCTGCAGTCAGACGCATTGTCCACCACATCACATTGAACTAACGACATTTTTGGGCACTTAATGTTTATGTTCTATTTGAGCATCACTTGGATAAACTTGGATATATTTTTTAATTTTTAATAATTTTTCTTAATTTTTCAGCCAAAAATTTCAGTATTACAATTATTTATTTCTTACACTTTTTCACTTCATTTAGTTATTGCACAAATAGCAAATTAATATTGTTTTTATTTTGCATGTAATTTCAGTTCTAATTCTTTTTTTACTATTGACTTTTTGTTGGTTTCTTGTGTTATGATAACTTTGAATTACGCGCGCTGTGCTTCAAGTACGGAATAGAAATTTACGTCGAATTTTTTCGTCATATCGTTTTGCGTGCGACACAAGAGCGGAGCGACGTGTACCTCAGTCTGCCATGCTAAAATCACAAATAAACTGGTCAGCGCTAAAGAAGCAGCCAGCAGGCAGCAAGCAAGCAGGCATAGCACTCACACACGCACACACACACACAGACGAGACACAGATAGATTTAGTAAATGCACCCCTGTACAGTGTACCCTATACGTTGTACACTCACACAACGGCAGTGAGAGCAAACGAACGAACGAACGAACAAGCGAACGAACGAATGTACAAGACTGACTAAGAGACAGGCAGCGCGAGGGAGAGCGTACGACAGTCGCACCGCTTGCACCAAGGCAAGCGAACGACGCGCACTTATGTAAAAAGCATTGAAATTGAACGAGTTTGTCGGGTCGACAGGGAACAACAGGGTAGAGGCGGTAAACACTTTAGCTGCGCCAGCTAGCATTGCCAGCTGTACATGGAATCGACAGCGTTGCCAGCGTCGAATTTTCAGTGAAATAAAGACAAACCAGCAAAACTCACAGCAATATTGAAACGAAAACGAAGCGAACGTTGTGCAAACGGCCCCGGCTGCCGGCCGTAGGAGTGGCAGTGGCAGCAGCAGCGGTTGTTATTTAAATGCTTGTAGCGTTGCCAGATCCACGGCGCGCTTAAAGTGCTCGTATTTGAAAGTATTTCGATTGAATAGCGTTATACAACTGACACAGCGTCTGAAATTCATTCGATACGTTTTCATTTTAAAATGTTTGATTTCTTTTTAAGACAAACGGCGAATACTTAACAGGTTTAAGCAAATAGTGTAAAATTCTTAAATATATAAAAAAAAAGGGCTTATAATATGTTGACTAGTTGCAGAAACACTTTCTTCACCGTACAAAAATAGCCTATTATAGTATATTAAATTCATTCAATTTATGTTATTTGATAATTTTCTTATACCAAATTATGCATAAAATGACAAGCCAAGTACTATTTAATCATACAATGCTATTTGATAACAGCAATCGCCCGTTAATATTTGGTCCTATTGACTGTGCTAATTTCGATTCCTACTAACGTTATGGCATTTCAAAACAGTCTGGCAACTCTATAACAGCGCTGAGTAACTGTCTACATACACACACACAAAGACTCTCAATATATATATATTTATTTATGTGCGCACACAGCTATGTATATTTATATGTATATATATGTATGCGTGTATATCGAGTGAGCGTGCGTGTGTGTGTTTGTGTGCTGGCAGTCTTGTCAGTTGGGATTTCGTGTAGTGTTGTGCTGGGTCGTCGTTTATATAAAGGTACATTTCCACACCGAACACACAAAGAGAGAAGAGACTGACGCATGCATGTGAACGCGTGTATGTGTGTGCGTTTTTGTTTATGTGAGTTCGTGTGCGTGTGTTTCGCTGTGGTATGTGCGAAGGCAACGGCAAAGTAGAAGGCAGAAACAAAACTGAAAACTACCGCCGCTGTTGCCGATGCCGTCGCTGCGAAAACTAAAACTGAACTCGAACTGCTGCGACTGTTGGGCGGCTGGCTTGCTTGATGTGTTTCTGGCTGAGGCCGCCACCGTCGCTCGCTGCTGCTGCTGCTTTGTTCAACATATTTGTTTATTTCAGCGCTGTAGCTGTAGCTATAGCTATAGCTATACTATGGCTATAGCTGTATCTCTCTGTTGGTTGCATGCATTTGTATCTGTATCTGCGAGTGCTTGGGCATTTGGGCACGTCGTTGTCAAGTTTGCTGTTGTTGCTATTGCTATTGCTGTTGCTGCCGTGGTGCCAGGTACTTTTTGGTTGTTGTTTTTAGCTCGTCGCCCGCTTCGTGTGCGCTCTGTGCTATTTTATGCGACGAACTGACTGACTGTTAGGCGAATGTTGTTATTGTTATTGCTGCCATGACGCAGCAGCAATAGCAGCAGCGACGCTGTCGTTGTACGAATTTCGCCTTGAAACATTTT
The DNA here is from genome assembly GCA_035046005.1 of Drosophila acutilabella. Classification (NCBI taxonomy): domain Eukaryota; kingdom Metazoa; phylum Arthropoda; class Insecta; order Diptera; family Drosophilidae; genus Drosophila; species Drosophila acutilabella. Next base: position 96,062 of record JAWNOK010000067.1, read on the forward strand.
TGCCGTTCGCTTTGGCTCCGGTGAGCTCTGTGACTGTTATGTTTTTTTCAGCTTCTTCTTCTTCATGATTTTTTGGTTGCTTATCTTTTTGGACCAGAAAAAAAAGAGAAACAAAAATTGCATTTGCCCAATCGGAAAGCAAATCGCGCGCCAATTCTAATTCGCAAAGCGAATTTTGATTGAAGGTCAGCGCCAGAGTAGCGTTAACAGTGATGCCAGCGTTAACGTCAGCATCGACAGCGTTGTCCCTCTCCCAGTCCCAATCCCTCTCCATGTCCATCTCTTTTTTGCTGACTCTGACTCCGGCTTCGACTTTGACTTCGACTCCGACTCAAAAGTTGGACTTCTTTTGCAGGCTGTGGACAAACGGCAACTGACGACGCGGACACGGACGACGCGGACTCTAAACGAGGCGCCGCCGACTGTGAGTGAACCTGAACCAATTTTCTCGCCATTTGTATGTTCGCTCTTGTTTTTATTGCTTTTGTATCTGCGGCAACATCGCATCGTCGTATCGCATCGCATCGATGCGTGCGCCGCCAATGCTCATGTCACCCGATGACGATGATGATGCTGATGACAATAATAATAATGATGATGATAATGTTGATATGGCTCACATGATGTCATTACTTTTGGCAAAAAGGCAAAAGGGGTTTTCAATTCATTTCTGTTAAACTACCCTGTCATTGGCGATGACAAAAAAGCTTGATGGGTTTGCGTAGGGCTGAAACTGTCGAATTCTTACTGGGCTAAAAACCCTCGAATTCTATTGATCAGCACTCTGAATTTAAATCTTTATAGCTGCATCCAATCTAAACTTCAATAAATAAATTAATATATTGAAAAAATAATTAAATAGCTATATTGTTTAATTTATCAATATTATAAAGGATTTCTTATCAAGGTTGTATGAAAACTTAAAAAATAAAGCTCCTATCAGTTTAAAAACATTTCTACGATAAGTTAGTGTTAAGATTAAAGTAAAAACTGTTATAGGCGATGCACTAAACTGTAGGTTGATCAAATTTTGTCCTGTTAAAAGGGTTATTCGCCTATGTGAGCGTCAAATTATTTTGTTCTGTCAAGATCAGAGAAAAATTGTTACCATAAGCCTGAAGTTTATTTATTAGGGGTCTCCGTTAAGAATTTATAAGTGATTATAATACAAACATTAAAAAGAATAGATATGAAAAAGCTTATAAAAGATCCCAATGAATTTAAAACAATTTCTATTAGTACTTAATTTAACAACGTTTAAAATAAAATAAGTCATGTTTTACAAATCGTTTCAGCTATTTATGGAATACTAGCCTTCAGAAACTTTTTTCAATAGTAAATAGAAAAGCCAATGAAAGTTATGAATTTAGACACTTTATTTACAATATTATCAGTAGCTTTAAAAATATTTTTAATTGAATGCAAACTAATTAATATATAAAAGTTTTCATTTTAAAATTGACTAAATTCTTTTATATTTAAAGCACTAATTAATATTTAGCTATTATTTAATTTAATAAGTATTTTTGGCTTGCAATAAACTCCTGCACATTGCAAGGTATTGGCAAGTCGAGCACCTTTGGCTGTGCTCCTTCGATTGCTTGATGTATTCCCCTACCCCCTACTACCACCCCAACCTCCTCCCGACCCCCCACCACTGCTATTTTTTGCCGTGTTGTTAAGTTTAATTCGTGACGGCGTTCGCTGAACAGCAAAACTTTTCACGTGAGAGTAAAAGCGATGCTGCTGCCGCTGTCGCCGTCTCTGCCGCTGCGTCTGTTACTGCTGCTGCTGCTGTAACATTGTCGTTGGCGTCGCGCTGCTTTAGATGCTGCGCCGCTGCTCGTGTCGACGCTGCACAGTGGGCGAAACGGCTGATTTAGCTCCGATTAATTCAAATTTAATGTAAATCTTGGCGCCAAAATCGTATTTGCAATCGATAACTAATATATTCGATAGGCCAAAAACATTATTCGCTTTGATTTTCTATCAACATTCGCACAGCTGTAAAGCTTTGAAGACAATATATGTTTCATCAGCTGTTGCCACCAGCTTTCCCGCCAATTTTAATTGCTTGTGAACAAATTGTTTATTAATTGGTGTTATTGTTTTCAATTGAACTTTTTGCTGTTAATTGAAGAAAAAGGTATGTAGTTACTAACAAAATAAATGTTTGTGACCTGTGATTGTGTTTCGTCCCAAAAAGTAATATTTTCTTTAGTACTTATATGTGTCTTAACACTTACTAATAAACCGAACTTTAGTAGAGAATAACTTTAAAGGTTCGACTGGGTTCGGTATCAATGTTTTTTTAAAAAATTAGTCAATGTATTACGAAGTGAAATCGTCCACAATGAGCTGCATATACCCGCATATTATTTTAGAAATAGTTTTTTTAGAAACAATGTCAGTGTCAAAACGAGTACTTTTTACAGTATGTCGTATGCCGCCTGATGCTTCAAAGCAAACTTTTGCGTTACAGACATAAATCTACACTATAGCGGAACATGCGCGCATTCGTAGAGAGGATTAAATTTCCGATAAATTTTTCTTAATGATATAGTTGTCCAATTTATTTGAATTTTTTTTTCAGATGTGTATATATATCTCTAAAGTAATAGTAAAAACAATAATTAACGAAAAAATTTAAATAAATTCCTTAAAATTGCGCGAAAATTACCAGACATCGTAGAGGACACGTTTACACTATCTTAAAACAAATAATAAAAAAAGTATTTTCACCAAAAAAAAAAAAATCTTTCTTCATTAATATTGATTTGTAACAAATTCATCTACAACAAAAAAATATCCGATCAAAAATATCTTAATTTTTTTAGAAGTTATTAATTAATCGCCGCTAAATCAGACGTTTCGCCCACTGTGCGCTGGCGATTTGAATATGTTATGATGTTGCATGTTGGCCAACTGGTTTTGGCCTTACACTCGCTTATTATTATTCTCTATTGCGTTTACTTCCGAGTTCAATGCAGACGCTGTCGACGGCGACGTCGACGTTGGCAGCGCTGTGCTTTGTGCTGCTGCGTTGCGCAACCGCCCACACTTGGCCCCTTGTGGCACGACGTCTTTCGGTGTACGTGCAGCATTTGTACCCACTTAGAGGCAATGCCAACCCCCACAAAACGGTTACAGCCCACTACAACCCCACCCACCCCTTAGCGGCATGTTCCCATTGCCGATTTGCGATTCGCACACATCTGTATCTGCATCTGAATCTGCACTTGTATCTGTATCTGCATCTGTCCTCATTGAGTGCTAGCCGCTTTGCCGGCAATCTCACAAAACGCACACATGTTGCTTCGCTTTTAGATTTAGACGGGTTTTTCATTTTTTTTTTTTTTGTTAACAACTGCAGCATAAAAACTTGGTTGTAAAAAGCGCCGATCGTGTTGCAAAACAGGTGGCAAGCATTGTGGTTGCAACAGGCAACCAGGAACCATCATCCTGCATGTCTGTGTACGTGTTTTTTTCTTTATTTATTATTTTATTTTGGGTTTGGGGCACATCACGACCTGCACTTGTTGTGACTAGAAACCTATTGATATTACTTTTTACGTCAATTGCTAGCAATCCATCTGAGAGATTAAGAGTTTGTTCCCCGCAATAACTCGTCTACCCCAAAACATAGTTACCCCTGTCGTTCAACTGGGCTTAGATATCTAATTTTTTAGAAAATAGTTACGTATACGGTATTGACATTTTTCGACTTGGGCTTAACTTAAAATTACAGCCATGTTCATACAATTGGCACAAACATATACAAAATGTAATAAATAATTTTTTTTTTAAATTTTAAAAGCTATAATTGTGAGCTATGATCCGTTTCAAAATAAAAAGAATAAAAATGTGTAATTATTAAACAATTATTATTTTTTACTCAAGAAACCGACAGCAGTTTAACAGTATACATATTCCAAAAATAATCGTTTGAAAGTGGACCTCATTATTCATACTATATTCAATAATCAATATTCAATAATCAATATTCAATATGCAATATTCATGCAATTACTTACTAATTTCAATTAGTTTAATATTAACAAATTCGGTTAAAGAAACCTTTAAGCTTAAAGAATTTTTAAACACTATAGCTTTATATCCTAAGTATAAAATAATTTAAGCCAGCTTTAATAAACACAACTTAACCATTAAATACCCAATATTTCATACAACTAACAATAAAAAACAATTTATTTTAATAAATAAAAAAAATGATTTGCAAAGTACCGTTATACTACTAATATTAGCTTAAAAGAATATAAAATTTAATAAATACATATATAATTTAATAAATATACTAAAATATTTTCGCTTAATAAATATTATAGTCTAATCAAAAACTAAAGTATATATTTACATACATAAATCCAAGACTTAAAGTTTCCTAAGGGAATGTTTGTGAACAACTGCACAAAGCCCTACAAATTCTACAAAGAACTGATTCAAGCTTGAAAAATTCAGTACATATTGAGGATTTTTGCCAACACAAGTTATTAAACTAAATTTCAAATATTTGTGAATGAAATTGTATTTAGAACGCACGTTCTGCGAACTGGCTCCAAAAAGACATAAATATGGGAAACAACCTGTCGAAGGCATTTCGGAATCTGACCTGAACCTTTCCTTTCAGACCGTACAAAGCACAACAAACTGATAAGAGGTGGATTCAATCGAACAGGAAGCTATTGTTGTTGGTTCATGAGTCTAACAGTAGCGACAAAGAGAAGGCATAGAGGGTTAGAAGAGTGAAGAGCGACAATCGAGCAAATCCATAGAGAACACGTTCCGAACATTGGAGCGACGCATTTGTTCGAGATCGAACCACTCGATCGCAATCGGTTCAGAAGCGTCATTTCGTTCATTTCCGCTTTGGCTAGATTGCTTTTCGCAACAAAAACAAAAACATCAGAGGCAACAGGAACAGCAACAGAGATACCTTGTAGACACTGCTGTGCATAAACAAAGATAAAAGGCGCCCAATCGGAACAGAGCCGCAAGCGAAACGATCATCATACAGAGAAGAGTGAATAAAGTGGGAAAAAATATTGCACCTGATTGCCTTGAAATTTAAAAAAAAATATATAAACCGAAATCAAAACAAAGCAAAATCAAATATATGCGGCGAAAAGCATATTTGCGGCGACAACGACGGCGAAGCAATCAAACAGAAAACTGATCAGCGTACATGTTCTAAACTGCTTCTCGCTCTCTCTATCTCTCTTTGCTCTCCTTTTGCACGAATGAGTGCCAACATGTATCCACTTCCTACTTTAGCTAAAACTCCCGTACCAAAAGCTACGCTCAGCTGTGTGGCAAAGACAACGACGGCGACAGCAACTTTTCAAAGCTCAATTGCTGTTGTTGTGTGGCGATGGCGAGCGATGTCGGCGACAACGAAGACGACGGCGGCGGTACAAAATTGCAGAGAAATTCCTTTGGCTTAATTAGCCTCTTTCGTTCGAGGCGAAAATATTTTCAACTGAGCGAAGCAAGAAAGCGACACAACAACAACAGCAGCAACAAAAACGTTCATAAGAGACAGCAGAGCCATGCAGCAAAAGCAGCAGTGATAGGAAGAGACATAGAGTGAGAAAAGGGAAGGAGGGAAGTAAAAACAACTCTGAGCTCTGAGCTCAGCGCGGCTCAGCGCAGCAGCGCACAAATGAAACCAGTTTAGTTCATTTCGTTTCGTTTCGTTCATTAATTCAAAATTTCCATTTGAAACTTTTTGTATGCGTGTGTCCCTGTGTATGTATGCGTGTACTCTGGCTCCGCTCTGCCGCAGTCGTTGCTGCCAATGCCGCTGCTCCTTGCCCCGTTGCTTCTGCTCTCCTCTACCAACGTCCTCGTCATAATCAGAGTTTTAACATTTTATGTACAGTGGGCTTACAGTGAGCACTCGCTAAAGACAAACGTATAAGACGAAATATACTAGTGTTGTATAAGAAACTTTAAGCATAAAAATCGTCTGTTCTGTACAAACTGACCAGATAAAATAGTCAAATTGTGTGCTTACATATAAAATTTACAACCGTTATAATTACACATAAGTATATTCACTTGAACAATCAACCAGATACTAAAACATCTAGCAAATGCATTATTGTTCGTTGTTAGCGAGTGCACACTGTATGTACACAGTCTTTTTACCCTCGTACAGAAACTCACATCTTTACATGCATACACACTTGTACATGCATACATACAAACACAAACACACACACAATGAGTCGTAGCTCAGTTCGTTTTGTTCGTACGTTCGCTGTACGTTCGTTTGTTCGCTCGGCTGCCTCTCTCCCACAATCGCAACAATTTTGACTCACACTCTGTCCGAATGTTATATACGTATAACCTACAAAAATATATATGTACGTTCGTAGGTATGTACGTTTGTATGTAGCTACGGCTCTGGCTCTGGTGGCTATGACTCTGGGTACGAGTGCCGAGTAAATGCGATACGATATTTGTGCGGCGCATCGTGTGCGCTGTCAGGCGGTTTCTGATGGCGAATGGTGAGGGAGCCTTTGTGGGCATGTGCGGGGTGGGCGGGAAACGGTAGAAGGGGCACTGGCAGGCAGGCTGGCAGACAGGCGGCATAACATCAGCAGTGCCAGCAACAACAAAAACAACTGCAACACAACTTACATACCAGGGTTGCCAAGCACTACCAAATGCCAACGGCATTAAAACTCGCTTTGTGGATGTAGATAATTTATCTACTATATATTTAAGACAATGCTGAATAAATAGTTGCTTTAAAAATTTTAATTATATAAGAAATACTTTTTAAAATATAAATTTTAGTTATTTTAATTAAAAAGGTTCCTTAATTTTGATATTTTTACGGCAAAAATATTATTTTAAATTGTTTGTTTTTAGATCATAGTTTCCGAGAAATATTTATAATTTCAATTTCGTGAGCCTATATCTTTCCAACAAAAGTATCTTATTTTTAGCAATATTTTGTGGCTAGCTGGCAACCCTGGCGGGTCGTACTATCGAGTTTTATGTACGTCTGTACATGCGCTGACGCTGTCACGGCCTCTGCCTCTGCTTCTGCCTCCGCCTCATGCCTTGCCGTCGCTGTTAGCTGCTTGCTGCTTTGCTTGCCTGACTGACTGACGCTTGCCTCGGCGCGTATGTGGGAACGAAATAATACCTATAAAAAAATTCTTTTTTTCCCTCGGTTTTTGCTGCTGCTGCTGCTTGTGCTGCTACAACAACGAAAAAGAGAAAGACTTGTGGGTAGAAAACCAACAAAGTAAGACTATAAAGTACAGGGCAGAGGCTGAGGCTGTGGCAGAGCAGGGACTGCAACGGTTTGCGGGGGTGCTGTGCAAGCGAATGAAGAAAGGAGATAGCAATGGACAAAGAGTGTGAGGGAAGAAGCAGCAGCAGCAAACAAAAATTTAAGATACTTTTTTCTACTTGGGTTTTATGTTGTTGTTGAATGGATTGTAGTTCGGCAGAGATCTTTTAGCTCTGACTGCGACTCAAGACTCGAGACTCGGGCTCAGGCTCAGGCTGTTTGAAACATGTTGAAATGAAATTGGTGAACGACTACAACGAAGCAAATGATGATGATGACGAAGAGGATAATGATGATGATGCTGGCGACGTTGTGTATTCGAGTGCCGGTTCGGGTAATGGGTCTGGTCTCTGGTCGCTGGTCTCTCTGTCGCGGGGGTGCTCTGTTGTGCTGCCACCACAATTTGGCAGTGGTAGTAAAGTATTTTGGTATTACATTTTCTTTGAACATGTTCGTCTGCTGTTGAATCGTATGCTGTGCTAGTTATACGAAAATATCACTAAAAATACTGCAAGTTCGGGACGCTGCCGAGCTGAATTTGGAACGGCATCCAAGAGACTAGAGACCAGAGATCGGAGACCAGAGACCGGAGCGACCAGCTGTTGGCCTTGTGCTCGGCGTAGCTCGTCTTTGTATCTGGCAATATATTTTTGGAGATGTCGACGGCGCGACGACCGTGTCTATATTGTCTGATGGATGACTCGACACAACGTTTGACTCGACTCTATCCATTCCAATACGACTCGACTTGACTCGATGTGATTCAAAATTGTCGATTTGTTTTTGTTTTGCTATTTATTATTTTGGATTCCAGTTGTCTTTCGAACTGATCTTTGCGATTTCCAGTTGGATCAGGTGCAGAAAATTAGTAAAGCTAGTTGTTGTATTGGGTTACTAGCCTCTGACCCAGTGGGAATATATTTATAGAATTGTGCCTTATTGAGTTCAATTGAACTTTGAACTCCGATCATGGCCATGATAATAGCTGTTACATACCAAACACAACTAAGAAGCTTAGCATGTAATACAGATTCTATTAGTAAACAGAAATATTGAACGTTTGTGTGCGTGTCTGTGTTTAAGTGCTATTGCAAGCTTTTATAAGCTCCGAAACTTTAAGCTCCTCTTCAGTATTTCTGCACAGTTCGCTTTTCATATTTTGTAGTTGTTGTTGTTTTGTCCCCACTGTTTCAATTCCCAATCACTAAGCTTGTCCTACGAGTTGTTCCATTTCCACTGACGACTGTTCCCTGTTCCCATTTCTAATGCAAAACAAAAAAAAAATACTCTCTAGTCGGATTAGAGTTGGCCAAAAGCAAAAGCTGGTAGCGACCAGTAACAACTTTAATATTACGTTGTTGTTGTGAGTAGTTTTGATGATTTTACAGTTGCCATTCCCAATTCCACCTCTGCAATTGCGCTCTTTTGTTACACACACACACACATACACACACTCGCATACAGACGCCATGTACATGCACTCACACATGCATGCGTGCACTCAGCTGCACACACATGTCCCACCCACTCAAATTTGCGCGCTCTCACACACTCTCTCTAGTCTATCCTATCCTTCGCTTGCTCTGCTTTGGCGTGCTTTATGTCCGTGTGCAGCGTGTTATGTTGCGCTCCACTCGAAGGAAGAAATGCGATTGCCGATTGAGGTTATAATGGATTTCGACAGTCCAAGTTGTGCCAACAACGACGACAACGACAGCGACGTCGCTGCTGCTGAGGCCGCTCTGCGCTGCACTGTGCTGTGCTGCATTGCCCGTCTCTTACAGTTTTCTTTATGATTACGTTCGTTGTTCCTTTTGCGCTTATTAGTTTAATTTGTTTACGGCGCTGCCGCAGACTCAGATGCTTGCAACGGGATGTGGATGCTGCTGGCTCCTGCTGTTCGTTCGTTTGTTTCTTTTCTTATTATTTCTGCTGTTGTTGTTCTCCTTATTGCATGCAACATGCTGCCGCCTTTTGTTGTTGCGGCGAACTCACGAGTGGCGCGCTGTTTTTGCCTCTCTCTCACTTTGGGCCAAAAATGACTTCAAACAAGTTCGAATTCGCGACGTTGTCGTCGACGACGTGCAAGGTGCATTCCCAATCCGATTATCTGAGCCACTGTATGAGTTGTGTGTGTGCGTGTATGGTTGTGTGAGTGAATGAGTTTTGGACTTGTGTGCGCTTGCATTTGCATACACACACACAAACACACACATTTACAAATATGCAAAATATTTAGCACTACAGCGACGACGCAACGGGGATAGAGACACAGACACCAACAGCGACAGAAACAGAGACGTCGCGCAGCATCAGCCGAAAAATCTCAGACAGAGTCACATGTTGCATTCGCCTTTAATTTATGCTGATTGCTCAGCACTTGCATACGATGCTCTTCCTCTCTGTCTCTTTCATACACATAGACGCATGCTGTACTGGTGTACTCTTTAGCTAAAGCTCTTTAGCGCTTTTGTATAAGTTTACAGTTGAAGCTATCAATGTCAACAGGCTGCGAAGCTGGCGACGACGTTAACGTTGACGCTGACAGACAGGTAGCCATCGTCATCGTCATAGCTCAGCAGGGGTAGGAAGTTGAAGGTCGTTCGTTCTCAAACACTCATACACTCATACACCAATGTAGTACACAGCACACAACATACTCGCTCTCATATTTATTTATTACTTTTTATGTTGTTTTAATGATGACGACGGCGACGTCAACAACGCCGCGGCGTCTGCCTTTGCCTCTGTTTCTGGCTCTGCCACTGCCACTGCTCTACTTCATCAGCTCTCTACGCGTATTGTGTGCATCTCTGTCTAGCACACATGTCGTCCGCCTCCTCTTTCGGCACACACAAACTCATACATTGCCAGCGATTATTTCGGGTTATTAAACCAACCACAACAGCAACAACAACAAAAACGAAAACCACAACAACAACGACGACGCCGACGTCGACGACAGCCACTTGCAGTTTTTGAATTGCTGATTAATTTTATTGCCTTTGCCTTGTTGTAATTGTAATGATAAATTCGTTTTTTCGGTTTTTGTTTTGATCACTTGTTTCGCGTGCGGCTGTCTGTCGTCTCCTCCCCACATCTCTCACTCACTCCCTCTCCGTCTTGCTCTCCCTCTCTCACTCTCTGCCTGCTACACGTGACTCTATGTTGGGTGGCTGCTTGTGCTTTGCTTTTGCCTTTTGGACACTGTCTACCACTGCCGTCGCCAGCACCGTCTATAATTTATTAATTGTGCTCAGAACGTCAACGTCAGCGTCGACTGCAGCGTCAACGTCGACGTTAGCGTCGCTGTCGATGCCAACGTCGTTGCCTTTTTTGTTTTGTTACGCGAGTTCGTGCGCCAAAGTGTATGAATGGTAAATGGTTAAGGAGATGGGGAAGTGGATGAAGAGTGAGAAGGGGGCGTGGGTCTGGAAACGAGTTGCAGTTACTACGCCGCCTGTTAACCGTTAGCTCCTTGCAACAGCTGTTAAGTACCGTGCAATTTTCAAATGAGGTTACGTGGAAGCTGCACGTAGCGCAAAATCAAAGAAAACAAAACAATTCTCAGTTATGACTTAATTTCTGACTTTATTTGAGTGCAGTCGGTTTGTTTTTAATTATCTTTTCGACAAATTTTACCTTCATAGGCACTAGAAGTTCATGCCCTGAGCTGACCCCAAAACTGCTAAAAGGCAAATACAAAATATTTTACAATAAAATTGACTCGAAGGTCAAAATTAACAAATGGTATGACTTTGCTCTCAAGACGTTTACCTGTTAGAAGATACAAAATAACAAGATCGAGATACAAATAAATTTGTTTTTTTTTTATTTTATAATATAAAGTTAAGTCATTTTTCAGACTGAGTCAACAGTCAACAGTAGGAAATATTAAATTATGAAACTTAAAATTTTTAAGTAATTTAATAAAAAACGACGGAAATTGCTTCATAGCTTCTTTTTTGTGCGAAAATGTAACAGAAGTTTTCTTTTGAAAACGTATTAATTAATGTTTTTGCATATTTCTATCAAGTAACAAATCTGCTCAAACTGATGCTGGACAGCCTGCCCCTACATGAATTGAAAGACAGACGAAATGTAAACGAGGGAACCCAAATGGACCCAGCAGGCCTTAAAAAAAAACAAGTGCGTAAATTAAAAATTTTTAAGCGGTATTTGTTGTTGTTTTGTCTCTTTCTAAAAATTATTTAATAGCTTTTTCTGTATACACTGGGTTTCTTGTGAGTGTTTTTGATTGTCATTTAATAGAGACACAGAATTACGTATTTGTAGCTGACGGCGACGCCGACGTCGTTGAATCGGTCTCGTTTGACAATTTGAATGGTTTTTCTCACGCCAAGCAGCGCTGCTGACAATAACACTCGACGTTGGCGTTGCCGTCGGCATCGGCATCGGCGTCGTCGCCAGCGTCAGCGTCTATGGCGCCGGCTTGTCTTTTATTCATTCATGCCTCGGCCTCTCGTTGTTTTGTTTGTATTGAGGTTTTGTTGATTTTTCATTCATATTTATTTATTTAGCTAATAATATAAGTCAAATCGAAATTATTTATGATACCGGCATCGGCAGTGCTACTGCCGTTGCGGTCGCTGTTGGCGTCGCTGCTGCCGTCGACTGCTGCGACCCGGTCACGAAACGGATAACGGGTGCCCAGCTGTGTGTCTGTCTGTCTGCCTGTATGTGTGTGTGTGTGTAATTTTTTTTGTTTTGATCGCTATGTAAATGATTGTGAGATGATTTTTATTGTTTTTATTATTGTTTTTATAGCTGTTGGTATTTAGTGATGTCGTTGTTCTTGTTGTGGTTGTTGTTGTAAGCTATCAGCACATTTCATTGGCTATGACTGTGAAAATAGTGTAATCGGCATGGACTTTTTCTGCTTGTTGTGCTTGTTGGTGCCAATGAGTGAGTGTTTCGAACAGCTGATCGAATCTGTTGTAGTTTTCGAACAGCTGATCGAATCTGTTTTAGTTTTCTAACAGTAAAAACATGAGTTGATTTAAACGAAAAGAGTTTAAATAATACTGCAGACAATAGTCCCCATTTAAATATTTCCTTATTTTATTTATACAATTTTTATTTCTGTAAACTCCTTATTCCACAAACATTTCATTTTAATTACTAAGCAAACAGCTTTATTTCTCCCCTCAATAAGTAAAAAGTTCACAATTTCAATTAGAGTTGTGTTTGTCCAATTGGCAGCTCTTGGAATTCAATCAGCTGTTTAATCTATGCATGTTTTGTCTGTTTCCTTTTGTTGCTACGTGCTACGTACGAAGGGGAATCCTCTCTGTGGCCAAACACACCCACAAACATACAAACATATAAATGCTCAAAGAATTAGCGAGTGTAGAAAACGACGCCAACGCTGACGCTGCTGCTGCTGCCATCGTCTGACAACAAAGTCATTGCGAGTGACTCGCCGCAGCGGCATTTTTTGCTTTTTATGTATTTTCTCTTGATTAGAAACTGCAAAGCAAAACAAAAAACCGGAAAAAGGGTTATTTTTTTATTGCTCACTTTGTGGCCTACGTCGACGTCGCTGTCGCTGTCGCAGTCACCGTCGCCAAGTCTCCCACTGTGTGATTGTATGTGTATGTGTGTGTGTTGTATTTTCTTCTTAACTTTTGGCGATTCGCCTTCTTTTTTTATTATTATTGTCGCCGGCTGCTTTGTCGCTGGCTGCGCTGCTGACGTTGACGTAGACTTCGCTGCTGAGCTTTTAGCATTTTAAATTGACGTTTATTATGCGCAGCTATGGCGCATTTACTGTTGTCGTTGTTGTTGTTGTGTCTTGCTGCTACTTTTCGTTTTGTTTCGTTTCGTTTTTGCTTTTGTTTTTTTTTTGAGTGTTTTTTTTTTTGGTGTACTCAACATGTTGTACGAGTATCTCAGCTTGTTGTTGTTGTCATCGTCTAGCATGCGCTGCTTGCGTCGCCGTCGACGTTGACTTTTGCAGCGCAGCTCGGTTCTTTAGTTTGTTTTGGTTTTTAATTTAATCGTTTTTGTGTTCCCCACTCCAACTCCCTGTGCCCATACCATCCCTAGCTATCGTTATTGCTCTGGTTGCCGTTGTTGTAGTTGTCGTTAAATGTGTTTAGCACGTGCTGCCTGACCGGCCTCTCTCTAGTGTCAGCTGTTGCTGTTGACGTCGTCGCTGGCGTCGTCAGCATTGTTGTTGTTGTGCTTTGCTCTTGCTTGTGCCCTTTTGTGTCTGCTCTTGATGCTTATTAGCGAGTGCCATTCAGCTCCTCACTCTCCGCACTATCCACTCTCTACACACATACATATATATGTACATACATAACTCTCCACACATCACTCACTCCACTCTATTGCTCATTCACTTGCTCATGCAGGGATGTCCCTATGAGCATGTGTGTGCGTGTGTGAATGTGAACTGCTGTTGCGGCAGGTTGCTTCTGCCGACGCTGACGCTGCTTAGGAAACAAGTGGCCAATAAATTATGGCCAGCCGCAAAGAGCAGACCCCCTCCCACTCCAAGCCATTATTATTGCCCATTGAAAGCCTAATGGTAAATACACATAAAACCGTTAAATGCGTTCGCCAGCTTTGTATGCATGCGTCTGTGTATATGTGTGTGTGAGTGTATGTGCGTTTGTATGTTTATTTATTTTTTATGTATTTGTGAGACTTGCAAAATGAAAAAAAGGGTTCGCTCGCTGCCGACGCTGGCAGCGCTGTTGCCGCTACTGTTTGGTTCTCGTGTGCTTGCTGTTGTTGTTGTTTTTTGTATGCCACGGAAACTGACCTAAGCTATGGCAAAGTCGGGAGGCATATTTGCATGAAGTAACCGATAATGGAAATGTGCTCCATCTCCATTGGGGTGTGTGAGAAATGACGACGCGTCGTCTCCCGCTGTCGCTGCCGTCGTCGCAGTCGCAGTCGCAGTCGCAGCCGCAGCCGCTGTCGCAGTGCGATGCCAAGCGCAAGTCATGGTTGTTACAATGTACACAAATACAAGCAAACATACATATGTATGTGTGCATTTTCTTTTATGTTGTTTTTGTTGTTGTTGTCTGTCACTGTGTCAAGGACAAGTGGCATCTTTGTTTATGACCACTTTAGAAATCAGCCAAGTAAACTTCCTAATCAACATTGCTCGCTCTTTCACAACAAAGTTCATTCAACTTTCAACATATGCAGAAATTTATGTCTGTGCGTAGGTGTGTATGTGTGTGTGGGTGTGTGGGTGTTTGTATGTGTTTATCTAGATTCAAGATAAGCAGCAATCGAAACTCTGCAAAAGTCTAATTAGATGAATTTTCATAAAAGTTAGACGATTTATCAATAGATGTTTTACAAGCCATCAGATACAAACACTTTTAGATAAGATTAAAATCAGCCAATTGTACCTAAACAATACAAATACAAACACAAAAATTAACCCACTTCTACCTTGAACTTTCTAGACTTAGACCTAACTAATATATTTAGAGAATTAAGTTTTCTTAATTCTAAATTCTAATAAAGTTTTTCAAAAGATTAAAATATCAATAATTAAAAAAAAGTTGACTTATTTTCAACTTTACCAAGTTTTATAAAAAAGTTATGTAAGACGTAACCAAGGTTTACTAGATTTAACTCATGTCCCTTATACAGTAAAACCTTATTCAACTGACACCCCTAATGATAATGCCCCCCTTACAGCCGGTCAAGATTTGCCCGGCGGAGGTGTCAGATTTACATAGTTGGAATATACAAAACCATATCATAAAGCAGTGTCTAAGTTACTAAAATACCTTTAAAGTTTAAACATAATATTCCACTGATAATACCTAATGGAGCTAAGTATAAATACATAGTGTTAGAAAGGTACATTACTATAGAGTAGAAGTTTCATTAAACAACAGTAAAATTCAATACTTAAAAAAGGAAAATTTGACCGAAGTATAGATATAGAGGTTTATTAAAATTATGTGACAATTGTCACACATGTCGCAGTTCAAGCTGGTGACAAAAGCACCAGACTTTACACTTTCTTACTAAAGTCAGCTGCAGTAAGATCAGTAAGCTAGTATATTATAGTACACTATGATAAAGAATATGTTGGAGAAAACAGACTGTAACTTTCTGACTTTTTACTGTATTTAAGCATAAAACTTGCTGAAATAATAATTCATGTCATTCCAAAATAAGAGATAATTGTTTTTTGTGGCAGAAAACAAAAACATTTAAATGCCAATATGTAGATGCCACACCGCCTGGCTGACCCCGACCCCAAAAGCAATTCCAGCATTAAGCTGTAGTATCTACACACATACACACATGTGCTTGCGGCCCACCTACAGTGAAGCCTCCACACACACATACACACACACCACAATAAAAAGAGCACGCATACAATCTGTGCGATGTGTATGACATTTTTGCAGTTTTTGTTTTGCTCGCCGGCTTCTGCAGTGTAGCAAGCCCCCCACTCCCCATTGCCCACCCAACACCACCACATGCCACACGGTTGCACCTCAACGAAAAACTTTCATTTAATTGCCGAGAACAACAGCAAAAAACACACACAAAAGTTGAAAGAGGAAGAAACAGAAAAAAGAAAAAATATTTGCCATTGGCTTTTGTTTACATTGCTTCGATTGTGCCACAACATGGGGCACGTTGCAGAACGGTGAATGGCAAATTCAGCAAAGGTGCAGGGGAGTGGGCAGGGGTATGAGTATGACAACTGATAGTGACGGCTACGTCGACGGCGACGTTGACAGCGACAGCGTCGCGTGCTATGCGTGACTACTGCGTCGCATGCGTGCCACTGTCATCCCCCTACCCTGCCCACTCTCAGCCCCAGCCCCAGCCCCCACCCAAGACAAGCCCATTTGCAACGTGCCCCAAATGGCTTTCAACCGGTAAAGCGGTAATCAAAACAAAAGCGCAACTAAAAGCACATCAGTCTAATGATCATTGTCATTAGTATTAAAATTGGTACTATCATTGGTATCCCATACATGTGCTACAAGGATATTTGTTATAAATATGAATAGAGGTTTTAGCATTACTATTTTCATTGGAATTGTTTCTATCATTGGTATACCATAGACTACTTTTAAAGACATTCGGTCATTAGTATTTATATTTGTATTTTCATTAGAACTATCATTGATATTAGTTGTATCATTGTCATGCTTTGAAGTTGATACAAGGGATCTTAATCATTCGTATAATCATTAAATTTATCAATATAATTATTATTAGCACACTTTAAATGAGTTTAATGATCTTGGTCATAAGTTTATATATCATTATTATCAGTGAAATCCCAGAGATTAAATGATTTTAGCTTTAAATGATCTTAGTCATTACCATTATCATTAGTATTACTATTAGTTTTAACATTATTACTATCGTTTTAATTATTATTAGTTTTGTCCCTAAGATCTAAGTTACACGCTACAGGGGATCATTGTCATTAATATTAATATAAGATCCCCTAAAGGATATTGTTCTAAGGATCTGTGTAGTTTACTCACATTGGCTTCGGTCCACATTTTTCCAGCTATATAATTTAGTTAGGAAAATTCCTTAAGGATGCAAATTTGTTTATTTTATTTTTTTATTTAAATTTTTGGCGCCGTTTTTTTTAAATTTGTATCGCAGGATCAGGTAGCATGCGGCAAGTGGCAGCTTCAGTGCGGTTCAGTTTGCTGCAACGCCGACAATTGCAGGCAACAGTACAACATTATGACAATAATTTCAAATCACTTTTATTCAACACAACAATTTCTTAAATTATTTGATTTGCTTGAAATAAATTTGTTTGTTTGCTTTTGGCGCCTTTAAAAACGTAAATTTATTTACGTATATTTTTTAGGTTGAAACGTATACGGTCTTTTGGCCGCGCGATTTGCGTTTGGCGTTTTTACGTTTGGCGACTGTGTGTTGTCTTGTTGTGCGAAGTGCAGAGTTCGTACTGAATGGCTTTGGACCAGGCCAACAAACAGTCAGCCAGCCAAGCAGCAAAGCAGCCAAGCAGACAGGCAGACAAGCAGCCAAGTCAACCAGCCGGCCAGTCAGCCAGTGTTGCCCTCGTGCCGAATGGAGCCGAACGTGCACTGTGGCAACTCGGCAACTCTGTCACATGCGCAGCATTTTGTTGTTGCCTGACACACGACTTTTCCGCCACACAATTTTCAGTTGCGCTGTGGAAAGCTGCCAGGCGAGCCACACCAGCAGCCAGTGCCGCTGCCATTACAGCTGCTCTAAGAACCCTATCGCAATCCCTATCCATTTACCTAACACATTCCCAATTTCATTCCCTATTCCGAGTACAATCCCAAAACCCCAACAAAACTCATTTCCAAACCCAATATCAATCCTAAAACCAAACCCGTAGTAGAGTTCCTACATTATTGTGGGCCTTTTCAGCCTCAATACAAGCCCAGCTCTCGTTCCCGACCGCCCCTTTACACGCCACGCCCCCTTTTCATTGACAGTTGAACTATTTTAGTGCATGACAAACAAAGGCAACGCCGACTGCGACGTCGACAGCATGGTTATGTCGTTAGCTAAATAAAGTTTCATAAAGTCGATAGTTGTGATGGCCTAACAACGGTTTTATTTTTTATTTCGATAACAATTTTAGACTGTTATCGATGTTACCGCGATCGTATGCTGAATTTTAAGGGTTTTGCAGGGAAACATCTATAGTTCTCAAATAATTTATTGTAAATAGTATATAGACAGTTTATAGATCTATGTCGACAGCAGGTCATGAAAACGACGATAGCAGATCCTAATTTTCGGGAAGAGAGATTTTGTTGAATTTTGCAGAATACATAAAGATTAATTACTTATTTAATTCTTTAATAAAGCAATACAAACCAAAAGAGTGGAAAAATGTGTATTTTAATATATGTATATGTAAATCGATTGCATTATAAAAGATTTCAGCAATACAAATATTTATAAACTGTCTGATATAATGTGATGTTGAGCGATACAATTGTAAATAATAATAATAATAGTGTTATAGTATACGATAATTTTTAACATTAATTTTTAACTTTATTAGATAGTATTTTATATCGTTTTATAGAGAAAACTATTTTTAAATATTTAAGAAATTTGAAAAATTTTGTGGGAAAATATGGTACTGATAGAAAAAAAGATGTGCTAATATGAGGTAAATTATTTTGTATTTCAAAAACAATGATTTAATTTTCTTTTTGTGGAATGTAATACTTTACTTATAAGGATTCTAGACTAGAAGGACTAAATGGATTCAGAAGTAAATTAGAATTTATATCACACTAAATGACTTCAACTAAATGACTAAAAACTTCTTACTTTATACCCATTATGCATATGGCTACATATAAATATATAATCATATATGTATATTTTATATAATGCATCAAAAAGTTTTATATAAAATACATTAAATTTAAAAAAAAAAATTAATTTATCTTTATTTAACTAACGATATGAAAAGAAATAAGGCATGTGCATGATCAGTTCTAACATTATCTTTAATGATCATTTCAAAAGCTCAACTGATCTACACAAACAAAGCTTGTAAGTCAGGTGCTTCAGCTGAGCATCATCATCATCATAATTATCATCATTAGCTTAGAGCAGAGTCAACCACATAGCTGAACGACCTTTTGCTGACTGATAAATGTGGGTGGTGGGTGGTGAGTGGCTTGTGTTTGGGGGCCCTTGTGGCTGCTGTTGGCTGGCAGCGGCTTAGCTTCACACACAAAGGCATTCACACACATACAAACACAGAGATTTACACATACACTCACACACACTGAGTGAGAGCACATAAACTCATACACAACAACAGCAATTCCCCACTCCATGACCCAACTGACTGCTGATTGCTTTGCTTGCTTGGTTGCCTGGCTGACGTGATGGCATTGCACACACACACACATACACACAAGCACAAATATACACGCACGCACAAGCATACTGTTATATATGTATGTATGCGCATGTATATAACACATTCATGGAGCAGCAGCAGCAGCAGGCTAGAGTGAGACGGAGAGACAGAGAGAGCGCTGTTTGTTGCTGGTTACTGGGTGGCTCTTTGTTTTCCACACGCTTCGTGTCCCTCAAATGCGGAGCCTCGTGTCCCAGCCGAAGCACTTGCCGAACTCATTCGTGCGCTTCGCCTCGTTCACTTTAATATAAATGGAGAATCGTTGTTGTTGTTGTAGTAGCTACTCTTGTTGTTGTTGCTGGCGCTGTGTTATTTGCAGTTAGCGCATAACGAACACCAAGCCAAGGCAGAAGTTGTTGGCAACACACAGGCCGGGGCCAGGCCTGGTCCAAGCCAGGCCAAACAACCGTCGACGGATGACGACGTTTTCCGACTAACAACGGACGCGCATTTTCCACCGTTTCGAGGCGAGCGCATTGAAAACGTGCGACGCAGCGCAGCGCCAATGTTTTTGTGGCAAGAAGTATAAGAGGGCAAGGGGTGGGGTTCGGGAGGCAGTCAATGTGATTGCCACGAGCAGAGAAGGAGAGAGAGATAGAGGGAGAAAGGGGAAGTTTTTTGGGTAGATGCTTTAAGCCCTAACGATGTTGGCGCTCTAGTGTTGCTGCTGTTGCTGCTGTGGCATTCATTGTGCGCCTTCGAGCACTGAAAATGCCATTTGTTGTTGTTGCTGCTGCTGTTACTGCTGCTGTCGTATTTTTGCTTCATACATTTGTCGTATCCTTGTATAAGTGTGTGTGTGTGTGCTGATTTGTGCGCAAAACTTTTACAACATCGCCGCAGTGAACCGAGAGTAGCAGCATCAGCAGCAGCAGCAAACAGCAACAACGGTATCAGCAACATTAACGAGAAACAGCAGCAGCAACAGCGGCAGAGCCAGCAGCAGCATCGTCATCATCGTTGTTGTTGCCAGTGTGGACTCTGCTTTGTCTACGAAAGGTCGAAGCCGGAGACTGTGGTCTGCTCTCAGTCTCAGTCTCTGGCTCAGCCTTAGCCTCAGTCTCTGTTCTTAGTTCTCCGTTCTTCGTTCTCTGTTTCAATCTGTACAGCTATTCTCTACTATAGCGTTCTCATTCCCTCTCCTATCTTAAGTATTTTGAGACTGTCTTAAACTGAGCAAATAGTTCAAATGTATAAAGTCTTCTATTATTTTTGGGCGGGAACTTTCGAAATGGGCAGTAGTAGTGGCAGGAGATGCAATATTCTCATAGATCATATTAGACTGCTAGAGCAAAAATCCTCGCAGATATTTAAATAATTAAAATTTTGAAAATAACTTTTAAAAGTGAACAAAAATCGTAACATTTTTAAAAAGTTTTTGTTTTCAATTTCAAAATAGGATCATTTATTAGACAATCCTTTGAGTTCGAATTTCAATCTACATAAAAGACATGTAAAAACACTTGACTTTTCTTACATGTCTAAAAACTTGAATAATTGTAGTTCGTTTCTGAAAAGTAACAAAAGTAACCCGCAAACAATTTCCAAATTGATCTTTCAAACTGTCCTTAAATTGGGGTAATATTTAAACTTATCCTTTTTACTCGTTTCCACATACATACTATACGCACACCATTAAATGATATATTATTTAGCCTTCTATGCGCTTCTGAAACCCCCCGACCCAAAAAAGATATACACGACCCAATCAATTGGAATCTTATGGGCTGGTTTGAGTTTGGCGCTTTGATGATTTGGGTTTTAAGGCTTATAAACCCCACAAGAACAGTGAATATTCAATCATATATACATATATATCTTTTGCCATTGATATAAGTCCATAGAAAATATGCTCCATGTGAATGAAGGCTAAAAGGGCTCACGGACAGGACAGGTGTACGATCCATTATCCATATTAAGGATTTCACTTTAACTACCAGGCATGTCATTAGTGAGAGCTTTCACTGTATGTACACACTATATGATATACTCAAGTACATGCGCATTTATATGAAAATACACACACACATACACAAACACACACTGAAGCACACACAATAATACACACATACACATTTACCACACACAAACACATACATCTATAAGTAAGCATATGAAAGCAAACAAAGCTGAAAATGCGGTAAGTCAGGGGCGTAATGAAAAATTAAAGGGGTCGCCTTAAATTTTCTACAACGTATAGCGATTTTTAAAATAAAATATAGCTTATTTATATCTTTATAGAAGAACTGTTCATCTTAGCAGTAAACAACATTTTTAGATTTGAAAGTAAGCAATTATTTTATTCAAGACTAAGTTCACATACTTAGTTTCTTTTAAAGAATCAAATTTCCTCCTAATACTTATTAAAAAATATTGAAGCTATGTAGTGCTTCACAGTAATAACTAAATGAAAGATTAGTAGGCAAATCAAAAATTAATAATTTTTTAGTAGTTTAAAAATATTGGAATTGTATTATAGGATATTATTTTGGTTTTATTTTTATAATTTATATGTGCCAAATAAAATAATTTTTTAAAGATGCAGCAAGAGGTATTCTAGGGGTTTCGATTAAAAAACTTTATTTTTAACTGATATTTTTGAGTTCTTTGTGTAAATCCAAATATAGTCTTTTTTGGCATCCGTTTTTAACTGGTTTCTAAATTTATTTTAGCAACTTTTTTTCTTGAATAATATAGTAACATAAATTAATAGTTATTTTAAATACAGTCTTAAGTAGCAATGTCAAGTATTATATAAAAATATTTTTTTTTTTTTATTTTAAATATTAAATATAATATTTTATTTAATTTTTATTTTATCTTAAGTTGATGTGAGTAAATAAACTAATATAAATAAATTCTTGCCGCATTTTAAGGAGAATAAAAATAATGTATCCAATTTTTAGATTTAACATAAAATTCAACAATTAATTGTTAAACATGTATATTAAATAGATAAAAATAATTAATTATATTCAAAATATTATTAACATAAATATCTGTAGATATTTATTGTTTAGAATTATGTTTTTAATATAACTACTGTCTACTAGATAAGCCCCTGTTGAAGTGCCGTCTATGTTGCTGCTTTTTCTACTGCTGCTGCTGTGATGCGTTGGCTGCCTGTTGTTGTATCAGCAACAACAACAACAAGGCGCTTTCGTTCGTTAGATGACTGGCTGAGTGTGTGTTTGTGTGTGTATGTGTGTGTGTATCTTATATGCTTGTGTGTGTATACAGTCCTACATTTCCATCGATTTAATCTATCTGACTACGACATCAGCCAAACACACACACACATGCACACACATTTATAGTAGCAGCTACAATACAAAAAACCCACCCAAAGTACGCTGAGCGGAGGCAACTGTCTGACTCTCTGGCGCTCTGACCCTTCGACTCTCTGACTCTTCTACTCTCCGACAGTTGCCGAGTCGCTTCGTTGCGTCGTTTCGTTTGTCGTTTCGTCGCTTCGACTGTTCGGCAACTTCGTTCCATACAAATAACGAAATGGCAATGGGGTGTACAATGTTCCTGGGTCTGGGCCATTCCACCATTTCGCCATTCTACCATTCAGCCATTCTGTCATTCTGTCATTCTCACTGGGTGTTGTTTTTTGGGTGGTTGCTTGATGCTCTACACCACTGACGGTGGCTCTGGGCTCTGTATGGTTTTAGTTCACATTGCTTTTGGCTCCGCTCCGCTCCGTTTCGACTTGGTTATGGTTTGAGTTTGGGTTCGGGTAAGGGTTTGGGTTTGGGTTCGGGTATGGGCTTGGGTTTTGGGTTTTCGGGCTGAGTTCGTTGGGTTGCTTTCTGCCGTGTGGACGGTCGCTTTTTTGGGTTGAGTTGGAGCCGCATAAATTTCTCGTCTCGTCTCGTTCGTCTAGTTTAAATGCCTCTGCCAGTATAAGCATGAGTTTGTGTGTGTGTGTGTGTGTATGTGTGAGCCCTGTTGTGTGTGTTTGTGTGCCCCGGCGACGTCAACGGCGCCACAATTGAACTGTCAGTAAGCTGGGAGCCAAGGGATTCAGAGAGGCAGACCAAACGCACAACAGTTTGGAGCTAGAGCTAGAGATCCAAGCTCCATGTTCCATGCTTCGTAATAACTATTCGAGTAGTGTTGGAAAACAATGGTGTATTCGGGCACAAAAGTAAGCAATGGTTGTAGTATTGTGCAAAAATTTGCTATGCTTTCGCAATTGCACAACACTGTTGCCATGCAACTATGCAGCAATTGCAATTATAAAACGCCTTTCTCCTGTCTCCCCTTTCCCTCACTCTCTCGCGCTAATCGTCTATCTGTCTTGCTCTTTTATGAAATTCCTGCTAAACTTAAAGTATATTTGAGATAGAATTTATTAGTTGTGAGCTTTAAGATACGCAATTGTCTTGAGTTGGATTTTTAATTTATTCTTTGTAACTCGGTCAGTCAGGTTATTAGAATAAATAATTACCTAAATTAAAATAAAATATCAAAATGTGTATGCAATATAAATGATTATGATTATTATAAAAAGATTTAAAGTAAAAACTAAAAATATATATAAAAATAAAAAAATATTTAAAATCCGCAAAAGTATGTGGACCTTAAATCCCTTTTTATACTCTCTGCAAGAGTATATTGGGTTTGTGAAAATGTATGTAACAGGCAGAAGGAGGCGTGGCAGACCCCATAAAGTATATATATTCTTGATCAGCATCACAAGCCAAGTCGATATAGCCATGTCCGTCTGTCCGTCTGTCTGTCCGTCTGTCTGTCCGTCTGTCTGTCCGTCTGTCTGTCCGTCTGTCTGTCCGTCTGTCCGTCCGTATGAACAAACAGATTTCAGAGATGGTAAGAGCTACAAGTTCGAGCTTGGTCTCAATCGATCACATATTTAGTCAGTCAATACAGGAATCTTTTTTTTTTTCGATGCCACGCCCCATTCGCCCACAATGATGAAAAAACTAGACACACCTCGGAAAAAATTGGTGTTTTGGGCGAATATCTCAATAACTATTGCACCTAGGATCACAAATTTTGGTATGGAGGTTCCTAGCGACATCCTAAATGCATTGACATTTAAATTTTTGGACTGCCACGCCCCTTTCTCCCACAATTAATAAAAAATGTCCTCAAATTTCGTTCCGTTTTTTGGCTTTTGTTTATATAGTACAGTATTGTAATTTATAATTCGTGTGAAGACTAACTATATCAAATTATTCTGAAAGGCGCATTGAAATCGGACTATAAACAAGAAAACTAGAAGCGTTACAATATTGATAACTGAATGCAATATCTTGTATGAGTGCAAGCGAGACAGAAACATACAAGCACATGCATGAATGTTTTCGCTGCCTGCGTGGCGGCAGCGCTGCCCGCAGTCGCTGGCCGCGCTGAATACACACATACATACATACGTGTATATGCATTATATATTGGCTTTCGTATGTGTATTCCCATATAGACAAACAGATGTATGTGTGATTATGCTTACGTTGTTTTTGTTTCAACATGTTTTAATGCAAGTACTACACATTGTAATATCTCTAAACCGATTTTAGTAATTAAATCGCGAAAAAATGCAGAGTATTTTACGGTCGGGTTTGCTCGACTGTACTTTCCTTACTTGTTTAAATAATTAATTGTTAAAACATTAAAATTTTTTTTGATGGTATATAAATAAGCGGTATAGTTTAAGTCGATAAAATCACATGTATTTTTTTTCACTTTTTAACGCAAATTCTCAAATCAAACTAGTAATAATTTTAGTGCGCAGTTTTTTATACAATTAAGTTTCGACAGATTTTTCCAATAGAAGCTATAGGTTATAGTTATCCCATCCGATTATGATACCATACACACAGTGCCTAACCTTGGTCACCTAAGGTAATGTGTAAATAGTGTTTTTAGCTTGGAGATATACGATATAGCTAAAACCTTTTTTTCAAGTTTAGGTGTTTTGAAAATGGCTTTTTGAATTTTGCGTGGTTGCTAGGGGCATGAAACAAATTCAAATGATTGATAACGAAATTTTTGTAAATTTTACATTCATTGCTTTTACTGTAAAATACTTAAAAGCAAATCATAAAAGTCATACAAAAGCTGTTTAAAGAATATCATAAACTATACAATCTAGTAACCATGACCAACAAATGCCAAACTCAAACTTCTAGCATAGTTGGAGCTTAGATGAAAATGTTCATTCAGTGTCACACAATCGAAAAGTACTCACATAGTCAGTAAATTATAAAAAGTAATTCTATTTCGATTTGGGTTTTTGAAACTTCCGCAAACAATAAGAAAATATTAAAATGGAATATTATCCCTTAGTTTCCTACAAAAATCCTTATTTCAATTTCGTACGCGAAGTTTTTATCGATAACGTAGGTTCGGGCAAGACAACACAGACCTTGATGCAGGAGGCTTCCCAGGGTTGGAAAAAACTAAGTGATCAACATAAGCGGTATTTTGAAGAGGTTCGCTAATTGAAGTTCATAGTCTTCAGTTTGATTTTGATCAATATTTTAAATGTCGCAGGAATTGTATATTGCTGCACGCAAATCTTTGGATCACTATACACATAAGGCTTTAACAAAGAAGCCAAAAAAGAAGAAAACATCAACCAAAAATTCGTCTGAGCCGACAAATACTCAGGCCCGAGATGAAAGGAAGCGTGCAGTGGCTACAATTAAAAATGTGCCTGCCCTGACAATTGTTCAGGGCCGAGTTGAGAGACTCAAGAAGTATTTGGCCAAGATGACAGGGCGCCAAGTTGCAGCCCTATTGATAGCTGGCTTTTTACTTCTAGCGTATTTGTTCTATTGAAGATAGCGCTTTTATATATTTATATACACACTAGACACAGGAAGGGGGGAATATGCAGGTTGAAATATGCTGGTCGAAATAAAGAGGTTTAAAAGAATTCTAACCGGTGTGCTTGTCCTTTCAGTTCCCAGATCCAAAAAAAAAAACGATTAAGCTTTTTAAAATAATACCTGGATAGAGAAAAAGCTAGTAATAGGGCCACTCTAGAGTAAGGTGGCTGTAAAAGACCCCACACTTGTCTTCGTGCCAATATTTTTTATACAAATTAGCAATTTTGTTCCGATTTGACACGTGAGCTATATAATATAGTAGTGCGATCCGAACAACATTTGGTAAGGATCGTATTTATATGTTAATATGCACTTTGCGTGTCAGATTGGCTGAGATCGGTCAACTAACACTTCTTGTCCTCATATATAGTTTCAACAGAAGTTGCTAACTTATGGTGTTCTGAAAATGCTTTTTACATTTAACGGGGACTGTAGATGGCTTGAAATAAATTTGATCTTTTTGACCTGTAGACAGACATTTATTCCAAGTGTCGCTTTACAGTCTCTTTCATCCAAGTGTTTATACGGATAGATGGACATCGCTTTATCGATCAAGAATATATATATATATATATATATGTATGTAGCTTATGGGGTTGGAAACGCCATCTTTCTGCCTGAAACGCACTTTTTGCTTCTGACAAATCTAATAGATCTCTCTACTCTTTTTGAGTGCGTGGTATATAAATTGACAAACATGTTTTTTTTTTTGATCCAAATTACCGTTCCCATTTCGTGTGTGTGTTAAAACCATTTAGGGTTTCAAAATTGCTTGTTTTAACCGTAAAACATTTAAAGATTTAAAAAATATTTCTCATAATTTTTTTCTTATTAAAAGCGAGTTGTTCCTCGTTCCACTTATTGTCAAACCGAATTTCCAAAAGAATAGCATTCTACAAACAGTCCACAACTGATGCTTAAATGCTAGCACTAACAGTAAAAGTTTTGATAATCAACCATTTTGATTCAAGATTCGGATTCAGTTGGCTTTGCAATCATTGCGAGAGCTCCCTGGTCAGCGCTGATTGCAGGAGCGTTGAGTTGGAAGTGGAAATGGAAGGAGACGAAGATGGAGACAAATATGGACAAGGAGACGGAGACGGAGACGGAGATGAAGATGGAGATGGAGATGACGGGTACGAAGTCCATCAGCTGCGTCGTCTGTGCAGTGAACTTAGCTCGGCGCCAAACTAAGTAGAATGCCATGTGTTTTGTAGTTTATCCAATGGCCAGCGGTGAAAAAGGGCAGAAGGACAACAGAAAGAGAGAAAGGATAACGGGGAGGAGAAGGGGAAATTGAGGAACTGATGTTGGGAATAGTCAGAGGGGGGACGACAGTCGTTGTGGCGTCTCTCGATGAAACTAAATAGTTGCATGTTACGTATACGTACTGTAGTGCGATGGTCGAAACTAACGTGTGTTGACGTAAATGCAAATACAGCTAAAACTACAACTACAGATACAGCTACAAAACACAGATATACACACACACACATTTAAAGCTATAAACATGCACATGGACACGTGCATATGAAATATTGACCGCTGCATAGGAGAATTTGGACGCCAGCTTGTGGTCTGAACCCGGGTCGGTGTTTTGGGTCGGTGTTTTTTGGGGTTCGTGAGTGGCTCTTTGACTGGACAGAACTGGACTGAGTCTTAGCCGTAGCGAGTTTGGGTGCATTAAGCATTGAATTTCGTATGTAACGAGTAGTTTTTGTTATTGTTTCGTAAGTTCTACGATTTAAGTTCTACACAAAGTCAACGCGTTGGCAAAAAGTAACCTAGTTATAAACTTTGCTTTAATTACAGACAAATGAGTGAAAGAGCTTGTTAACTTGCACCTTTTGCTGGGATGTTGGCTATTCTATTCAAAAGTTTAACTAAAGTAATTAATAACAATTATTATTAAATGGATAAGTAGCTTTATTAATGGGTTAGAAGTTATTTTAAATAAAAAAATTTAAAAACTAAAAACTTTCTTTTTTATGCTCAACTATAAACTATAAAAACAATATGAGATTTTTGTAAATTACCCTTTAAAGTTATTCAGAGTCTGATGGATAATACATATAGTTATTTTTTTTTAAAAATGTGTTGATATAAACTGACAGCAGCAAACCAGGTGGAAACTGAAATAGTTTTGATGATTTTTTTGTCAACTGAAATGTTTGCACACATTTGTAATTATTTATGTTTTTTTTTACAACAGAACTGAAAATAATGTTTTGTTATAAAATCTATAATGAGCTGAAACATGGGCTTAGACATGTGGAAAATTTTTCATTCAACAAAATGTAGTAGCTTTAATGATCTTATTGCTTTGCAGACGGTTTGATAACACTACGGTAGAAAAGAAAAGTTATTTAAAATTTGATTTAATTTAAACCACGCCCACTGAGTCCACTGATTAAAATAGAGCTTAAGAAATATTTAACATTAATGCTTAAAGTTTCAGAATATTAAATTGGTGAACAAAAGATATTCAATCTCAACAACTGATTTTAACAAATATTTGTTTAACAATTTTTGTAATAAATGTACAGATTTACTTGGTCTATTGTCTAAATTGTATAAATATAAAAAATTTTATTTTTATAGTTATAATTGGGGTTACTTAAATCTTTTTTTTTTATATATTAATAATTTTGAATTATTAAATAAACGTACATTAATTGTTAGATTTTGAGTTAAACTTTAACATATGCAAGTTGTATTATTATAATAGTTTGTTTCAAATTTGGTTGTTTTTAAAATGGAGTACGTTAAGCTAACATTATTAGATAAATCAATTTAAATTAAACTTTTAGTCAGCGCTTTTTGACGATGAAAATAATATAAAAAGTTTAATAAATAATGAAATCTTTTTTATATTCTTTTCAATACTATGAGGGTTAGCTTGTTTTTACAATAAATCATAATTCGAATTATTATTAATTGTAAGAAGTTATTCCAAAACATTACTAACAAGGGAACAACTCAAAACAGTTCTACTTAACGACTGTCAAATAATAATTAACTTTTAATATTTCCATTTTTTTTAAAGAGTGTGTATGTGAGAGAAAGTCAACCCTCTTAAATATCATAAACAATCTTCATGCAACAAGTGGCGCGCTGGCAGTTATAAAAACTGACCTTCGCTTAATGCTCATTAGTGTGTCCACTCATAAACTCCATTAATACATTAAGGAGTGGCAGGAGTAGGAGGAGCTAAAGGAGATGGGCCAGAGGAAGGGCCACATTCATTCAGAGTTTTTTCACGCCTAATCGTGCTGCGGCAATAAAAGCGACTGCTCTCCCCAAAAAAAGAAAATACATGGAAATCAGCTGTAAGTTGGGCATCTTTGCCCCTTCCACTCACGGAAATTTCGCCCCATTTTCCAATTTATCTTTTTATAAACAGATTAACCGCATGGGTATAGAATTTTAGGAGTGAGTGTTGTTGTCTCCAAAAAGGGAGAACCACTTGTTATCAAGCTCCAAATGATTTTTTGGGAAAGCGCCAACGCTAAACGCCAAACGTTGGGAGCATTGAACGTAACACTTTCGCTGCAAACTGCGAAGCAGAATGACAACAACAACAACAGCAACATCAACATTGACTAATGATAGATGGATTGCTGTATTGCTGGTGGTTGTTTGATGGACTGACGGACTGGAGGACTGACAAACTGTTTGGTTTGCTTGGTTTGTTTGGCTGACTGCTTATGGTGGATGCTTCGTGTTGTTGATGACTTTGAATGGCAGGTTGCCGGCAAAACTCTGACAACGCTCGCATATATTACAAGGGTCCACGGCAAGCAGCTACAGCAACAACAGCAACAACAGCAACAACAACACGCCATAAATAAATAAAGAGCAGGCAACAACAGCAAAAGCAACAACAACAACAACAATAAATTGTTCAAGGTCGCCGCTTGTCTGCTGCTTTCGCAGGCAGCATGAAAAATGCAAAACAAACGCTGACTGCGACGCTGAATGTAACAGCGACGCCAGCGTCTGCGCAAGCTGAAGCAGCAACAGCGGCAGCAGCACTCGCCGCGGTTACTGCGGCAACAACAAAGTCTGTCATAATTCACATGCGAGCAGCTACACATTGAAGAAGGAGGTGGAGTGGGAGATGGAGGCGTTGTGGTGGGCGAAGGGGGTCAGATATAGAATATTTCAGTTTGGCAGCTGGCGAAAAATGTATTAAAAGCAAACGCACAAAGCAACAGACGACACACTTCTACTTCTCCTGCTCCCACTCTCTAACACTCTCCTACTCTCTGCCATACTGTATGCCTTACTCCCTTGCTCCCGCACTGTCACCCCTGGGTGTATTGCATTCCCCTTCGTTTGCCTCTAAGCACACAGAATCCACAACGGGGTGCATTGGCATCAAACGCTGTCTGTGGTTCTGGCTACATGTGTGCAAGTGTGTGAGTGTGTGCCACACACAGCTCCACAGCCTGCATACAAAAGCATAAATTGAAAATACGAAGGCGCTGTCGCTGTCGCTGCCTCAGTCGCTGCCGCGGTTGCTGTTTGCGTCGCCGTCGAAGGGGTTGCAGCAAAGTTTTTCACTTTTACCAAGAAAAAAAAATACAAAAGAAAAAAATGAAAAAGAAAACACACGTTGAAACATCCCAATTGTTGCAAGAGTAAAAACTTTCGCTTCGCGGCAAAACGTCGTCAACGTGTCCTGAAGGATTCACGCCTTGTTGCCCAGTATGCCCAGCCGCTGATTAAGTGCCTCGCCCACCGCTCACCGCCCACCTTCCGCTCTTCTTGGTTATGCACACTGTGTTGCATTGTTGCACTTGCCGGTGGCAGACGCGACTCTCAGACAGCAATAACAGCCGTAAACAATGGTAAAGTCAAATGTTGGTCTACGAAATACCCTGGATTATTATTATTATATTATTTGCTTAAAATTCGAGCGTAAACTGTCATAAGGTGGTTGAGAGCTCAATATTTAAAATAACTTATAGCAGCTATACCGCTAAATAAGATATTGTTAACTTTTATCGTTAATTAGAATTATTAGACACCAAAGAGAATTTCAAAGATTTTGAAAAATTAATAAATATTATTTTACAATTAGACCAATTTTCCATATCATAGTTAAACCTCATCAACAATTTCAAATTCACTTTAAATGTCATTTAATTTTGTAATTTACCAACCATATTAAAACATCTTTAAATAACAAAAATATTTAATAAATAATTTTTACTTCAAGCCCTGTGGCTAAGTCAAACGTCTAAAAATTATCTAAAATAAATACTTACCTAGAATGTTATAGTTTAGAAGCTAAATGACAGTAACAAACGTTTGATTGATCAAAATTTGTTAGCTATAAAATCGAAGTATTTAAACGAGCAAACAATGCAACAATGGCAATATTCCCTTCTTAACGTGAAGCAATGGCAGAAGACACCTTTGTTGCCATCTTCACATTTGACTTCTCTTGCACTTTGCGCATTTGCATAACTCCACGCACTTTGACATGTGCCTGGCGATATTTGCAGCCAAGTGTTTTGGTTTGTCTGAATGAGCAGACCCCATTGTGTTGGTATGTGTGTGTGTTGGTGTGTATGTGTGTGTGACCCAAATACATGCGTACACACACATTGAGCCAGACGACGACATGCTCCACATCTACATATCCCCAATCCTACCCCTCGCTTACCTCTCTGACTCCATTTTCCTGTCCATTTCCACATCCTCAAAGCGAACCATGAGTCAGTCTTGCCTCACTCTCTGAAATTGCCTGCTGCCTGTGGTTTCCCGAGCTGACCTTTCGCAGCGGGATATGCCAGTGGTGTGGGGCACAACGGTGGCAAGTGGCAAGTGGCAAAGCGTTGCGTGGAGAATGCCTTATGAGGTGTCATCCCATCACCTGTTCAACTGAGTAACTTTCATCGGGTCAAATCAACGTGTTGTTCGCTGCAAAACCAATTAGTGGGTCATCTTACCAAAGGCAGCAGTATCGTTCTAGCCATATCGATATATAACATAGTTATTATCTACAGAGAAAACAAAGTCATACTTAAATTAAGCTTACAATGTTATTGAATATCAATTAATAACACTTACTGCTGTTAATTGAGCTTAAATGAGAAAAAACAATTTAACGAAATATTTGAAATCAAATCTTTTAATTATATTAAATTTGTATCAGACTTAATTGCTCAAGTAAAGCATTTTAAATCGACTTAAAATACTTGGTATTGGAACACTAACATTGTTGGAATATTTTAAAAGGCTAGTTGCTAACAAAGCATCTAACAATAATTTAAAGTTCCTTTCAAATCGAGTCAAAAGTATCTAGAGCTTAAAATAATTTCAACAACATAATCCAAATATAAACAAAAAAATTTAAAATTATTTCATAAGTCTATATAATGAAAACTAACATAACTAGTGATAATTAAATTAAACTAAATTTTAAATATTCTATCAAAAACATCTGCAGTTCAAAATAATTTCGTTATTGTTAACTGTAAAACACCTTGTTAGTTAGTTGAATGCATTTGTAAAATTATTTTAAAGTATCTGCAACTCAAAATAATTTCAATAATAATTTAATTGTAACCAAATATTTAAAGTATTTATAATTTAAAGTATTTAAAATAATTTCTACAAAATTATCTATTAAATACCAAGTGATAATTGGAAGCAAACCAAAATATTAATTAAGACAGTAATGTGCACCAAATACAAGACAACAAATGAAACTCACCGCTTTGAAGAAGACAAACCTGAATTTGGAATTAGTTTGGATTTGATTGCAATTACCAACAGTAGAATAATTCTATGGGCCAGCTTATAGTGTTTATTTGGTATGCATTGAATCATTAAGCCGAGCAGTGTGCCAGCCTTGAGAGTTCATGCATGGCCAGTAGTTGAAGCAAAAACTGTGAAACTGTGAAACTGTGAATCCCATTGTCTTTGGTCAATGGTCGATTTCAAATATTCGAAATACAAATATATAACTCAATGTTTAAATGCAAGAAATTTAATAAACATTTCGCATTTCAATGTATATTTTTGGCTCTATCTATCTCGCTTGTTTTGGCTCTTTTGTCTCTCTCTCTTTCGGTCTCTTGTGTTTGGGGCTTGCTAGCCCCCCTTCAATTCAATCTCTTTTTGCTCCTCCTCCCTTCTTCAGTGGCAATTCAAGGCTCAGCAGCTCTAACTAGAAACTCTGAGGCCGATGTTGCTGCTGCTGCTTCTGCTGTTTGTGGAAAAACAAGGAGAAGCAGCACATTACAACAACATTGTACATTCTTGGCGTGTTAGACTTTTCCACAACAACAACAACAACAACAACAACAAAAACAAAAAACAAAAAGAACAACAACAATGTGGGAGAAAGAAGCAGAAGATGGCATTTCACATGGCAAGCAACGAACGCTTTTTACTCGATTCACATTCACATTTTCATTCGCATTTTCCTTCGTCTCTTTGGCTTGTTCTATCTGCCTGTCTGTCTGTCCTTCTGTCTTTCTGTCTCTCCGTCTGTCTATCTGTCTGACTGGCTGGTTGCTTTAGCTTCAGTTTGAGCTTGAGCTTCTCTATCTGCGCATCTCTGTAATCATCATCAACACTACGAGTCAGCCAGGCAACCATCCAAAATATCCTTGTCGGAGTAGCTGCTCCATCTTACCCCCAATCTTCGCCCCAACAAACAATTCCCCCATTCCCCTCGGCTCGCTTCACACAGCAACAAGACACATTTTCCATTTTCGTTTTCATTCTGGCCCAGAGAACAGACCAGGACCAGGCCAAGTCAAGCCAAAGCCAACGCCAAGTCGACAGTCAGACCGAGGCTGAGTTGAATCGAGTCGAGCTGATTCGAGTCGAGCTGAATCGAGTCGAGAAGAGAAGAGTCGAGTCGTGTCGAGTCCTTGCTGCTTCATTATTTCAGCATGCTGCTCGATGCCTTTTCTATCTGATGGATACGTATACGTACCGTGTGCCCCAACATTGCCGTACGATATACGTTGCTGTTGTTGTTGTTGCCGTGAATTTGCAGCATTTTATCCTTCGTTCGAGCACAGTGGCAACATGCAGCATATACACAAGTATGTGTGTGTTTGTCTGTGTGCGTGTGTCTGTTTGTGCTGACAATAAAAGTTTCGTACACACACACTCACACTCACACACACACATACGCATGAAAGCTTAATGCTTTCAGTGCTTGTGTGTTTGTATGTGTGTGTGTGTTTACTATGGCTGTGTGTATAGTCCATCGTATTTCAGAGCAAGTTTTTATACCCTAAAATCATGAAATGAATGAAGTGTACACTCGTGAATGTTCATTACGTTTGCTACAAGAATTGTATTTAACTCATTATATTATTATAAAGGAAAACAAGATATTTTATTATTTCAATAATTTGTAGTCCTAATATATATTTAAAATTCAACAAATACTTTCATAAAACATCAAATTTTTGACACTTGCCATAATCGAATATATTTGTATAAACATATAAGAATGGAAATATTATATGTTTATACTCATTCTTAAGTAATAGAGTTAGCTCAAAATTCAACTGTGTTTATTATAAATTCTTATAAACTTAGTTATTTTATTTTGATTGTCAAATATTATTTTTAAACAATTTGTGTATTAAATAGTCTATTAGTTTCCACATACCACAAATACATTTTATAAGCAATTATTTAAAAATTTATTTATGTCTTGAAAACTATATTACAATTTTAAAATAACGTATTTAATATTAAGTTTAATTGAGGAATATTAATAAATAAATAATAATAATAATAATAATAATAATAATAATAATATGTATTCTTTACGTTAATAAAATGATTTAGGAGTGTATTAAAAAGAAAATAATGTGAAGAATTCTTTAGTTATTAATTTGTGTGTTTTAAATAATCTTACTTAATATTTATTAATTTACTCATCACATGAATTTAAAATTATTTTTAAATCGTTCAGTATTTTAGTTTAATTTATTATACGTATACTGTAGTTTATAGGGTAACTGAGGGTCTGCTATTTGACGGTTGTATAACTGCTGTTTGTTTGTTACTGTGTGGATGTTCGTTATGCCGATGCCGACAACGTAGCTGCCTGGCAGGTTGCTTTGGTGGGTGGTTTGGGTGGTTGGGTGGCTTGGGTGGTTGGCAGACATTTGGGCTACACTTTGGGCTGGGTCGGGCGGTGGTGTCTGTGGGTCGCATAACGGTTACAGTGAAACTTTTGCCCTATTGTGACAAACAAACGACAACGTCGAGGACGAGGACGAAAAAGAAGAAGACGAAATGAGGATGGCTGAAAATGGAAGGATGAGCGTCTGCCAGGCTGGGTGACTATTTGGGGTGGTTGGTGGCGGTGGCGGTGGCTGTGGTGGACGGCATTCACCCTCGAACGAATGTAACCGTTTCTCTGTCCCCCTACCTCATTTTCCTCCACTTTCACCCTGTTTCTGTTTTCCCCTTTGCACGCTCCTCGACTCCACGTAGAGCCACGTTGAATAGCAAAGTGAGCGACCGGGCGAGCGACTGACAACCGAGTATGGCCTGAAATGTGTGCCGTTTTACAGGGTGGTCGCCAGTAGCAGTTGTATAGTAATCATCGCTAGCTCTTACTGTAGCACCCTGTATTCGTTGGCTTTTTATGCATTGGGCCATGAGTTGAGGCTGCCTAACAGTCAGGACAGCCGGTAAAGAGGAATCCTTCCCATCCTCGCTTTACTCCATCCCCCACTCGCTTCCTCTTTGCCTTCCTTCCCCATTTACCCTGTACTGACATTCTCCGCCTCATTGAAACAAACTATTGTTGCTGTCGCTCGACGAGAACTAAATGAATGAGGTTTTAGCTAGTGAATGCATGTGTGTGGGTGGGTTTGTGTGTGTGTGTGTGCCAAATTCTGCCCTTTTTGCTGGCTCTAACACCAACTCAAGCCAGACTCGTGGCTTTGCATCCAGTTGAAGGATAACTGAGTCGGCGCAGCGGAGCCAGCACTAATGATACCCTAGAAATGCACCCAATGTTATCGATAACTTTTTTTGCCCAAGCTAAGCCCAAGAAGACAACAACAAATGCAAAACACACAAGCTCCAAGTTCAGTTCGAGTTTTTTCTTCTGTTTTTTTGGGCGCATGACGCACTCTGTTTCAGGTTTTATCGGTTATTGTTGTTGCTGCTCTTTTCGGCAATACTTGAAAAAAGCATTTTTGCACAGTTGTTGTTTGTTTTGATGACACACACACATACACACACACAAACTCACACGCACACCCACCGCGCTAAAGCGGAATCTGTAGCTGAGTCAATGGGAAGGTCCCCCCCCAAAAATAAAAAGCAAAGGAAAAAAAAAACGCGAGAAAAAAGCAAAACTTGTGTGCGCCATTGACTTGGCATTGTTTCAGCCGAATTTGAGGGGCTAGCCCCATTTTAACCGCTATGTAAAGTGGGACGCACGTACACCTCAAGTGCCGCGAATGGAACTTTTTAAAAACTGTGGGAATAAAGCTGGATGAGTTGGGATTTTGATTGTGTTACATTTCGGGAACCTCCCTACGTTTAAACAGATTACCATATGTTTCAAAACCTTATAGCTTTTAGCGCTTAGATTTTGTGCAAAACTTTTTAAAACAAAGAGTTTATTTTGAAGTATGATCAGCGAAAACTGATAGATTTTAAATATACACTCTTAAATGAAATTAAGACTAGAATTTTAAAAATTTTTGTTGCTTGTATTGCTTTAATATGTTCTCACTGACTAAAGTATTGATCATTGTGAAGCGTAAAAGTCAAGGAATTCGAAGCCAAAGCAGTTTATCTGTAAATTGATCTTTTAATGTTGCTTCAGTATAAAGTTAAGTAAAGTGTCTTAAGCTTTAATTTTTTTGCGTTTTTAAATAATGTGGAAATGTCTTAAGGTTTTTAAAGTCTATATTTTTAGATCAGTAATATAATTTTAAAGTCACAAATAATTTATTATAAAACCAGTTGAATCTTTAAGTTTGTTTCTTAACTTTATTTATATAGTTTCATAATTCCATTGCTCTAGATATATAATTTGCGTTTACTCCAAAAATATGCTAATTATTCCGCTCCGAATATCGATAATAGAAACCCGTACCACCCACCCATTTAGCCAAAAGTTGTGTGTGCGTGTGTATAGTCCGTGTGTGTGTGAGTCTAAGGCTACTACTATTTTTGTCCACACACATCGATCGATGTTGCCTTTTTTCTTTTTTTTTGTCTTCTCGGTTGCGTTGCGCAAATGGCAACTGGTCGTTGTTGTTGTCGCTGTTATTGTAGTTGTAGTTGCTGTTGCTGTTAGCCATGTGCTCGCTTGAGAACCAGAAGCAACAAAGCAGCCAACAGCAGACGGCACCAGCCACAGTTTGGAGCCACAGAGACAGAGAGAGCTAGAGCCCCAAGCCCAGAGTTTTTTACTGCTGCTGCTGATGTAAATGGGCAGAGCACAGAGAACAGGGCTAAGAGCTAAGAGCCAAGAGTCTTGTGGCAGTGGCACGGTTGGTGCTGTTACCAGTGCTGCCGCTGCCTCGACACTAAAGCACATGAAGCAACCGTCGTCTTGTGCCACAAAATCCAATGAACAAGAGCGAACCGACAAACGAAGTTGTTGCCGTTGTGCCGTTGTGTTGCAGGTTCTGAGCTTCAGTGATGCCACAATTATGTGGCATTAAAAAAACTTAAGATAGCTAAATCAACAAATTGTACACATTTAAAAAAACATATTCTTTGAAGATTTTCAGAATCATGGGATATCAGAGATTTAACTAGTTAAAAATAGGTTGTATATGTAAAACTTAGAAAGCTGAACATGAAACGATTGTATGTATTGAAGCAAAAAATGAGTAGTTTTTCAAATGCATAATTCCAGGAATGAAAATGCTAAAAAAAAGCAAAATATATGTTTTAATCATTGCTTTTAAATTTATATTTCCGATTTCAAAGTTTTTTTTATATTTTAACTCTTCAAAATCACAAACGTAATTTTTAAATCAACATTTCCAAAAGTTGAATATTTTAATCAGTTTTTCCCCAAGAAAATTTGTTTGGAATTTTAATATATATAAGAGTTGTATATGAAAGACAATACGATTTCGGAAATATATTAGTCTTTTAATACTTATTTATTTTAATATATATTTTATACTATTTTAAAGTGTTCAGTTACTATGTAAAGATAAGTGTAAGAACCTTTTACTGCTTTCAAGACAGATTCCCACCAATGTCTAATTAATCCAGTTCTTAAGCTTTCCTTTAGAAAATAGTAATTCTAGCTTTAAACGCGCCTAAGCGCCAGCACTGTGTGAGTCAGGGCTCGTAGCGTAGAGTGTGCTCTGTTTTCTGTGGTATGTGACCATGTGCGACGCTTAGGACGAAGACCGAGACACCGAGAGGACGACTATGGTACACTCTGACTTTGGGGGCCAGCTCCAGCAAATGTGTTGTCACAGTGGTGTGGCATTTCCTTTATCGCACAAAATGTACACGTTCTGTGTGTAGTGCTATGATGGGGCGAAGAGGGGAAAAGTGGGCGGATAGGGTGGCTCTAAAGAGGAGTGGGGAATATTTTAGGGCTCGCACTCAACTCCTGGCCGGCAATCCGGCACTAGCACTCCAGCACTCCAGCACTTGGGATGCCGCCCACTCCTTGGCATTTTCATCGTCGTCTTCATCCTCGACATCTCCGCCGCCGTCGTCATCGGCGTCAGCGTCGCTGTCGACAGAGCTGCGTTCGTTGAATTCGCTCTTTCGTCTTGACATTTGCGTTTTGCCCTGCTGCTTGGTAAGGTTGAATGATTGGAGTAAACAGTGGGCTCTGTTTCATTAAAATGTAAACTAAAAGTTCAAACTCTATTGTCATTAAGACAGAATATATCAACAAATAATATATATTAAATAATAGTAATTTGTAATAAATCAATAAGAACATTGACAATTCGTTTGTTGAGGGACACTAAGAATAATACGATTTATAGAGGGAAAAAAATTATTCCAGAATTTATGGGTCTACCTATAATTATAAAAAAAATTCATTTGTTTTAAAACGAGTTGATCATAAAATAGTATTTATACATTCAAATTATTTAAAAAGATTGAAGCTTTTGATTAAATATAATTTAAACAGCATGACAATTATTTATTAAGCTTTATGTTATTATTTCAATAGTATATTTTATTTGTATATTTAAAATTTCTTTTATTCTATTTAAATATGTATCTGATTAATTTTTATGAAAAGGATGGGTTTATTTACAAAGTAATTTTTTCGCCATTTAAGGAAGCTCATTTTTGCAGCATTTTGCACCACTGTAGAGCGCTTAAGCGAATTTTCGTATATTCTGATTACAAAAGGCGGGCATGGGAGGCAAGACGGTGGGAGAGAGGGGGTGTCAAGCGTAGGGAGGCCAGGCACAAATTCCAACTTTACTTTAACTTTAATGTTCGGTCACAGTCGGTACTGCGTTCTACGTTTTGTGTTCTGAGTTCTCTCTATGTGTGTGTGCTCAGAGTTCGCAGTGACGATGACTACGGCGAAGACTACTCTGAATACGATGAATTCAAATACAAATACAAATACAAAACAAATACCAATGTCATTACGTATACGTATACGAATACAACAGCACTCACTCTGACGAGGCATTGCTTCGTTCATTTTATATATACTCTTTAATTCATCGAAACTCTCGACTATAGTGTAACAAAAAGGATATTGAAAAAAAAGAGATTTCTTTCCAATGCAATCGAACGGTCTGTAGAAAACATAAGGAGATAAATAGATCAATTTGATAGGTCTTAATGTGGTTTATATAATTTTTCATACAAACTTATGGAATTTTTAAAAAATTGGTCAAATTGCTTTGAAATTTTCTTTAGATTTGTATATACTAAGTATGTAAAAATATTTAATTTTTTGTTTTGGAAAATATACTCTTCTATATGAAGTCATTATCTTTCAATTGATAGTTATATTAGACATTTTTCAAAGTCTCGATAAGGCGCAATTTGTTATCTTAACGATAATTCAAATAAAATGTATAAGTGTATTTCTAAACTAAAAACGTTTTCAGAGATATTCCCAGCTAAATATCTGTCTGTTCATTTATCTATATATTTATATCTTTAACTTTACAGCATTATAATTAATATCCTACATATATCATCGTTAAAGGATCAATAACTTAAGCAAGAGTATTAAAATTATGCTTTTGTTTCAGTTCTCAGTTTCTGCTTAGGCTAGTCTGGGTTGTTGGATAGTTGACTGGCTGGTTGGCTTGGCATGGCATCATGAAACAGGCACAGATACACACACACACTCGCACACAGGCACTGGCTCTGGTCGCAGTTGCAAGCATCGCCGTCGCCATCACCATCGCCATCGCCATCGCCATCGCCATCGTTGTTGCCTTCAACGTTTGCTGACTGCCGTTGCTGTGGTTGTTTTTATTGTTGCCGCTTTTATTATAAATTTTTGCTGGCACTGGTGTTGGTTGGTTCGTTGCTTGTGTTTTTTTCTGTTCATCGTTTCATCGTCGTCGTTGTCGTTGTCGTCGTCTTTTTCGTCGTCGTCTTGCCTGACGTTATAGCAGCCAACGCCATCGCATGCTTCACCTTCGCCCCACCGTACACACAAGCACACGCACACATAAATACATGCACACGCACAAGCTATACAGACACTCAAACAGTCACACACTTTGTGCGGCTGCTTTACTCTCTCCCTCTCTTACTCTCTATCACTCTTCCCACTGCCAGCACTCCGCCGCTCTCCCAATTGCTCGCTCCCATTCGGGTACGTTTCGTTCCCCACAAACGTTGCTGCACTGCTGAAGTTTCTTGTTTTCTTTCAACGTTGCTGATGCCGCTGTCGCTGTCTCTGCCTCGGCCTCTGCCGCTGACGTCGCTGCTGCCTCCTCTTGGCTTGTCGTAATTTTACTTGATTTTTTCTTCTTCTTCTCGGTTTTTTTTTCGTTTTCTTTGTTGCTGCCGTTGTTGTTGCTGTTGTTGCTGTGTGCTGCTTTCAGTGCGCTCGTTGTTCGCTGGCGTTTTTCATTTGTGTTGCTGTTGGGTATTTTTTTTATTTATTTTTTTTTTCTGCTGCCGTTGCTGTTGCTAGTGAGTTGGTTTCGAAATAAACTTTAATGCGAACATTCGTTCGGTTGAGTTTCAGTTTCTGTTGCTCTGTTAAATTCGGTAAAAATGTGCGCAGTCAGCTTCAGCTTAAGCTATAGCAGCAGAAGCAGCAGCAACAGCAACACTTATCACCGCTGTTGCAGTTGCAGTCGCAGCAACAATTCGTTCAGATACTTAAATTCTAATAATAAAATGTGGTATAGGTAGAACGTTTTAAAGTTAGTTCTGTTAGCTTTTTTTAGGCCTGTCAACATCATGAAAGTTTCCTTTGAGCTGCTGAGCTGCGACTATATATGATATTAGTTTCTAATGCTAGTGTTACTCAATTGCTGCAACAGCTGCGCGCGTTTTTCAAAAACCTTCGCGCAGGCGAAGCAATTCAAGCAATCGACCAACCATTCAACCAACAGCAACAACATTCAAGTTGCCAGTTGCCGGAATGCTGCTGCTGTTGCTGTTGTACATTAAGCTTAAGCTGCGTTGAGTTTCACTATAAAATGAATATGAGTTTTCGTTGCTTTTGCTGTTGGTTTTGGCACGCAAACGCACAGACGAACCCAACAACGATGCGAAACGAAACGAACCAACGAACGAACGTCCTCGACAAGCCCAGGCAACAGCAACCACTTCAACATCAGCAGCAACAGCAACAACGAGCAACCAGCAACCAGCAATCTCCCACCTCAAGCACCGTAACCGTTTCCCCATACAAACTGAAAATATACAAAAAGCAACAACAGCAACATCAGCAAAAACAAGAACAACAGCAAAAGCAACGTCGACATTTGGGACGTTCATTCGTTAGTATCGCAACAACGAACAGCCGGAGCCAGAGTCAGAGTCATAGCTATGGCTGTAGCTATATAGCCACATACAGCAGATACAGATACGCAACCCACACAGATACAAATCCACACACATACACAGTCGCATATAACCTCATACATACACACTCTCATAAATGCTCAGCTACACGCGCGCTGGAAACAACAGCAAAACGACAGCAATGGCGAAGCGACCGACGAAACGACCGACAACGACAACAGCAGCAACAACAACGACTACGACGACGACGACAACACTAGAAAACGACAGCATGAATAATGCCTTAGATTGGGTCTATACTGGGGAAAAATATGCGCTACAGTTTTTATATAGCGAGAAATGAGAACTACGCGATGACTAACCGACTTTTATTCCAAAATTTGAGATAAGCGAGCTTTAAACTGAGATCGAAAGGAAAACACCAACAAAGTTCTGCTTAAAAATATCTTTAAATTGTATAAAGATTTGATAACTAATTTTAGAAAATTGTTTATTACAGGTTTGAAGTTTAAATACGTTGAGTAAAAAATAGTCGTATTATTTTTTAGACAGGAGAAAAGGAAGAAGAAATGTGATATAAGAAAATTTAAAATTATATATTTAACATATTTAATAAATATATATTGAGTTAATTAAGCTATATAAATTTTGTACTTTATGCTCAAAGTTAAGTCAAGTTACTTGCAAGTACCGAACTACCCGAACAAATGACTGCTGTGAAGCACTATTGAAATAGCTATCAAGAAGACTCCGACTGTGGGGCTAGGGCTGGCAATATTCTTGGGACAGCAGCCCCATCGCCTTCACCAGCAGCAGAAGCAGTAGAACCGATACCAACACCATCTTTTTGGTGGGCTGTCGTCATCGCCAGAATTTGAATGCAAAGTCGTAGAGTTGTGGAGAGATTGTTGATATTGTTCTTGTGCCTCATTGCTGTTTCTGTTGCAACAACACAAGAGCTACGAAAATATGCATTCAAATAGAACAAGTGATTTTGTTATTTCCGTTT
This sequence comes from Drosophila acutilabella, assembly GCA_035046005.1. Classification (NCBI taxonomy): domain Eukaryota; kingdom Metazoa; phylum Arthropoda; class Insecta; order Diptera; family Drosophilidae; genus Drosophila; species Drosophila acutilabella. The sequence continues at coordinate 139,165 of JAWNOK010000067.1, forward strand.
CGTTTAGTTTCGTTCGTTTGAGTTTTCAGTTCCAATTCCTCTCTTTCATTCGCCGTTAAGCATTCCAGTTTAATAATTGCACACAATAAAAAACACGAAAACAAAATGGCGAACTCTAATGGCGGTTCAATAGCGCTGCTTCGGCAATAAACGAAGACCTTCGTCGATCGTACATCCTGTTCCGAGCTCAGGTTCGGTTTTGTATAAATGTGTGTATATGTTAGTGTGTGTGGGAAAAACTCTATTTACGGAGCATATTAAATAATTTATTTATAAATAAGTGAAAAGACTTTAATACTTGATTTATATGAATTGCATACATGAAAACAATATTGAATATCAATCAGAACGGAAATGTATCAAATGCTTTAAAATACAGTTTAACATTCGTTATACAACCCCTTGTTATTTACAATATGTTGTGTTTAACACGTCCATGTAAACCTCCATTATATAGTTTTTTTATATTTACTTAAAACTTATTGTGTTTAGGTATTATACAAAATGAAAAATTTTTGGATCTGTTGTGTTTTGCGCAGAAATACTTGAAATTTTTCAATTGCAACCTAACGACAACACAAGCGCCACTGTTGTCTATTTTTCGAACTCGCTGAAAATTCCATCAGCAACTTTAGTTAGCGAAATGTCCGCTAGGAAAATGCCGTAGCAAACAGCTTTTTATAGTATGAACCATTCGAAATTAATATAAATGTATTAAGATGTTTTAGTCAACGGAATTCAAGGCAATGCAATGCAAAGAGCGCTTAAAAACAAACATTTTATTAGTAAAAGCCAAAAAAAGATTTAACATAGTCCAGAAAAAAAAATTAAAAGAATTCCAAATCAATTGTTCACCTCGCAATTTAATGACAACTATTTATTGAAGTAATTATATTAGTTAGGGATTTAGAAAGCAAACGAACAATATGCATTCCCAAATTAAAAGGCTTGCATGAATTAAAATTAAATATAATACTGTTAATTTGATTTACTGATCAGCTGTTTAGAGCTGCCTCAAGTGTTCAGTGTGTACACATTCGTTTAAGAAAACTATATGGAGTCACACTGAAATTGAACTTGAGTTAAGTTAGCTGCGCCAAAGTACACACAGCTGTTTATAAGAATTAAAATCGCATTGCCGCTTAATAAAACACGCTGACATTATGATGCAACAGACTAAACGCGTTGTAAGTAATACAATTAAACACACAGTATTATCAATGCAATTTTTTAACTATAAATTTTACATTTGCAGCTGACGCCCGTCATAAACGGACTTCGCAATCTGCCGGCACGAGGGGCCGCCAGTACATCGGCAGCAGCGCCCGCCAAAATTGAAAAAAGTACATCAAGAATTTTTATAAATTAATGATTTAAATAATTACTATTCATTTTTAATGCAGCTGTTAACAATGTTACTATACTGGGACGTGTTGGCGCCGATCCACAGCTGCGTGGCTCGCAGGAGCACCCCGTAGTCACATTTTCTGTAGCCACACACACGAACTACAAGTAAGTTCAGCTAAATAAGAAAACAGTTTTTTTCAGTATATATTGGTTAATATTTATTCATTGTTTAGATATGAAAACGGTGACTGGGCACAGCGCACCGATTGGCATCGTGTGGTCGTATTTAAGCCCAATTTGCGTGATACAGTGCTGGAATATCTGAAGAAGGGACAACGTACTATGATTCAGGGCAAGATAACGTATGGTGAAATTACAGATCAGCAGGGGAACCAAAAGACCAGCACAAGTATCATAGCCGATGACGTTGTCTTCTTCCGCGAGTCCAATTAATCAAGAATATCATCACAGTATAATTTCTAATTCTTTAGTCTTAAGAAGAAAGTTGAACTTGTTTTTGCATTTACACACACACACATACATACCCATTAAGGTATGTAATTCATATATAAATATGTATTGGAGCTCAGTTCTTGAATATATTGTTAATTACATTGGCCATTTCGCAAGTGCATTTAGTGGTCAGGTTGTTTATCTTTAATTTCTTGGTGATTTCCTCATAACTATTAGATATCTCATTGGTCATGACTTCGAGCTTATTAATCTGTTGCTCGAGCATCACCAGCGCATTATTGTGATAGTCCACGATCGTGGTTATCTAAACAAATATTGAGGTACATCCTTTTATATTTAAATACTAAAATCACTTATAATTCTTACCAATTTATGGGGTTCCAAGTGATTGTTCGCCTCGTCGTTGTAGCGCTCGATATTTTCTTTGAGCTGATTGCACTTTGCCGCTGAACGATCGGCTGACAAAAGTAGTTTTAAAAACGACAAATATTTGCTATGCTCGTATTGCATATTGGTGATCCCGTTGGACATCGCGGGGTCCATTAAAGAGGCTTCGCAGTCGGAAATAACTTTCTCGGCTTCAAGTAATTCGAATTCGTTTTCCTGTAGTTCCAGCTCCGTTTGTAAAACGCATTTCTTCAGCGTGTCCAGAAACTGATCGATCAGAAAAAGCTGCAGGCGTATATACATATTTTTATATATCTGTTATAAATAGTGTAACTGAACTCACTTGTTTGGCGTTCTCCAGACAGTTCTGCTCCTGCTCAATTATAAATTTCACTTTAGTTTCAAATTGATTTTCTAGTTCGATTGTATCATTCAGTAAAATAGTTGCTAGCATGTCCAGATATACAAAGGACATTGGGTCTGATATGGATGAATCGCCCATGGTTAAAAAGTAAATTTAAAAATAAATTTAAATTTGAAATTAAGACGTTCAATTTGGAAACGAAAACTTATAATAAATAAATTGAAAGCTTTAAAAGCTAGCTAGGATTTAAAATAATAAAACAGAGAAATAACGGTGCGAGCATTGTGTGCTCAATGAGCCACAACGTGCCTAAGGTCTTCATTCTATTTAGTTTGATGGCTATAGAGTATATAAGTTCTTCGGTTTTTATAGTTGACACAATCTAATTAAAAACTATTTAACCTCACCTGATGCATGGACACAGAAGTCAGTCGAGATGCTTCAAAATCATACAAATATCATACTTCTCTATTGATGGCTTAGCCCTAGTCTTATCGATACTTTATTATGTCACTGAAATAAACCACAACAACAAGAACAACAACAGTGAATTCAGAAGATAATCAAACGGAACGATCGGCGCTCAATCGTAAAGCTTTCACACATGTGCAACCATAAACATGTATGTGTCAGTGTGTGCTTAAAGCGAGAGAGTCGGAGAGATAGAGAGAGGGAGAGCAGCATGTTATCGCTGTTTTTATTTGCTTTCATGTGTGAGTGTTATTCAGTCCGCGACTCGAACCGTTTCGCGTGTACTCAAGACCCATTCAGTTGGCATTTAGCTTTTTGCCAGGTCGGCGGCGCATCAAATTCGAGTCCGAGTTCGATCGCGATCCCAATCTCGGTCTTGATATCGAATAGATATCGAATACGAAGATATACCAGTGTATAACATTCCCCCTGATTCCATAAATAAAATGCGAATTGTTAACAATTAAATTAAATTGTTTGTTCTTTTAATAAAAAACTTTTAAAAGTGGTGTGTTGAAATCTCTGAAAACAGCATGGCCGTGGATTATGTTCTAGAGGAGCTCATGGGCAAATTGGGTGAGTATTTCGGCAGATCAATTGGGGTTCGAAGAGGCGTAGCAAAGTGAAAAGTTTTTAGCCGTTGCCAAGCTTATATGCTCTGTTATCAGCTAAACTTATCAGCAATTTTGTTGCTTATCAGACGTGGCGCCAAATAGTCTTTATCCGCATAACTGCATACAAAATTCAGTTATCCGGCTGTCAAGCCTAATCACAAGACCTAGTTTAATAGCAGATCTAATCTAATTGGTATAATTGTTCACTGTTGTTTTAATCTTCTTCGTTGGATTATCAGATTTGTCGCCAAAGTGCTTAAAAGCGACAAGCTAATCCAATTTTAATTGTCGCTTTTTTCTAATTTAATAAATTTCAAGGTCAGTTGTTTGGACTACTGTGTAGCACAGTTTGATAGTTAGTATAACAGTTTGCGGTCTGTTACAATTGACAAACAGGCACGAGCAATCGCTTGACATTCATCTAATGTTGAACCTTCTAATCAATAAATATACGACTTACACTTCCGATTGTTTCTATCCAATCTATAAATATGAGTTTATAACAAATAGGGCTAACATCACAGTCACGATAAAAATTCACTCATTTGTGGTTCTCAGTGTATTCAGACAATTCACACGTATATTTTCAGTTTATTGTATGCTAAACAGTTGTACTAACTAATGCAAATACTTATACTATACTCGGCATTCGAATAGTATTTTATTTTTAATTGCAGGCACAGCTGTAATATTTTTATAATAGTGGTCTAAAAAAATCACATCTCAGCAGTTTGAGTACTCACATTTTTTGAGTTGTTGAAACTCGTTTAACCCACGATCTTCAGAGATTAACGACCGATTTAGCAACTTTTTCTTAACAGTAACAAAGCTTGCAAAAACCTGCATACATATGAGTACATATGTATGTCTGTCCATATTGCACATGAATAAGCCGTCAAGAAATGTGAAAACCCAAAAACAGGTTTCGTCTTGCTTTAATTTCTAACTCGCTTTAATTTCTTTTACTCAGTCTTTTTGTTGTTTCTGTTTATAATTTTTGCCGTTTTTTGCCGCTTTGTCGCGTGCTTGTTTCACCTTAATTTATGTAGTCAAGGTATAAGTTTTGTTGTTTTAATTAGTCGCTTTAAGTACTACTTTGTAGCGTAATTCTCGAGGTTTTATTTTGAGTTCGTCTTTGGTCTTTAAAAATCACGAAACTTACGCTACTTTTTCAAGACCTTCAGAATTGGTTTGTTTTGATTTCTGTGGCAGAAGTTCCGCTGGCATTAAAGTCGATAAGAACAATATGAAAGTAAAGTCCAACAGTTTGCACTATTTTTTAAAACTGTCTGGCGATGACTTCGTATAGATACTTTTCAACGGATATAGATACAACTTCCTTTCCGCTCTTTGATAAGAAAAGCTTTTCTGATAATTATGGAATTTTGTTGGCGGTTTCATTATTATTGAATCAACCACTATCTCACTTTTCTATTTTTATTAATTCACTGATCACAATATTTTTAATTTTCCTGGTGATTTTTTGACAAGAAATAAAATAATAAATAACTCTAAACAATATAGATTTTTAAGAAAACTATATTTTATTAGAATAGGTCTTTATTAGAATTCCTTCATTTTATTTAATTCAGAGTGTGGTCTATTATTTCGCTTTGAAAACCTGTTGAACTAAATAAAAACTGATTTTGTTTATTTATTATGCTGTTAATTCATTTAACTACAAATTTATTGAATTTATTTACCTAACTTGGTAACTTTATCGACTCGTTTATCAAATACATTCACATAATCCATATTTGCTATATAGTTCTACTTAATTCGACTGTGTTTAATTCGGTTCTGCTCATTTTTGTGGCCAGGTCAACAAAAATGTTTTGTAATCTGTAATTGGAAACTTGGCAAAAGCAACAATTAAATCAATGCCAAAATATTCACAATTTAAACCACATAATATGGAAATACTAGACAACAAAAGCGTATTACACACTTGATTATGAAATTATTATTATAATTTGATACCAGAAATGGACACATGAAAAGCACTTCACGCTTCTGAATTCGAATGATTAAATGCAAGAATTAAATAGTTGTCATAATTAAAAAACGAATACGAAGGTTGTTAAATCCGAAAGTAGATTAGTTTAGTAATTTAAATTGGGTTGGATTTGCTTTGTAAATAGTAAAAGTGTTATACTGAGCATAAGTTCAAGTGTTATACTTATCAGAAAAGCTTGAGTATCCAACGTTTCAGGGAATAAATCAAACTTTATTGACAAATTGTAGCAGTTCCGACACAAAACCAACATTTGTCTTGTTTATGAATTTGTTTATGGTATAATAAAGTATAACAGTTAATCGATATATTTCATTTACACGTTTTATGCCATTTTTGATTAGTTAAACAAACGAATCATGTGCCGTATTTTATTCAAGGGCTAACTGGGCTAACAAATCCCACAAAACAAGTCATAAATTTCTATACTCTAGACTCTGAGTATCTGATAATCCGTTATGATTTTGACGTCAGTTCGTATACAGCCATTTGTTTTCAATATCTTTATCGTAATACTATATCGATCGGTTCGGTTCGGCTGGATGTTGTGTCATTCTGATTATGTATATGAGACGTAATTGAATTTAATTATAAAGCACTCGCAATGCCAAATTGATATTAATTAAAACACTGTTTGTTACAGCATCTCAGATCTCTGACATAATACCGACTTAGCACACTTGTCGTGTGATCTGATAGAAAGAAATTAAATAATATTCTAGAGCATTAAAAAGTTGTTATTTTAAAATTCTTAGACAATTGTGTCATAAGCACACTGTAAATTGTAACTGCCACGCCCCCAATGGAGTTCATATTGAGTGTTCTGTCTACCCACAAATCAATTGTAATTGCCGATTGAACATTGGACCGAATTGGAAAGAATTGAAATTGAAAGCTCAAACAAACTGTGGGCAAATATTTGAACGTGTATTTTGCATGCGATTCAATTGAAATTGAAATGGAAATCGAATTGAATAAATTCCCCTTGATTTAATTGCAGTATCTGCAATTGGTGTGACGACAATTCTATTCTGTCGGCGCCGTTAAATGTGCCAAACAACGCCCATCAACGCCTATTCGGTAACACGATTTGTCCCAATTCGTATACCTCATAATCGATTATAATTACCACACACACAACATTAGCATATATTATTTTGAATCAAATAAAAATTAGTGCTCCTTAATGGCATTTGTAATTCAAATTTCATTACTATCAATTATAATATCTGAAAGTCTATGCAATTTTAATGATTAATTTTTAATTTAAACTATTACATTTGAATATTTTTAAAAGATGTAGGCAAGTGTTGATTTATTTATCTAATAGATGTTTTGATTTTATATAGCTTACGACGGAAAATGACTGTTGGAAATATGCATATTTTTGAGTTTCAGTGTACTGAAAAAATCGATCAGTGCATTAATTCCAAATTAAATATACTTTAAAAATTAAAAGTATATCTGTTTTCGTTTAAAAATAATTTTTTAATGGAAGCACAGCTGTGAATATGTGCATAAAAAAGGTAGTTGAATTCAAACATCCATTTAAAATATTGACATTCTTAACATGTGAAAAATTGAAATTGGGCTATTGTTACATATAAAAATCAATATTAAACCATTTTCTATTGCTATTATTAATTTCGAAGTTACTTTTATTTCAATTAATTTATTTCAATTAAATGTAAAATTATTCTTTAAAAATGTAAAATTACCAGACTTTTTTTGATCGAGTTTCGGACATTAAAATGCTAATGCGTAAAAAATGAAGGTAAAAACAAACATCTCTAGTGTTTCTTGTTCTGTAAATGTATTTCTTTCTGAATGATAAATGTATAAAACGAATAATTTAATTACCTGTTCTGTTGTCCTACCTTCTTAGGTGAGTTTGGAAAATACCAACTCATTCAATTCTTTCTGCAAGTGCTCTCGGGTCTGACAGCGGGACTGCACATGTTGTCGCTGGTTACGGTAGCCGCAGTGCCGGAGCATCGCTGCTTTATTCCCGGCGTGGATAACAGCAGCTTCTCCCCAGTGCCCTGGAACTCGAGTGAGATCCTGGCGGCCATACCCCTCAAGGATTCTGGTGAATTGGACTCGTGTCACATTTTCGATCTGACTGCCAACGATGGGAGTGTGATTAACTGCGAAAGTTATGTGTATGATAACACGTACTACAAGACATCACGCACTATCGACTGGAATTTTGTTTGTGACCGCCGTTGGATGGGATCCATAATTCAGACCGTGTTTATGTTGGGCGTTTTTACTGGAGCAGTCACTTTGGGTGGCCTGGCCGATAAGGTCGGTCGCAAGACCGTCTTCTGCTGGTCAGCACTGTTGCAACTGATAATAGGCGTTGGCGTGGCCTTTATACCAGAATACTTATCACTAATGGTAGCCCGATTCTTCCTGGGCATTGTGGGATCGGCTGGAGCCTATATCTGCGGCTTTGTGCTGACTATGGAACTGGTGGGACCCTCCAAGCGTACAGTTTGTGGCATTACCTTCCAGGTGAGTACATTTGGAGTGTGTATATTCTAGGCATATCTCTTATGCACACTGTATATCTCATTTCCAGGCTGTGTTTGCTGGTGGCATTATGCTGGTAGCCGGCTGGGGAGCCATTATCAAGGATCGCCAGATACTGCAGGTGGTATATGGTCTGCATGGCTGCCTGTTTCTGGCCCATTGGTGGCTGCTGGACGAGTCTCCGCGCTGGCTTTGGATGCAGGGACGTGCTGCGGAGGCTGTGGACATTGTGGCCAAGGGATTGCGCATTAATGGCTCGAATGCACCCGTCGACAAGAACTACTACGTGCAGAAGGCTAAACAGCAGTCGGCGGTAGAAGAGAAGGCTAGTGCCGGACTAAGTGATCTCTTCCGTACACCCAATTTGAGGATGAAGACACTGAATGTCTGTCTCTGCTGGTTTGCCAACTCGATTGTCTACTATGGTCTGTCCCTAAGTGCGGGCAAGCTCAATGGCAATCCCTACCTTATGATCTTCCTCATGGGTCTCGTGGAGTTCCCTACCTATATTACCCTCATGTTTGTGTTAGATCGTCTGGGGCGTCGCTCGATTACTTCCACTCTGATGCTGGGTGGAGGTCTCTGCTGCATTGTAGCCGCCTTTATTGCACAGGGTACTACACTGTCCACCAGCATTGTGATGCTGGGAAAGCTACTCATTGCCGGCTCCTTTGCGGTCATCTATAACTATTCCGCGGAACTCTTTCCCACCGTCGTCCGTAACTCGGCTATGGGCTTGGGTTCAATGTCAGCGCGTCTTTCCGGTGCTCTAACGCCACTGATTACACTGCTCGGAGATTCGTTTGACCCCAAGATTCCGGCTGTACTCTTTGGTGTGGTGGCCTTAGTATCAGGATTCTGGGTTATGTTCCTGCCAGAGACCATGAACAAACCCATGCCCGAGTCCATTGAGGACGGTGAGAACTTTGGCACTGGAGATACCTGGTTCAGTCAATGTGCTGGTCGCAACCAGCGCAAGGACAGCATATATCCCGACGACCCGGAGCAAATGGTGCCACTTAAGACCATTGAAAGCAAATAGGAAATACCAAAGTTGTTGTTCTTGTTATCCTTTTTTTGTTTAATACATTCTCATTCACCCCCACACGCATTAGAATTAGGTTAAGTTCAATTGTCTTAATAAAATGAGAAATGTTTCCCTAGGCCAAGACAGTATGCACTTTTGGCACTAGTTTCTCGACTACTCTTGATTTTCATATATTTTGGGCAGCTCTGGGCAGCTCAACAAAACGGATAATTATTGGGTCAGCCTAAAAGTATGCTTTGATATTTTTAAGTCGAGTTCGATACTTGCTCAACTTGTAACTATCGAAATGCACAATTTCGGATAGAATCAAATATTTAAATAAACAAAATATGGGAATTTAACATTCTATAGAGAAGTAAGCATTACAAAAACCGTGTTCATATTTTTATTTTTGTTTTAAATACGCTTGAATATTGTTATCAAAGAATAAAAATACGCTCTAAAGCCCAGTAAAACCATAGCTTTTTTTTGTTTTCCCATGATAATTCCTAAAACAGTTAACAACTCTTGTTTTCTGATCGAATTTATATTTGTTTTAGTTTTGTTTTTGGTACATTTGAGAACATTCATCATTTTGAATTTGAATATAATTTCGATTTGTTGTATTTCTTGTCGTTTTTAGTTTTCATTAAATTTTTTTTAAATACGTATATCAGGATAGCAGATACATGACTATATCTGATTTCTTCATCTTATTTTTTGTTTTGACTTACAATTAGATCAACATTTACATATACATACACAGATATATTTTGATGGACATACAAACATGTTTATATCTGACCTCGCGGGGTTTTTCTTATCGCATTTATGTGTTTTTCGTTATAATTTCCGTTTCCGCTTTTACGTTTTTAATTGGTTGTTGTTTTCAAAGCAGCTACACAGAGACAAATACATACAGAGTTTTATAACAATGAAGGTACAGTTAGATATTGTGTGAATAGCCAGCGAATAACAAGTAACGAGTCACACACAAGTAACGAGTCTGATCGATACAACGAGTACAAAATAAGACACCAAGAGCGAAAAGCGAGACACAACGCAACATCGTATTATGTCAAACGATAAACAACACATCTATAGAATTAATTAGCAGCTCTCTCTCTCTCTCTCTCCACCTGGCGGACATTAAGATAAGCTAATTTTCGATATAAATGCTCGACGGCTACACACGGAAGTTTCTGTTGGGTGGGGGATGAAAATGATAACGCTCACAACGAAAAGAGCGATAAATACTTAATAGAGAACATAGCTACATACATGTAAATTAATCACAATCGAATTTGTTTAAAATTATTTACAAACAATACTTAAAACCAAACTGACAATGTTCTTTGTCCACCCAATCCAATATCCACTGATATTCCCAACTTATCCAAAAATCCAAATCATCGCATTGACTGTGGCCTTCTAAAACGATGCTCAATGCCTGATCCTTCCAAAACCATCCAAAGTTCTACTCTAAGCTCAACTTTATTCGGTTTTTGTTCGCTTATGCGCGCTCTGGACACTTGGTCTGGACAATGGGTGCCTTGGGCTGTAGGGCAGCAGCTCCTGCTCCTGCTCCCTCGGGCATCATGGCCGTGTGCACAATTATGGCCGGTTGATCCTCGCTCTGTGGATGCAACTCATGGGATTCACCGGGCGTCAGGCTGGCCAGAGCAGCAAGTAGATCATGATTGACCAACGGTTCACCTTCCTCACGTGGCTCCCAGCCCGCTGGCGGTGATGCGGGCGGTGAGATAAGGAACTGTTTCACCGGCGCTGGCGGCTGTAAATTCTTGTTGCTGACAGGTGTCACCGGCTGTGCAAAATAGCAGGTAATTACTGTCTTCTTGTTAAACTCATACTGATGCAGCTTAATCCGTGCATTTGCCGCTGCAATCGCATTATCATAGTTCACCCGCAAACGTCGGAAGCTGCGTAGCCATTGAAAAGTGGCGGATTCGCAGAAAGAACGAAACAGTTCCTCCATGGCCTGCTTCAGCTCGGGATTAGCAAATACCTCCGAGTGTATGTTGGTCACAATTATCGATGTGGGCAAATCATCAAATGAATCCGCATCCACCTCTGGCTCCGTATCGCTATCCACATCACCTTCAGGTGGTAATGTGGGATGCTGCGAAGGTAAACCGTCAGCGGCATTGATATAAATATCCTGATCCGGTGAGAGTTTGTCTATGCTGCCGCTGCCTCCGCTTCCACCGCTGCTGTTCTGCGGTGATTTCAATTTGCTGTTTCCGCTGCTGCTGCCGTTGTTGTTGTTGTGATTACTGCGCGGTGTTGGTGTTGTCGTTGTCGGTGTGGGCGTGTTGTTATCGCCGACTTCATTATCGCCACTTGCCGATGTGGCGGCATTATTATTCGATTTGCCCTCGTCAGACATGGCTGGGCTGCAAGAAGAGAGAGTAGAAGATGAGTGAGACATGAATAGGACTATTTATTCATATTGACAAGAAAGAAAGTCATGAATTCTATTTTAAACGGATTTTTTATACGAAACAATAGGACTTTATTTGATCGACTCTTTAAAATAAAAATTCTTCTTTAAATAAACTTTGCCCATACAAAAAAGAAAAGTTCGTATACGTATATTTCACCCAAATTATATAGGCCATTAAAGCTTTAAGCCACGTGCTCTTGCGACCTTTAAACAAACGTCAAGAGATCCTTTAGGTAATGACGTTTAAAACAACACTCGCCTAACTGCTTACTACCAATTTGAGTTGGCCAAACTACTCAGTTCCGCCCACTTAATGTGACGTGTTTGCATTTTACATTTACGTAACACGTTATAAACAAATTTCAAGCGTCACACGACGACAACTATAAATTGCCGCCCAAAAATGTGTGCGGCAAAAATATCCAAAATATAAAAAAGTAACTACAGACGTGTCTGAGAATATTTAAGGACGTTGGTGTTTTAGGTTTTAGCTGGAAAATGAGAAAAACAATGGCAGACAGGAAGAGGAGCGGCGGGAAATTGAGGAAATTTAAGTATCGGCACGTGAAGGCAATCAATAGAAGGATACGCCACCGGTTGGTGACGCACTGTTGATTCAAAAAACAGTTCTTGATTTTATTGTTATGCTGAATTATATACCTACAAAGAGAGAGAAAGAAAGCTCATGTGTGTGAGTGAGTGAGGTGATTAATAACATTGGCAAGTTTTTGTGAATGAATGAAAATGAGCAAAAGCGTCGCAACAATAACATTCTTGGCGTCAGTACAATGACGTCGTCTTTGACGCCGTCCGTCGATTTGTACGACTGTGTTCCATCCCTTTCACATGGCAACACCTGTGACTGTTATTGAGTTCCATTTGCTCAAAGCGACCAAAACTTTTAGCCAGTTTTATTAGTACATATTATGATGATTACTATTTTGGGGCTTAGCATAGTTTAAGATTAGCGCTCAATTGTATGCTATAAAAAAGTTACTTTCGAAAGCAAATTGTGTTTTAATGGTGACTGATTCAGCATAAAAATATGGAACTATAAATAAAATAAACACTTACAAGAATTATGTTTTATTAAAGAAATGGAGTGTTATATTATTCCAATTTAATGCGGCGAAAAATCACAACTACTGTTCCCAAAGGCTTTAAAGCAAATTTGTGGTTTGTTTTTCATGAAATTAAAATGCAATTACGAGTTGCTGCGATTCTATGTCGATGATTATGTCAAATTGACACATCCACCCACCCATGCCCCAACCTCAACGGAGGGCAAACTGTCAATAACAGAATTTAAAGTCCAACAAACTCAAGTAGATTTTGCCCTCGTCTGTGTACGTACTACGTACTCAGTGGACTAATATTGTTGTCTAGCGATATCTTGATAATCCGACCACCCATAGTGAAAAGCTCTGGTTGTTATTTTGACTTGTTTTCTTTTTCTTTTTTTGTGTATTTTGGCTTTCCATTGAGAACGATAGAAAGTACAATACGATAAAAAACAATAGGGAAATTGAAATGACGACAACGAACCTGGTACACTTATTTGTTTATACCAGGACGAGACCTAGAACGAGGACATGGACATGGATAGAGACGCGAACAAAGTGTTGATCTATTTCTGGATGATTGATTTCCTTGAAAACTCACACAATTGTTACTCGTGCGGAAGTTAAGCTCCCGGGCCTGCATGACGTGTGCACTTTGTTTAGTTCATTCCTCCCTTGGAGAGGGAAGTGAGGGAAGTTGAAAGAAGCCCTCAATGAATGGGTTGCTAAAACATTTGCAATAGCGCGAGTACGAGAACGAGTACGCACCATGCAAAAAACTCTGGAAAAACTGCAAGTAAACGTAGCGAGTGACGATGGACTTTGTAAACGACCGGTTCGCATGCAAAACTGTGTTGGCAATGACGTCATCATTGTTTGCCGCTAAAATAATGGCAACATACTGCTCCATGGAAGGCGCAATAACAGCAAAAACCGAACAAAAATATACAAAACGCTTTAAAATAGACAAAGACCTAAGCGAGTAGAGAGTTCTCAACATGATGATGAATTGCCTGACGGTCGTTATCCTGCGACCTTCACTCATTCATAATTGCTGTCATCATTATATCAAGTGGGTGGCATGGTCCCTTAACAAGATGCCACAAACAATTGTGGCTGGCTTTTAGCAACTACAACCAAAACCAGTCAAAGCACCACTGCCAAGGAATTAGCTTCAAAATTTCAATTGCAGATTCTATGTTTTCCACAAAGGGGAAATTGGAGTTCTATTTTTAGAGCAAAGCAGTACAAATGCAGAAAGTCGCTGAAAACTATTCCTGTCGGATTCGTGTTCCTAGATTATCCATTATTTTATGTTTATTGAGTTATATTTGTATTTACTGAAAATCTATGCAGATTTGATCAATAAAATCGGTGAAATTGCAGAGATTTAACTTTACAAAATTGTAAATCTTTATTGAAAAAATTCATATATTTTCCACATGTTTAAAAGCAATAATCCTTGTATTCGTAATTTTACGCTTCAGTTTCTCACTCTTTTATGTTAAAACTCAATTATCTGTCGTATCCGTTCACTTAAAACTGTCTCTTGACTATTGCAACACCTTTAAGGCCTTTGAGGTTCGTTCTTGGAAATGGCTTGCAACTAAGTTGATTGGATGCCATTTTTAACTGTAGTTGGGTGTTAAATAAGAGGATAATAGAGAGAGGGAGAGGTAGAGAGAAGCACATAGAGAGGTAGCTGGCGTGTCTTGCATCAGTTAATTAGCCGAAGTGCAACTTGAATTGAAACTGAAATTGTGATTGCAATAATTCTGTACAATATCCTACCTCTGCTGACCTTTACTGACAAAAATCATCGATAACGAGTTGTTTTGTTTGCTTTACTTTCATTTCAAGGCCAACACGAGTGGGCATAATCTAATTTTGAATTTACGCAGCAATTCGCAGTACGATTCAGAACATGGAAACACACACAGATTCACACACATATATACACGAATGTCCTTTTTATTAAAGTTTGGGATTCTTTTTTGCACAAAATTTAATTAAAACTTGTTCTGTTTCACAACGTGACCAACTGTTTGCACAGAATTCCAACTCAATTGCAACTGGGTCTATCAGTTTCAGTTCAGAATCAAACAATTTAACTCGTGCACATTTATAACACACTATGCAGCAGCTCCAGTTGCAGCAGAATACTGGTCCTCTCTGTACCTGACAGCTCAAAAGGTCATCATGTGTCTCCATGGCAGGGTCAGTGCAGTGCACTGCGCGTGGGCCTAAATCAGAAACAAACAATGGTAGGCATCGTAATACCCTTTCATCAGAGGGGCGGCATTAAAAGACAATAATCTCCACTCTATACAAATTCTGTAAATAGCAAGAGCAGCTTTTAATTTTAACTTTGCTGTATGCTGGAGTCTTAAAATAAATATGAACTTTATTTATGCTGCGGGAGAGCATGAGTTTCCATTTATTCAAAATAATGAGACTTTAAATTATCTGCACAGACACCCACAAATCGTGGCTATTTCCATCTTTGGCTTTTAGCTGCATACCACGCAAAAGTTGACTGTGCTTTTTATAAACCGTCTTAAATTGAAGGTTATGTTCTCGTAGTGCTGCCATTTTAGCTAATTTATAGCTTGAGTTAGCAAAAGCTACTAATTTTTTTATAATTAGCTAGAAAATAAAGTCTGAAGTCTGCTGTTTTACTCTACAAATAAATAAGAATAATGTGGCTTAATGTGAATTATTCAAAATTATACACTATGGAGCATAACTATAAGCGCACCCACTTTTTCCAGTGTAGCGTCCGTTTTAAACGCAGTAGCGAAAAAGTGTAAATGAGGTATGAAAGGGAATCAAAAATAGAATTATTTAAGACCAAAACAAAAACAATAGCTTTAACGGTGCTTTTCTTATCTGCAAAAATGTGAATTCTTGGCTGCTGGCTAACTATAAGCGCACCAGGTTTGCTTTAATTGTCTTGTTGCATTTGACTATCGTGCATCAAAAAAGTGCTGAGATTAGTAAAAAGTATTTAAAATTAATAATGCCACGTGGTTCCTATTTGTCTGAAATCGAAAAAGGGAAAATTCTGGCCCTTTTTGATGAAGGGATCTCGAAAAGGGAGATTGCTCGACGGATTGATCGTTCCGACTGTGTGGTCCGAAATTTTTTAAAGAATACCGAAAATTACGGTAAAAATAAAACAGGAGGCCCAAAATCAAAATTTTCGGATCGATCGCAGCGACGGATTGTGAATACTGCCAGCAATTCCATGAAGTCAGCACGTGAAATCGCCAATGAATGTGACCAGACTGGGTCCCGTTGGTCGATTCACCGGGTATTAAAGAGGTCCAATGTTATAAAAAGGCAGAAGCTGCAACCAGCACCTCGCTTGCTGGACCGGCACATTAAGGATCGACTGGAATTTGCCAGGATAAACATGGCAAGGGACTGGAAAAATGTACCAAAATGTTTGTTTACATTTTAGGACAATCAATTTAATTATTTTAACTTTACAGACTATTTTTTCTGACGAAAAAAAGTTTAATTTGGATGGTCCCGATGGCTTCAACGGATATTGGAGGGATTTACGAAAGGATCCACGATATTTCTCTAAGAGAAACTTCGGAGGCGGATCTCTAATGGTCTGGGGTGCATTTGCGGTAAATGGATGCTTGGAATTAGCATTTCCCAGCACCCGTATGAACTCCACAGAGTATGTAGGAGTTTTGCAAATGAACCTTCTGCCTTTATTTAGAAGGAGAGGGGCAAAAAAATTTGTGTTCCAGCAGGATAATGCCGCTGTGCATCGAAGCCGGCAAACATTACAGTGGCTGGCAACACAAAAAATTGATGTTTTAACATGGCCATCATGCTCTCCCGACCTAAATCCCATGGAGAACTTATGGGGTATCCTAGTGCGGTCGATTTATAATCAAAACAAACAATTTGACTCCATACGGGAGCTTAAAGCTGCCGTTATAAGGGCTTGGGAAGAAATTCCACAAGATACCCTGGAAAATTTAATTTCGAGTATGCCCAACAGATTGTTTGAATTAATTCAAAATAATGGAGGGTATACTCATTATTAAAACATAATTTCATGTACATTTCTTTAATTTTTAATAAAATAAAAATCTTTTTTTCAAATTTTTCTAAGTGCGCTTATAGTTAGAATTCACATTTTTGCAGATAAGAAAAGCACCGTTAAAGCTATTGTTTTTGTTTTGGTCTTAAATAATTCTATTTTTGATTCCCTTTCATACCTCATTTACACTTTTTCGCTACTGCGTTTAAAACGGACGCTACACTGGAAAAAGTGGGTGCGCTTATAGTTATGCTCCATAGTGTATAAAATTTATTTCAAAACTTTAATAACTTTAATCAACTTTTCTCAGTAATGTAGCTATTTCTGACCTTGAAATTACAACATCTCTTTTTGGTTGTGGTAAGCAGGAAAAAGTTGAGCAGAAAACAAATTGCAGCTCGTAAATTTACATAAGCATACAGGGCGTATGTGCAACATATACATATGAATTTCTATAGTTCACATGCGTGGGTGTGTTGCATTCAACACGTACAGTTAGAACAGTTCATGCTAGTTGAATTCGATGCAGAATTGAATTTTACGAGTGGTTGTTACTTTGATTTATGTAGCATCAACTCATGTCTGCTCATTAAACTTAATCCCATAGTCCCGTAATCCCGATTCCCACATTCTCAATTATCGCTGTCTCTGCAAAAAGGTACACATAATACTCTGATATATTTTTGTCTGTGTTGTATATACATGTATATATTATACCCGCATGTGTATGAGAATCATTTGTGGCATTTCGACCTTTAAGCTTACATTTTTGCTGGCTGAATGGGTTCGTGGCTCGTTATGACATTGCCAGACTTGCTAATTACCAGATTTACTTCAGACCAGAACTCTTAATTAAATCGTTTACACATCGATGGACAGGCCACAAAAAAATTCTTACTACAGTATTCTACACATTCTATTTCAAAACAGATTTTCTGTCGGTAATAAAAAGTTATGTGCCCTGATCAAATATTCTACAATAGGTGCAAAACCCTTCATTTAATTAGTTTTAACAAACTTTCAAGGCATTTTACACCTTGTGCAGGTATGCTTGTAGTTGTGAATAACACTCCACACATCAAACTGTGTGTGTATTTTTTCTATATGTTCTTTAATATGAGATGCTTGTTAGTAAATTGCAGTTTAATTCCAAGGCAAACTTTGTGGGACAACTCAAATGTCGAATCGTGCTTCCGAATCCCTACACTGTCAAAAAAAAGGCTTAGACAGTTTAAGTATATTTTGTTAAGCGCTTTAATGAGCTCTTAAAATACTTATGTCATCATGTATCGATATATTTTAAATTTTGAAGCAATTCTTTACAATTTGTCATTATAATACAATTTTTTAGACACCGTACTCTAAAAGAGAATAGACGGGTCTTTGTCAGAAGTGAAATTTTCATAACAGGCTTATCTGAACGCAAAAAGTGTATAAGTTCTTGATCAGCATCCACAGCTGAGTCGATTTAGCGATGTCCGTCTGTCTGTCCGTCCGCCCGTTCGTATGAACACCTGGATATTAGAGACTATAGGATTTAGAGCCACCAAATTTGAAATAAAAGTCCGTCTCCTTCGCGAGCAAAATAAGTTTATTTCAAATTGTTGCCACACCGCCAATCGCCCTTGCAAATTGTAAAAATCTGTTTGTTCATAACCATAACTTGGAAACATCTAGAGATCTCGAATCCAAAATTCCACATCATGTGTATGGTACCGATATACCTAAGCTCATCAAGTTTGATCCGGATCGGACTACAACCTAGAGCTCCCATAGGATAAATCGGTTAAAAATGGGAAATTTGTTAATTGAGCTATTGCAATCAAACTCACACATTATGTGTATATTATGGTTTTATGTGTTCTCACTAAGGTTGGTCCAGATCGGACAACTGTAGCCTATATCTCACGTACTACAAAGTATAGTAAATTAATTCATATCTCTTTTGTTCTAAAATTTAAGCCTACTCTAAACATAAGAAACATTTCCTCTAGACTTCCTTCTTAGACCAAAACTTGGTAAGTTTAGCACATTTCGGTTATCAGTGTATCTTTTTGGTACGCATGCATAGAACTTGTGTGATTATCAGTCAAAGAGCTTTGGCTCTTTTGACTCATTTTGCAGACAAGCCCCTTTGTTGTTGGCTGTCAGTAACAACTGTGACATGTCAGAGTCGAGGCTAAAATAGTTTGTCAATTTTATGCAAAACGTACGAGACATGTGTTACCCAAAAATAAAAAAAGTGACATCGACTGAAGGTAGCAAGAGTGTGTTTGTGGATATACACCCCACATAGTGTTCATGGTGTTCTACTAAAGTCCACGCCTGATATCGTAAATCATTGCCATGGCGGTCGCTATTGCCTTTGGCGCTTATCACTGACAGCGAAGCGTTGACGCACCGAGTGAACCCAAGTTGCAGGCGGCAACATCAAGTTACTGGGTTTAGTTACTGACTACGTTGATAACAATTAACAGTTGTTATTATCGTTAATTGAGGAACACACACACACGTACACTAGTTCATTGTATTGTATTGTATTTATGGCCGAACTATGAGACTTTTAAGTCAAGGCAATCAGTAAGTACGACATTCACTGATTCTGATTGTGGCTGTGATTCTGATTGTATTGTTCAACTACTAGGGACATATACGAATAAAATGGCTGTGACGTCAGTTCAATTGCAATTCAATGCTAAACATACCTAATCTCAAGTCTAAACCGATTGACGAAAGAACCTAAGTCATTTTTATACTTGTGTGTGTTTTGTTTTTTTTTATGGCATAAGCCACAAAGAAATGGACAAGAAAACGACTTTATTACAATAAAAACGATAAGTTGAATTTATTTTAAAATCAATTCATATCATCTTCTGCGTCAGCAACGACGCAAACTAAGGAAATGCTATGAATGATATTTATATACCCTCTCAGACGAAACACAGATACAGCGGCACATACACACACACACACACACACATGTATGTGCACACATTGGTCAACTCAAGCAAAAAGAAAGGAAAAAGCAAGAAAGTCTTGAATTGCCTCGTGGAATTTCTTCTATTGTTTGTCGCTCTCTCTATCAATGTCTCTCTCCCTCTGCTTTCCTGCCTCTGTTTCCTTTTTACTCCCTCACTTTCTCTACTTGATAAAAGATGCTATCAAGACACTTGGTTGTCTTATCATGTGCCAAAAACAACCGAATTGTGGCATAATTAATGATTGAAGACTTTAAGAGAACATTGTGCCATTAATAAAGTTGCCAGCGGCGAAGGTGAAGCATGTTTTAATGAGTTGGTTGTCGTTTTAGATGCAAGGATATCAATGTTAACATTGATATATGGAAAGGTAGTCATGGAATTGATAAATATAGAATAAAAGACTATTACTAAATGTATAGCTAAACTTGAACTAATGCGTATGCTTAAATAAGTCTTTAGTACTTAATTAAAAATTTACTGTATTTGTATAGTGATCAGAGAAAGCTAAAGGCTTGAATTGCGAAAACTTATTGTTGTAATGAATTATTAAACAATTTAAACACTAACTATTTTGACACACGCACTCTGGCTGTATTAATCCCAAACATGTTGTTTGGTTACCTGGACAGGTATATAAGTATCTTTACCCATAATAAATTGTCGTCTGTCAAGGGCTTTAAGTGGACGCTCTACTGTGGCCAGACAACGGTTTCTTAGGGAATCAAGGTCGAGATTTTCAGACTGTTTGTTTTATATGTGTTTGCTGGCAACACAGACGCCCACAACTCAAAAAATAAAAGAGAACAAACAAGAGACAGACTGAGAGAGAGAGAGAGAGAGATAGAGCACGCGAGAGTAAAAGTGGAAAATAAAAACATTCTTGTGAAAGAGCTGATTTTATTTGCATTTGAGAATTTATTGCTTTTGGCTTTCCCATGCTTTTTGGTTTCGTCTCAGCTATTTTCCATTTTCCGATGCTTGTACTTCTTTGGGGAATTTGTTTTTCCAAGCAAACAGTTCAAAACGAAAACAGAGAAAGAGAGAGAGAGGATTTGAGCTGCAAAGGGCGAAGAATTGCGTTGGTGACTTGCTCTTGCCCAAAGCAATTAAAATTTCCAAACACACACACACAGTCACACGCACACACTCACACACAGTGACTGAAAATTGAAAACAACAACAGTAAAGCATATGAACACAAGGACGTCGCACATTTCAAATTCATGCGGCAACAACAAAAGAAACGAGCCAACAATTCTAATAAGTATGTGTCTGTGTGAGTGTGTAAGTGTAGGTGGAGGTGTTGGGGTTACAGGCTGTCAGTCACGGTCATGGCTGAAGGAACCCTTTTGGGCAGGACCAGCTGATGTCCACAGGAGAAAAACAAGGCATGAACAGCAAAAATTCAATATTAAATTTATTCACAACAATCGAAAAGAACAAACAAACCAAGCAATTTCAGTTACAGAATACAACATATCCTATAATTAAAAAGATACCAACCTTAATCATGTAGTTAAATTTAAGTTTAATAATTATTATTTAAATTATTTGAAGTTTTATAAGTTTAAAGCTTTTTAAATGTGTAGTTTTCTCAACAAACTACGCTTGGTTGAGTTTTGATGTTCCTTAAACATACCCATTTTGGCAAACTATGATTACAGGATATCGTCAGGAAAATATGTGCACCCACGCATTTAACAGCGACGCGACTGACAATCTGTGTAAAAATTCTTACGCTGAAAACTTTGTGCACTCGCAGAATGTTAATAATGTATACAGTAACAACTCCTTAAGGCTGATAATACTATATTAAATAGCAGCTTAAATACACAAATTAGTTAATTTGTTTGTTTTAAAAATTAAATGGATTTTAAATAGCTCAACTCAAAGCGTACCCATTTCAGTTCCGCAGTAGCAAGCTTTCACTGTAGTTACAAATCACTTAAAAAATCACAAAGTAACTTTCAAGAATGCACACACATTTTTTGATTTAATCAATCGCCTATTTTAATGTAAACTCGCAATTTATCAGAAGTGACACGCCAAATTTACAAAGCACTTCAGATTGAAGAATTTTCCGAGAAAGTTCTTGAGAGAGTATGAGGAGGAGGTGGAAGAGGGGGCGGTATTAATTACAATGCGTATCTTGTAATGCCATGTAATATAAATATTATTAATGCCACCATCAATCGGCCGCTTATTGCTACATTTGTTTATAAACGAAACGTGAGCAAATAATAATAACAATAACTATTTGACGACTCAGCGCGGCAGCTAAAAAAGCAACACAGGCACACTAACACACAATTAGAGACGCACATACATCTACACACACACACACACACGGATACTCAACATTGCACACAAATAAGTACGTAGATAAAAAACTTGCATCCTCAATCGCCATTGTCTCTAGTGCAGCAAATGCATTACATAAGTACATTATGCTTACATTGCCATTAGAGGTACTTGATTATCGCATTTGGTTTTTATAGTTACTTACCGTTTACAAACTATTAAAGATAATTACGCCGATGACGGCAAAATTTAGCTTTTGTTGTTGTCTTTCCGCCAGTCCCGCAAATTATGCACAAGCTACGAAATGCTGGTCGATGTAAATATCGTAGCTGCAATGCTGGCCAATTAATAAGTTTATATGTTGTTAAAATTTTTTTGCCAAGCCGCTTGTCATTTGGGGGCAGAAATTAGTAAAAATATTCTCCGACTTTGCGACAGACGCGACGCGACACAACCATTCACCATAAATTTCAATGCAACATTGTTTTTGTCCCTTTCAGTGTGACCAAGGAGTGGCAGCGCAAATATACCGAAAAATACTGCATGGCAGTACAATCTTAGCACAGCTGACTAGAATTGTTGTTGATGGAACCGATATTTTTAATTTTCTTTAAATTTTTGGTATTTATATACTTGTACTAAATTTAAAGACTAAAATGGTTTTAGAGTCTGCAAATAGCCACTCAATATGTAATATATGCAACATTACTTTTAGTTGTTTTACCTGAGTACCCACGGAGTACTCGTAACTGTGCAAGTCACAGGTACGCGCTGGACTTGCCCATCTCTAGTTGTTATTATTTTCGGTGGTGTGAAGATTTTACATTTGTTTCGCGTTAAACACTGTGTTTTAGTGAATTAAAAGTGATTGCTCGACAACAACATGGCTAATGTTGAATCAATGATTGTAGAAGAGAAGACGCAGATTAAACAAATTGATCGTGAGAAGGTATGTTTTCACAATGAGCAACACAAACTGCAGCCGGTAACAAATGTGATTCACTCTCTCTCTCTCTCTCTTGTAATCATGGATAATATCAGACATGTCCCCTATTACTGCGAGTGTTTTGCTCAACGGGTCGCCATCATTCGGTGTCCGAGTACATGTATGGAAACGTGCCCACCAACGAGCTGCAGATCTACACCTGGCAGGATGCGACGCTTCACGAGCTGACCTCGCTGGTACGGGATGTGAATCCGGATACACGCAAGAAGGGCACATATTTTGACTTTGCCATTGTGTTTCCCAATTTCCGGAATAATCATTTTCAAATGCGAGAAATCGGAGTCACCTGTACGGGTCAGAAAGGAATCGATGACAACAAGACGCTCGCCCAGGCCAAATTTAGTATTGGAGACTTTTTGGATATTTCAATAACGCCACCGAATCGCATGCCGCCCGCAAGACGCCAGCGACCCTATTGAATTGTCACGGATTACAGGATATTCATCATATTCATTTAATTTCTTCTCACTTTACACTTTCCTCAGAATAATAATAAAGTACAGACATAATTACAGATTAGTACAAATAATGTGACGACTTAAAAGCTGTTTTGACTTAAAATTCTACTGGAGTGCTGGAGTGTGCGCTTAGTTTCTGTAGATACTGTTGGGACGCTTGGACTTCTTCTTGCCCAGCTGCGTCATGTCAATCTCCAGGCCATTGGGCAGCACAGCGCGGTTCTCCTCGTAGTTAATGAAGCCGTTCTCCTGCAGCTCCTCCTCGTTGTTACGTGCATTGGGATCGCACTTAATGCCCGTCTCGTAGTGGTACTCACGTTTGTTGCCATCGGGATCAATGTAGCCATAGGTACCCCTAAAACAAACAATTACCATTAGCATAGGATCTTTAGCTGCTTAGTGATGACTCACTTGGTGACGCAGTCAGTGCCAATGATTTCCTCCTTGAAGGATCCATCGTCGTTCTCGTAACCCCAGGTGATGCTGCCATCCTCATTCTCATCCCGCCACTTGCGTATGGTCTGGGCCACAGGACGCTGGCGACGCTGCTGTTGTGCTTGATGCTGTTCATCCTGCAATTGATTCTGATCGATAATGGGACGTGACTGAATGGGCTTCGGCCTTGGTCGGTTCACTGGCACAGGCGCTGGTGCCTCATGACGCACGGGAGCCACGGGTCGTGTACGTATGACAGCCACTCGCTGGGGTAGTTGCTGTGGTGGTGGTGGAGGTGGTGGAGGTGCAGCAGCTGTGGGCGCTGGACGCTCCAGACCGAAGCGCTGTGTGTTCTCAAAGCGTCCAATACCAAAATCATTGAATGCCGGACGATTGATGGGCGTGGCGATGGCGGGACGCTCAGCAAATCGTGGAGGTGCTGGTAAGATAGCCGTCGGCTGACTATCCTCATGCTGGAGCAGCTGCGGCACAGGACCGGCCGGCTCAATGGTCTGCTGGCCATTCAAAAAGGCAGCCGCTGCCTGTTGGAACTGCGACTGCTGTGCCTGGGCCAACTGCTGTTCCCGCAGCAGATTGGGCAGGAATGCATCTGGCTGCTCATCTTCAGCGGGTTCTGTGACAGGTCGTGGCTCTTCAAGCGGAATGCGTGGTGTGACTGCTGCTAGTACAGCGTTCTGCTGTCGTACTGTGCTTCCGGGACGACGCACACGCAGCACCTGCTGGCGATGCGGAATCTGTGCGGGAACTGCGACAGCTCCGGGAATACTCAGTCGCTGGGGATAGTTTTGGGCCTGCGTCAGGGCGAAGACACTGCATAACAGCTGCAAGTTAAAAGGATTAACGAGAAATGATTTAAGAGCTGGTAGATAAGACTGCAGTCGAGCGTGTAGACTGTCAAAGACCCTGAATTCGCTGAAAACCAAGCAAACTTGATCTGCGCGCAGCATAATATAAGTTTGTGGCTTTTGCTCTTACGTGCACTAGACTCTAAATGCAAGACTAAATTGTGGATTGTAATTAATTTGATACATTTTCCTGATACCTGCTGCTAAGATCTGTAATTTTTTAAGTACAGGGCTTAAAACGCTTTAAAAGGTTTAAACTACTTAAAAGTAAGTTTGCAGCATTGCATAATTTGTGTTGCATTTTGTGCCCAGTTGCCAATTAGTAGCTCTATTTTTATAGGTTTTAATTGATAGCTGAGAATATTTGTGTAATGCGTTCCACACACGTTCCACAATTGTCAGCTCATTTCGGCTTTATGTTTTTCGGTTACTTCTTAAGCTGTTGTCCCCGACAATAAGAAACTGGTTTAAATTTATATGCCGCTTAAGTATTACTGTATTACAACAAACATTTGTAATTGTAACGCCGTAGCGGGTACAACAACAACAACAACAGCTGCAACAACAACAAATCGAAGTAACTGCAATAGCAGTAAATGTGGAACATAAAGCAAAATCAAAGAAATTGCTCGCTTGCCTCGCTGGCGATCGATCATAACAGCAGTAATAGCAAGTGACAGTGCTGGCACTTTAGCTTTTTTACAGCTAGACTTAGTTTGTTAAGAACAACAATGGTAGTTTAGCCATTTTCAGTTAACGGTAGTTAATACTTTTCAGATTGAACTGTGATTAGTAGGAATTTATAAAATTAAATAAAAATATTCATAAATTTTAGATTTGAAAGATGTTAAGTATTTGATAACATTAAATTATAAATTATGGCTTAATTTGTAGTTAATATTCCAAATCAAGAGCTAGAAAATTATTGTTGTAAATAAATTTAGCCTTTTTTGCCAAAGGCAACACTGACCAGCGCCACCACCTCCACCAATAGCAAGAAAAGCAACAACAACAACTAGTACAACAACAATCATCTACAAAAAAAGAGTAAGAAAAATGTCGGCTTTTTAAAATTGTTGTTTTTTAACTGATATTGTTGTTGTTATCGTCGTTTCGGCCCGAATTGCGTAATTTGCATGCCTCAGCAGTTGGCGGTTGGCCCAAAGAGGTGGCAATCCAAATCCAAATACAAATACCACCACTAAACCAAACCACCGAATACTCAATAAAAAAAATGAAAAACCCTCTTGAAGTAAGTTATGCGAATTTTTCCGTGGCATGTGGAAAACGTATTGAGCTCAAGCTCGTCTAGTTTCCGGTTAAGACTAACCAGTAGAAAAAAAAAACTAAATGAAGTCAGTGTCTAGGACAAGTGGCCGAGCGACCAGTCAATGGGCGACTTCATACGGTTGCGAATGCTTTCCAAAAAATACCAGACATTGAGTTTTTTAATTTTGTTATGTTTTTAATTAGGCGCCGCTTTAATTGCGACTGAGATCAGTGAACTGAATCTGTTAAATCTGCAGCTGCAACTTTGTTACAATTCAGTCCAAATAATGACAAAATAAAGTTTGAGTTAAGATTACCAAACTCGTACTTAATACCAGTTGACACTTGTAAATATTAATATGGATTTGATAGTATTTGTCTAGCAAAATTTTGGTTTAAATTTAAATTTGCATATTTTATAAATATATAAAATTATTATATATTTATAAAAGAGTTCTTAACAGAAGTAAAAATTCATATGTAAAAAAGACTTCTTATTTTTTGAAGCAGTTAGGTAAATATAAACAATTTTGCTTCATCGGAAATTAAAATTAAGTAAATATTGCCTAAGTAGAAGTTGAGCTTTGAAATAAAAATATATATACACCTGTAAATGTCGAAAAAAACTATATATAAACTGTAAATGCTATATTTTTAACAAACTTGTTTTTGAATTTAGTCTTTTAAAATTAAAATAACTTTATCCGTATATTTTTTATATCTATATATATTTACGGAACACTTCTAAAAGTTTATACACCTTAGGCTTGGCCTTTCGGGTGTGTCACTTCCTCTAAAAGCCAAATTTAAAGTACCAATTTAATTGAAATTAATTTGAATTGGAGTAAATTGATTAAACGTATTCGGTTTTAAACGACTTTAATTGTCTAATTATATAAACAATTGGTAATTAGCGGTTTAAAATAGAAAGAAGTTTAGTTCCTGAAACTCAACTCAAAGTCTAAATATCTTCCTGAATAATGACTTATTTTTAAATGGGCTTTCAACATCGTCTGCGCTACTAACTGGGTTAGTGTGTTTGATTTGCAAAGACAACAACTCGGGTTTTGTCTTGATAATCGCATTAATTGGCGTACTCTCTCAAGCTTATGCAAATGTATTTTATTTTTTTCTTTACCGCTTTATTATGCACTCAACAAATATAGGTATTAATTTATTTTTTTATAACGCTTTCTTAGCCGTTAGAGTGCAAAGTGCTGTGGGCAATCAAGCCAAGCATTCCATTGGCCAAATGGCCAAATGGCTCGAATTCAACTTGGCTGACTGCCCAACTACCTGGTGAACTACTTGGCTAACAGTAACAGTGTTTGAAAAGGAAAGAGATAGAAAGATATTAAAGTTGTTGCACGCTTTGCCAGACTCTTGAAATTACAAATTGTGTCGTTTTTTTGGTGGGGAACTTGATTTGATTTAATTAATATTTTTTCAAGGAAACCAACAACCAAAAACTAAAAACCAAAACCAGAAAGTCAATTCAAGCCAAGCCCTAGACTGTAAAAAGTCTTTGATGTGGGTGTAACAGAATAACTCATCCCAATGAATGAAGTGTTGATTGCGATGATCTCATTAGTTACAATAACTTGGCTAAGGACTCTTGGCCTTGGCTGGATGTAAACTTGACTGGTTATTGACTGAAATGGCGTGTATGCTGTAAACAGCATTGCAACTGCAACTGCAGACAAATCCCTCCAGTTAACAGCAACATTAAACTCCTGATCGTATTTCTCAGTTTGCTCAACTGGCTGGAAATAGTTGTCAGTGCACTTTCAGAGCTCAAATATGTAACGCTTTATTTATGCTCACACATATATATTTATCTATATATAAATATGTGTGCATATACACATAAATATATGTATCTATGTGCATTACGTAATGCCTACGCCCAATTGCGTTATGGAGTACTGCATCTGTCTGTGTATCCGTATCTGTAGCTGTATCTGTAATGTATCTGCAGCTTATGTTGCCGCCACTGCCACTGCATCTGCAATGAGTGTGCGTGTTGAGAATTTGCATTAATTGCAGTTGAAACTCAAATTGAAACTGAAACTTGGGTGCGTTTTTCGAATCTCAAGCAGTTCGATCAGTAACTTGTAGACTGTGGACTGGATTGTGGATCGTATGTGGATCGAACGGTCTAAATAGCGGCAACGACCTTGAGACACATATTCGTAAGCCAAGCACAATAAACTGCCGTGACCAATTTTTAGTTAATTCATACATAATAACAAGTAACTGCTCTTTAAGTGCCTAACAAATTGCCTGATTTTGCTGTTGTTCATTTTATTTTTTTTGCCAACTAATTAGTCTAAAGCTCAGGCCCATTGATCGGGACAAGCCCAAAAAAACATATTTGAAGCAATCAATCAACAGTATTCAAATCCTATTCGTAACGGTTATTCATGGTTTATTAAAGACTTTTCAAGTCAAATTTGATCTGTGAAATTATGGATTATAGCGGGTATTTTTTTAAGCCTGTTATATATATGTAGATATTGGAAAATTGGGTTAAACTACATAATTAACAAAAATTTTGAATATAGTTTTTCTATATTTGTATATACAGATAATATAACTATTTAAATATTATACTTATCAAAACCATTTGTATTTTCAATCATTTTCTTTAATTTTAGTCAAAAAAATTTATATAAATTTTAAAATTAAATTATCAATATATTGCTATAATTTGATTAAATTTTCATGTTAAAAAATTCTAGAATTTTTGACTTTAATTGTTAAGTTTTGGTACTGTATGTTGTGTATGCCTGAAATATTTGCCAATCTTAGTCACTTTATCGCTGGATCAGTAGCAAATTCCATCTAATATTTTTCATACTGCTCACAACATTGGGGGCGGAGTCAATACCGAACAGCAACAAAGAAAATACTCGTTAAATTTTTGTGACCTGAGGGCTTGGTTGTTAATTTTTTTTTTTTTATTTTGGTTAACCAACATTCAATAACCAATAATTCAATTGAAATTCTTTGAAACAATCGTTAATGATTGAATGGCATATTTATTGCCAAGTGCTTACATTTTTTTTTTATTTTTCAGTATGATAAACATAATCGAAATGTCAATTGGCCATAGTATTTAATTGTTAATCGCATTGCATTGACATAAATGTATCTGAGTTCACTCATCGACTTTCTATTTAATGCAAATACACACAACACATACTAAAGTGGAAATGTCTCAATTGGTGTGCGTGAAATCAAGATCGAGAGATCTTTTGCTTCAAACCAAACGACCTTGGCACTCTCTATGCACTTGTGAGATACTACACACTTAGATACTTTGCAAGCTTTATATAGATTTGATATATTCACTTTATCAGGCTGTGGATCCTTTCAAAACTTACCGCAATTAGTTGCAATTTCATGTTGCCTGTGTGTATGTCTTTCTGGAATCGTTTGTGCAACACTTCCGCGTACTCCAATCTCCCAAACTAAATGACTACGCCCAAACACAAACTCTCCAAACTTCAAGTACTGAAAACGGTTTTTAAATTTTATCTTTTTTTTCTTTCGTTGAATTTAGTTTGGATTTTCTTCAGACCGTCGTGGGTTAAGTTACTTTTGGCCAGCCGTTAAACGTTGAAATGCTGGGCGCCCCAGGTGTGCAGTCGGTTTTATAGCTACGTTCGCAGCTTTGCAGCTCAAAACGAACAGAGCACTCGACTTGAAATTTATGTGAGGCGTGTGTTTTGCATGGTTATATGCCAGCCATGCGAACGCGAAAAACAGTTAAGACTATTAACGCATCTCGAAATGAAAGTAAACGCGATGATTTTTTGCACATTTTAAACACAATTCGGATGTCGTATCTGCCTGAGAATTGTGTGTTGTTCGGAAACGTGATTCAGTTTTTAAATTACTTTGTGTCTTTAAACTGAAAATGCGAAATAAAGCGAGGTGGCAACGCTGTGGGAGTTGAGCTTAAAAAGTTTATAGGTTTATGTACCAGCTTAAAGCTCTAATTGAAAGTCTGACATGAGACTTAGCTGTCTGTCAATGTCGAACGGGTCGTATGCGTATTATGCATATGGAAGGAAATGGTTGGTGTATTGGCTGACATAAAGAAGCTATAATTTAAACTTCTTATCAAATAGTGTAAACCTTAGTGACTAGAGCAGAGACGATTTTTGTATGAGAAATAACTTTAATAACTTTAGTTAAAAATTTACTTTAAATTAATACCCTCTCCCAACACAATTCGATTATTATAAAAGTCTATTAAAAACAGATTTATATTTGAAATGTACTATAATATTAACATAACAAAACTAATTACAGATAGAGAGAAATTGTAGTCTGAGAAGATTGATTTTGTGCGGGCGTTTTTGACCCATGTTTCCAATATATCACAGTTAGACGTATTAAATTCGAATATTTTGGCTATTCAACGTCTTTCATGAGGGCTACAGCAACTGCTCCAACAATGCCGCATACACCCAAAATGTTCAACGGCAAAAGAGCATCAAAATGTTCCTGGAAAAACAAGTAATAATACTTTTTAAAACCAACTTCTACAGTCTGAGCTGTTTGCCAAATTACCAATTCCCACAGGAAGGGTACCATCATGAGGGCAATACCCGACGCCAGATTGCCCATGCCGACGCCAAAGTTACGCACAATTGTCGGGTACTGCATAGCCGTGTAGGTGGGAATAATGGCATTGTTGGCACCAATTAGACACTTGGCTATTGAATAACAAAAATATAATATGACACACAGATCGAAACTGACTTAAAGACAGCGAGTACTCACCCACAATGCCCAAAGCCGCAATGTAAGTCTGATTGTCCTCGCCATGAGGCACTAAATTTGTGGCCAAACAGCAGATACCCGGTATTAGCACATAGCCAAGTATACTGCGTTTTAAACCAGCCTTGAGGACCACATAAATACTAACGCATACGGAAAGTGCCTCCATGGCACCGGCTACGGCGTTGCTGACATAAATATTACCACCCAGATTGTTTAGATGAAGTGTCAGTCCAAAATAGATGATTATGATTGTTAGCCAAATGATCAGTGTCAAAATTGTGGTACGCAAATATTTACGACCAAAGACAACCAGAGCGGGATTCACATTTTGTTCATGCTCATGTTGTTTGCCTTCTTCAATTTTGCTCTCCTCGCTGGGACTAACAGCTTCGTCTTGAGTTGCTTCCTGTTTCTGTAGAGCCTTTGGGACAGCTGCTTCCAGCGTCTTAAGGTAATTATTGGGCAGCGTAGTGCCATTCATCTTGGCCGCCTTCTCTACCAAACGAGACAGTTCCTCAAGTCGGCCCTGAGCTAGAAGCCAACGCGGTGACTCGGGAAGCCAATACCTGAGGAGGAAAATAAGGAGAGTGGGATTCATTGTAGGTATTTATTGCCTTGAATGACCATTGGCACTCTGGAATTTTTCAATTGATTTCAGAGCTCGGTACAAATGTGGCTAATCTGAAAGAGGGATAGAGAGGGAGTGCGAGTGAGAGAGTGAGAGATAAACACTGAGGAATTTGTGTGGTAGAACTTTTCTTTATCCGATTTGGAATCAAATCCCAGATCCCACGCAACGCAATGTTGTCAATCTCTCTTCACTGCTTCCCAGGAATGTTGTTACACATTTTAGTTCAGCTTTTATATTTTTCTTTTCCCTTTTTTTCTACTCTTTTCCACTTTGATGTTCAGAGCAAGCGTGAACGTGAATGCGAAAATAACAATAAAATAGCAAGTACAATTTTACACACTCGACCACTAAACTAAATCGAGTCCGCGTCACATATCTCAACTAATTCTCAAAACGTAAAGTATAAAAAAATAACTAAATAAATGAAAGCATTTAAAGTGTAAAGTTCAATGTTAATTACTTTAATTTAATTATCCAAACAAAAGAATTATAGGAGTATTAAAATAAACATTACGTATACGATATGACGTTAAAATGGTGACCAACTGTCAATATTAGAATAAGTTTAGCACCAAACTTTAGCTTAAGCTGAACAATTTAATTATAAACATTTCAGTATTTAATAGTTTGTTTATAGTATATAAATTATAATGGCTTTATTATCACGCCATTACTTTCAACGTGTTGGAGTAATTAGCACAAAATTCGTATAATTATATTTGTGCCAAAAAAAGAGTAAAGGGTGTATAAGCACATTTAAGTGCGAATTTTTGTGACAACTAAGATTTATTTCTTTTGGTAGATTTACGATTAAGTGTCCAAATGTAGAAACACCTTCAAATTGTTAATGTCTCTATATACTGTATATTATTAGCGCGACTGTAGTCTTATGAGTGTAGTCGCCGATAACCTCGTAAGAAAATGGGCTAAACGGTTGTATAGGTTTCAATAAACCGAAAAAAGTAATTTCTTTACATATTTCAAATTGACATTCTTATTTAATATATGCTTTTTTTTACTTTGTAACAATTAATTAACAACCGTAAAAGGAAATAAACAAGTTTCTTAAATTGATTTATGATAGGTTGTATAAATTTAGATGGACCTAATTCTTGTTTAATTTTAGTTATAAATAATGATATAAACTTTGAATACTAGATAAAGTGATAAAAACTAGACTTTTTATATATTGGAAAAAAATTTTTTTTAAGTTAAGCAGCTCATTAAATTTGGATAGACTTAAATGAAGTCTAAATTCTATTTAAATGCAATAATTCATGAATATTATTGCTTTAATATATGAATTAAAAAAACCTATCAAATAATTAAATTCTTTGCTCTGTGAACTGAAATTTATTCTCTGAATTTAAATTAATTTAATATTAATTACATTCTTGCTAATATGTATGATTATTTGAAAACATTTGTGTACTACTCATTTAAACCCCTTAAAATGAATCACTGTCTTAATATTAAACTTGGTTAAAATATATAATTGGTTGTTTTGTTACCTACCAAATGCTCAACATGATTAGCCATGGCCAGGATATGACCAGCTGTAGAGTACGCCAATCTCGGATGAGATAGGCAATGCCAGAAGATAGGACATACGAGATAGACACTGGCAGAATGTTTAGGATACCGATTATAGTGCGCCATTTACCGGATACCAGCTCGACGACCAACACGAAGCTAACAACAGTCACGGTCATTGATGCGAATCCAATTATAACACGTAGCGACATGAACATGGCCACCGATGTTGAGAAGGCCAAAATTCCACCTGTGTGCACCATTGTCATGGCACAAGAGACAGCGAGTGAGCGAGATAGCGTATGAGAGAGTGAAAAGAGGGGGAGACAGAGAGAGAGAGAGATGAGTATGGCCAGGTGCAAGGCCAGGCACGTAAATAAGAATGTAAAGTCAATTAAAATCCCTACTGCAGACAAATGCAAATGTGTAAAATCCTTTTACACACACATGAACACAAATGCACACACCCCGAGTTGCGGTCTGGGGGAAGGTCATATAAATGACAATTAGAAAATTAACGTCGCATTTACAACGCGAAACATGACCAATTTGTCGCAATTTGATTGCTCAATCAACTATTCATTTAAACCTACCGAAAATTGTCTGTATTATGACAAAGGTCATCAGTGTGTGTCGCCGTCCAAACCGATCCGAAATCCAGCCAGAGAGCACCGCCCCCGCTGCCGCACCCATCAGGAAACACAATTCCACAAAGCTGGTTATATTATTGCCACAAACGAGTCCAAATTCCTGCACCAGTGTCTTGGCATCACCATCCACATCGGAGAACTCAAATTGCTGACACTGTCTGTAGCTCAAGTTGGCCACATCAGTGGGCCAATTAATCAGCTGGCCGTTCTCAAAGCTCAACTGGCCATAATCAATGTCAAGTATCTCACAACCGTTTACATTTTGGCTAAGATTACGCCAATCTCCAATGCTCAACTCCTGCAGATGAGCTGGTCTTGCACACCAAAAATCCTTGGGAGCGGACTGCAAAAAGGGAGTGTTCACAGAACAGGTAGTAAGTAAGTTACAGCTATATTTACGTTTATATGTTTCTTAAAAATTCATTAAGTTAATTAGGAGTTAAAAAGTAAAACATTTAAAAGATTCAGGGTTAACTGGGTGCTCACTGAGGAATTTAAATTGTGCTTTATTTATAACTGTTTTGGCATCATTAAGTGTCTACCTAATTATAGCATTAATCAAGTAATTTAATGCTAAATTAGTTCATAAAATATGAGATATACTTATGTATAACAAAAGAACCGCTAGTTTATATTGTGTAATTTGATTAACGATCGAATTAAATTGGAGTACAACTAGATTACTATTTTTTAATGACTTTATGTGTCATTTTGTGCAATAGTTATCTAGTGCATAAAGATAGCAATGTAGTGAAAATTAAATATTCCTGTTTTTTATGTTTCACAAGTCAATAAATCAATGTTAGACTTCTGGTAATTAGTTGATAGCAATTGCCGTTAACGATGACACTTAATTAACACTTTATGTAGTTGTTGGTTGTTTTATGATAGATTTGTCGTTAGTGTTGTCAGCATTACATAGCTACAAAAAAGCTAAAAAAAATAACTATGAGGCCTAAAAAGTATAGATAATCTTTATGTGCACACTCTTTTATTTTGAAGGTAGCCCATTAATTTTAATTGAAAATTCTAAAACTAGTCACAAAGTGGTATTTTATTTTTATTATTCATACAACGAACTTTTGAAACATTAGATTTATTTTGTTGAAAATTGTTAAATTATTTCTTACTGTTAGCTCTAAATACACTGGATGAGCCACTCTGTTTGTCTATGTAAAATGGCCAATGACTCGAGTGGAAAATTGCAAAACTGTCCGGATGTCTGTTTTACAGACAAGCTGGCTGATTGATGCTTCCATCAGTAGCAGCTAGTGAGACAGCGAAACAGAGAAAAAGAGCGAGAGACCGAGAGAGACAGCAAGAAAGGTTATTCACCGGCTACACAGACTACGGGGCGTATGCGCTATGCGGCCGGTCAAGTCTCAACAGGTTGAATTTATTTTGTGTTTTTCGGTACACTCGGCTTCGTTTCGTACGTGACTCGATAAAACAAAAACACGGTTGTGTAAATTAATGATTTTCAAGTTCAAGTTGAAGTTCGCACAAACAGGAACCGAGATGGAAAGTAAAATAATGATGGAATAAGTAAAAGTTAACGTTCTTCAAGCAAATAAAAAGTGCCAACTAGTTTTTGCCTTGATGATTGTTAAACGTGGACATGTCACTGAACATACTGTTGTTTTAGTTGTTGTTTAAGTGGTTGCTGCTGCTGCTGTCAGTGGCGTGCTCTGATGCTATAAAGTGTCCGTATCGGAGGGAATCGTGTCCATGTCCATTTGTTTGTGGTTTCCAGTTCTGCGGCGGTGACTTGTCACGTTTCAAACATTTGCATTTGCATAAAGAACTAACAATGGAATTTTATGGCGTGGGCTTAGACACATGATCAGTAGTGTACCACCGCACCACCGCAACACTGCACCACTGAAACACCACTGAGTACGCGCCTTTACTTATGGAGTACTGATAAATTGGTTTAAATTCCAGTCGTTAGTTTTATGTAGCTCTTTATATTTTTTTCCACTATTTATTACTTATATTTGTGCACCTGATTGCAATTTATTTAAATGGCGACATCGGTCACATTGGTCAAATAGTAAAACAATGTAAAGAGTTTCGAGTGTGATCAACTGTTTCGAAACATTTGTGTTACAGCTGAATTTCCTATGCATTTGACAATCAAACAATGCACTTAACTCATTTGCTCAGAGAGATTCTTCGGTAATTAATTAATTACTATGCTAATAGAAATGGGAATTCCTATTTACGGCCATTTCAAATGCGCATGCCAAATGAGTCTTTGATTCAATTACAATAGCAATTATTGGGAAACTTTAGTACTTTAATTTTGGAATTGTCAAAAAATGCACAATTGATTATAGAAATATTTTAAAGTTAAGCAATTGTTTGGAAAAGTAACCGGATTTAGGGTTTTGTTAATAGACAAACGCTAAGCAGGATTCAAAGCTGACAATTAAATTAATTGAATGATATAATTAAATTAATTAAGTGTCTATAATTTGTTGCTGGTTTGTTAGATAAACTGTAAGTCGATATGCGCAAATCGATAAGCAAAGCATGAGTTTGTTCGATGATCTGAAACCAGTGTGCTTAACCTACCTACGAGTATGTGGCCAACTGACTGACTGCCAGACTAACTGACTGGCCCAGTAAAGTTAGCTTATTTTGTTATTATTATTATTGTTGCTTAATTAATATATTTAGACATTTTAGCGGTCGCTCGAGAGTAACCTTTCAAAGGCAACCTTGGGCCAACCTCAACTGATATAGATCAGTGGGTGTGGAAATTGTTTGAAATTGAAAACTCTTGCGGCACTTGAGAAAACTTTATTCAAATGTTAGAACAATTAATCGACCAATATCTTTCACTGCTCTTTCTGCGGCTCAACGAACAACAAAAATGCGTTCAAATCGTATATATCTGGTCAGACTGGAATGGATGGTAAACAAAAATGTGTGGCCAGTTTGTAAGCTTTCAGAAAACGTGTTTAGTATCAAATCTGGAATAACAAAATCATACAAACTTTTTTTTGGATACATTGGATAGAGTGCACAAATAATAAGTAAAAGTTAATTGATTCTTTTATTGAATTTACTATCATAAACAACACTTTAAACACGTTTTGTTATACAACATTTGTTTTTGAAATTGTTCGGGCGAGACGATGAGTTAGTTGCAACACTGGTTCGGTTGGTAAGTAATATGGCCAGCATAAGGTCTAGCCACACGATCACTCACCTGAAACACATACACGAATATATGAAAGGTGCAAATGGCCTGAAAAAACGACAAGATTGGACACCAAAAACACTGCCATCGACCCAATGAACCCAATAGTTTTTCCAGTGCCTTCGACTGGAGTTTCTCCAACTCCTCAACACTTTGTTCCAGCATGGGCGACAATTCACCCGGATTGTGCTCCATAGTTTCCATTTTGTAACAAATAACTTAAACTCAACCGACTGGCACTTGCGACAAAATTCAACTGATCTCGATTGCTTGCAAAAAAATATTTGACTTAATAAAAAATATAAAAATAAGCGGGACAACACACAAATTCTTAATGATATGCAAAACTTGGAGTTTTTGTGCGTATA
The DNA here is from genome assembly GCA_035046005.1 of Drosophila acutilabella. Lineage (NCBI taxonomy): Eukaryota > Metazoa > Arthropoda > Insecta > Diptera > Drosophilidae > Drosophila > Drosophila acutilabella. The sequence continues at coordinate 176,486 of JAWNOK010000067.1, forward strand.
TATTATGATTTACATGCTTAATTGAGTGTTTTTTTGTTTTTATATCTTTTCGGTCAATTTTTTATTTGAGAGTATCGGACTCTAACGCGCACACTTTTCTCTTACAACTGATTCGATAGCCGGACAGGTGTTGAAAATTTTGTGTTTTGTGGTGTTGTGTGGATGTCAAACAGTTGCACACAGGTGCGGCACTACATACACACACACTACACACACATGTATGACAAACATAACATGTGCGAGAGGGGCATCAAGATAAAGTTCAAACCAGCTGGAATGCGCCTAAATGATCGTTCGAACTTAGGCTTAAGTTAACCCAGCTAACTCTGTTGATCAAAGCAGTTAGACGGGGGCAACTAAGTGGGAGACAGACAGAGAAGGAGAGTGAAAAAGAGAGCAAAAGTGAGTGAGAGTTGGAGAGGTTTTCGAACTCAGCATTATTAGTCATCAAAATGAGATCAGATGTAATCGATTTGAAATCGATGATAAAAATATTTCTTAAAATATGTATAGGTTGGTATATCAGTTATCCTAAAATCGAGTTTTCGATTGAAAAACAGAATTGTATAAAATAATTAAACACATTGCTAAATATACAACAACTTCAGCATTCTTAAAACATGTTGTATATTTCAGACCTGCTGATAAAATCAATCATAACAGAATTTACAATTTTTTTAAAGTTTCAAAAATCACAAAACCCATTTAATTATTGTGACCAAAAAATAATTTTTGATAACAATTAATCAATATTAATATATATTAATATAAAAATATTCTTAGTTTAAGAGCAAATTATTTTAGACTCATAATTTCCTTTTATTTTCATATCACGATTTCAGCTTTAGTATTTTCTGCTAATATTAAGAATATAAGCTATAAAACAATGACAATGTTAATGCCATTGTTTTAAGAAATTATATTTCTTTCTGTTGGCCCATAAAATCTACTTAATAATAATAACAAGAGCGTAAGTATAATTTAAGTTTCTGAAATTACAGTTTTAAAATATATAATTTAGAACTATGAAAAAAATGTTTTTTTATAATTTAATGCTTTATTTTTAGAAACTTTGTTGTATTCTGTTGGTCCATAAATTCTATTTAATTGCAATATTTGAATCATTGTTTATTGTTTGGCTGCTAAAATCGAACTTTACACAATTTCCAATTATTTAAAAATTGCAAAACGAACAATAAACAAGATTTAAGACCACTTGAAGACTTTTCGCTTCAGTTATACAAATAGCAAATTCGTAACGATTTAAGTACCCATTAAATGTTATTTGTATCTTGAGCTTATTTCCGGAGCATGTCTATATATAAGCAAAGCTTACATCACTGCGATATTGGCAATATTTAGACTATCTAGACTTATACGAATGCTAGCTTGAAAGCCCAATAATAATAACAATGTATATAGGAATTTGAAGACATGTAATTACTAGATGGTAAATATTAGTACTTTAAATTACGTCTTAAGTTCTTGCTTGATTGCAGTTTGATGCTTGATGTTGCAATTTTCTTAAGCTTTTGACAAAAAAACCAATATGTCAAGGTATCTCGTGGTTAGATTATATCTTTTGTTTACCTTCCCAATTGCACATTAGCACGCCAGATGATTATCGTGATTATCGAACAATCGAAGTGCATAATAAATCAGCGCTTGATATCAAGAAGCACGCAAAAGTACGTGTATCTGACAGATACTCGCAGTGACAAATAATGGCAGATAGTTTACTTTTTTTTATTTATTTTTTTTGATTTCTGGTCCATTGTAGTGCGTATGAAATGCAAATTACTTGAAGGTCGCACCTCGCGTTGCTCGCACGCGAACGTCTTATCAAAAATATTGGCAAATTATTGCTAAAATGAGCTTTGGTTCGAGCCGTCTTGAGGGGAACTACGTAGATAATAATGGCAATACATAAAGCAATCTGAAGTGACAACAATTGTTGCTCTTGCTCGTTATCAAATGATTACAGATGGTGAGTTATAAAGAAAATATTGTTGAACTAGACATTTGTGATAACTAAAAATACAGTATTTCTAGGGTAGTCAAGAAATAGCACACAAGCCGATAATAGTTTTAATTGTTTTCATTTATTTATATTTTTTTAAATGTTCGATAAGGTTATAGGTGTCGTAAACTACTGTGAATCGATTAAATAATAATAACTTTCGCTCTTCATTCACCCAATCGAACAATTATCAAACTGTGTAAGCCTCATTTGCCCTCGATCTGTTTGTTATTAATGTTTTTTTCTTCATTTTGTTGTTAACAAAAAATTAAAAAAACAACCCAAGACACACTGTTAAATTTGGCTTTGAAAGTGCGGCGCAATCAAGTGTATAAATATTTGCCAATCCATAACAAAATAACAAAAACAAAAACAGAGACAGAAAAAAACATAAACAATTAAAAACTCACCTGAAAAACAAACATGAACAAATGAAATGTTGTGGGTAACTGGAACATGCTCAATAGAAATGTCCACAAAAAACTCCATTTTCGATAATGTCCGAGAAAATTGGACAAACAATCACTGTTCTCATCTTGGCTAAGATCCTTGGAAGCGTTCAACGCTGTGGAGGGCAGTGGTATGAGGTTAACCTTCTTTAAATCATCCGATAGTCGACGAAAATCCATTGCAATAACACTTATTTCCGGAGTGCCTGGTATTGGCTTTGTTTCGCGATAACCGCCATAAAGGTTCGCATCAAGGCTTCCCCTTTTCGTATTCCCCACACAGTCGAAATTCAGGGAACCGCGTCGAAGCACGCCACTCATATCGGAATCAAGGAAACGATTATGAAAACAATAATCAGCGAACAAGAAGTTAACTCTCAGTATCAATTTATATAGTATAAAACGTTAACTTGTTTATCACTTGGTAATGATTCAAATATTATAGTCCGATTATTTACTGATCGTCTGCATTGCTTGATGTTGCGCTGTCGAATATTATTTGCTGATTGTTTGCTTCGCTTTTAGCGACGATCTAAATGCGTTCAAAGTTCCGCCAAGCAGTTATAAACGGTTCAATTGCAAGCACAAAAGAAAAAAGTAATGACAAAAGCTCGAAAGCTTTCAACGATTGACGGCATTGCCAGCTGCTAGAAAATAAAACAAAACTTCGCCTAAGTCAACGACTTAAAAGTTGTCGTAGGTTCCAAAGCTTTTGAATAAAGTCATCAAGAGAGAGAGAGAGCAAGAAAGAGCACGAGAGACAAAAGAGCACAGAGATAAAAGGTGAACTTAATTTACACATAGTTATATATTTTTTATTTATTATCATATATTTGTAATTATTTATTTATTTTGACACTATAATTGCATTTACGTTGCTTTTTTTTGGTAATTTTGATTTACAACAATTTTAAATACGCATTTATTAACATTATTTGTTCTTAAGATCCGTTTGAGCATTTAACATGAGCTTTTTAAAATACGACTAGGGATATCAAGATGGAATATCTAAGAGTTTACATTCATCCATTGTATTTAATATTATATTTTTAATGTTCAAATTTTTTCTTACAAGTGAATTTTGTTTTTATAGAAATTGTAAGTAAATTGATTTATTTTAAGCAGTGCTCGCATTAAATAATAATAAAAATAATTTCTAGACAACATAAAGTTCTACTTATGATGTAAGTACAATAAAAAAAACAACAAATTATAACTTACAGTTAAGAACAATAATAATATCATAAATATATAGATTGTAAGTACAACAAGCAATTTGGCGATTCCAATCAAAGTTTTAAGACCCTATCAGTATTATCTGGTTCACATGTTGCTCAAAATCACTTTAGTTAACCGATCTTTAATTATTATTTTCATCTAAATACAAAAACATACATACAAACATACATTCATAGATTAAATGCACTAGAATGGGAAGTCTATAAACTATTTTTGTTAGCAAGCAGAGAAATGTGAGTGTGTGTGTGTTAAAACAATAAACATTTACTGCTTTCCATGAACATAAACATATGTTGTATGTATGCTTAATTGACCGACACATATATGTATTTTTACTGTTAGTATTCTAATGATTAATTGACTACATTTACCAGAGATTACACTTTTATTTGCCATTGCAGAATTGTTTTGGATTTCCTTTGTAATTTTTTTTTTGATTTATTTAGAAATTATTTAACCAAGCATAACGAAGACAAGACAACAACAACAACGAGATTATTATGTTGGCATATTGACAAGAATAATTAGTTATTGTATTTTGTTGTTCTTGCGTTGCTGATAGATTCAATAGGTTAGCAATACTTTAACATGCATTTCAACAAGTTATCCATCATTTTAGACTTTTCACAAACTGTCAAAAATTTCAATTTCAAATAATTTGCATTATTTTTCAGGTTTCTTCAAACTGTGAAATTTTGTATGCGCTTCGATAATACCGAAGGGAGTTTCTCGTATTCTTACAACTAATATAAGCTAAAAGCCATTGTTTAATAATTTTTTCAAAGTGTTTTTCTTTTTTTAAATACTCACTACTTGCGACGCAAATAAGGTCCTGCCTGAAATTTCGCTCTATGGCATTTAATGGACATTCGATAAATTGCGCTATTAACTCGTAATTTGAGTTTCTTGGCTACAGATATAGAATATTGTGTATATATAGTATTAGGTGGCGGTGGCTGAGGCGGTGGATATGTCAAATCGGGTCTGGGCAACGATTATTGTATTTTTGCATTTTTTTTTTTAAAGATATTTGTTATTATTTTGTTTGTTGTTGTCGTAAGTAGTTCTCTGGTTGTTTATGTTTATTTTGGACCAGCCAAAATGTATTCTGTTGGGCAAAAAGGTGTACGGTAGGGGGCGGGGGATGTGCGTGGGTTTTTACACCTGCTTTGCTGCATTCTGACGACTTGCATCATTTCCCGAACTTTTTCGGACCGCCGTCTCGGGCAAAAAGAGCACTACGAATCCACCAAAAATGCTCCAAGCGGTTAACAGCGACATCAGCAGATGTCCTTCGATTTTGTTCTGAGAAAGTAAAAAAAAAATTAAACAGCTAATCCTTTTCTTTCTCTTGTTCTTAAACTAGCTTACCAAAAGTGACAAGTAGGGCGTCAGTATAAGCGCCAATCCAGCTGCCACATTACAGGCACCCACGCCCACATTGCGTATGGCTGTGGGATACAGTTCGGCGGTATAAACGGGCATTATGGTATTTCCGGCACTGATCGTAAATTTGCCCATCATCAGGAATGTGATCTTTAGCCAGAGCATATCCTCGCGTCCCTCGGTCATCGCGGCACAGAAGCAGGCGACTCCAGCACAGAAGAGTGTAGCACAAAAGAGCCATTTCTTTCCCACCTTGGTGATAATGTACATGGCCACCGCAATGGCAGGTATTTCGACTAGGCCAGCTAGCGCCTGAAAACAGAAAAATATGAAAATAATACACAGAAAGCACAGAGAGTGAGAGAGAGGGAGTGGGAGTCGGAAACGGGAACGGGAACGATTTGAATTCGGATACTGATTCCGATTCGGATTCGACTTGTCGTCGGGGAGCATTAAATCAAATTGGCATCAAAGGTGCGCCTGTGATGCCAAAATAAATTATGCAATAAATTAACTGAAAAGCGCTTTTGTCACTGTTTGGCTGACAGTGATGAGCACTTGGCGGTTTTAATAGGCTTCTGTTTAGACGGAAATACTAAAACTGAAAATGAGCCCGACTACACAATTTTTAATCCAATTTACAATAAAAACTTGAATTTAAATGTTTAAATAGGTTTACTATTACTTTGCTCTTAAACTAATTACATTGAAGAACAAATTCTGCTCAATGAATGCATGAAAATATTTCCTGTATATTTGAGAATATTCTTTATTATTTATGTTTGTGTTTGTAAATTTTCACACATTCCTAATTTTATATAATTGTTCATAAAATAATTGAAGGTATACAGAACAAACACATTTATAAACAGTGTGTAATCATTAGGGATATTTAATTACAACAGAATTATTCATAAAACAACATTTTGTAGTGCTTTTCAAACGAGTGTCTGAGTCGTAAATCAAAAATTATTTTTTTTACTTTATGTGTTTTAAAATTTTGAAAAAATCTCATGGGTATCAGCTTTATACGAGTCGTAAATATTGTTAGGTAATACAGATTACTTTTAGAATTAATTTGCACCTCATAACTTTGGGTGTTTTCCAAGTTTATTAGATTTTATAGAATGTTCAAAATAATAATAATTAATTGCTTTTAGTACAAAGAGCTGTCTGCTAGAGAAAATTCTTGATTTTTTCCCAATTCTTTTCATTTTTTTGTGACAATTGGCAAAACGCCAAATTTCAGCAGATGAAGCTGTACAAGTGTTTTTTGGGGAGACGAAAACATTTGTAATCTACATCATAATTCGATAGTAAACATTCAGCTGTCTTTATGCCCCAATGTCCAGATGGACATTGACAAGACAGTGAATAAAGAGGGTGAGAAAGAAAGGAAGGTTGAGTGGGCAAATGACAAATCCAATTAGCAGACAGATCTTGAAAGTGCCTGCGGGCACTTAGCACTTGTTAAATGTTAAACGCGTATACGCAACGTTGTGCTTGTCACTTGATGCTTGATGCTTGATAGATATTACAGCCTAAATGCTCCCCTAATGTATCTGACTTTTGAAGGCACTTTAACTTAATGCACATTGTTAGCTTACCGAATTCAAATAGACATTGCCACCAAAAGAGCTCATGTTCAAGATAATGCCATAGTAGACGAGATTCATGGTGAACCAAATGCATAGGAAGCAGATTGAGATGCGTCTCAAGTAACTGGATCGAAACAGATATGTAACATCCTGAGTACTGCTCTCTTGCGTTGGCGGCGTCAATTGATAATCAGCTGGCAATTGGCGTCCATTGAAACTGGCTGCCGCTTCAATAATTCGCTTCACTTCCTCAATCCGACCCTTGACCAGCAGCCAGCGTGGTGACTCCGGCACTACAAACCTGCCAAAGACAAACCAAAAAGAAAAAAAGCAAATAAAATCAAAAACAAAAAACGAAAAGAAAAATATTGAGAACACTCATCGTTTTTAGTCAGTGTCTTAGTCGACGTGGTCATAAATTAGCCACCTTCTCGTCTGGTCGGGTGTTTTCTTTTTTTCTATTACTGGGACACCCACGCACAGTTCATTATTTATTTGCCATTTATTGCTCAGCCGACTCTGTGTGATCCATGTGCCATAGATACACTAAACAGATACATAGATACACCTTCTATACATGCAGATACATGCGCACACGTGTAGCTCTTTGATGGATAATTTACACTTTCACACGCATTGAAACACATCCACACACACACGTAAACACACCTCTTTTTTGTTTACCCCATTGACCCAAACATTTGGAACATTTTATGAGTTTACCATAGAAAACACAGAAAAATTCCGGGAATCCCAATACAGAGCTGCAAACGTTGATAGTCCTGCGTCAAATAGGCCAATCCCGAGATGATCATGTACGAGATGGGCAGTGGAAACAGATTGTACATTCCAGCTATGGTTCTCCACTTGCCATCCACATACTCAATGGCCAAAATGAGGCCTGAGTAGGTAACGGACACAGAGACAAGACCCAAAAGGGCTCGCAGCGTTAGGTATAGTTCAAAGGAGCTGCAGAAATACAGCCAGAGACCTGGAAAAAGGAAGTAAGCAAGGATATTTAGAGACACTTATATTCTTTTATAGTATTTTAAAATATTTGTACTGTACATCAAATTATTTTTCATTATAGAAATTTTATTAGTTTTTTATTATTACTGTATTAAATAATTACTTGAGTGAAATGCAAATGAAATTTTTGATAGTTATAGTTTTGCTATGACCTTAATCACAAAATTAGATTAATTTTTTTTTTGTGTCCATTTACACGGGTTTATTTAAAGTCGCAGCTTAAAGTGTACCGGGTAACAAGATCTTAAAAGCATGACTTAAAAGTATGTCTTTAACAAATTTTAATAAATTTTAATAATGAATTGAAAAATGTAAGAAACTGCCAACTTATTAGTAGTAGCATTCAATCTTTTTTGCAATAAAAAATAAATTTATTAAATTTATAAGTTTTAGCTGCACTATAAAATATGTCTGTTTCAAGGAGCAGTGTTTTTTGCAATTAAAACATATATTTAAGTAGTCAAAGGCGTCTTAGTAAATTTGTTAAAATATATAAATGTGTTTTTCAAAGGTGTGCACTTATTAAATTTTATTAGCTGCAGCAACAGGTCAAGAGTTACAATGCTTAAAAGCCAACTAATTGAATGCTAAACAAAATGCCTACACTGTTAACGTGTCTGAGAGCTATTATAGACCTTTTCTGGCCTGCTTTGTCATGGCCCGAATGTCTGGTTCATTAGTAGTGTCCTTTTCAATGCAAATTCCAATTAAACTGTGGGTGATTTAATCAGCAAGGTCAATACAGTGAGGCGACACGGTAGTGCTGCAGCATGTAGCATGTGGCATGCAGCAGAGAAACACTGCATCCTACGATGCACTCAATGCACACTCAACATTGACCCCGTGGCCAATGCCAAGTTCAAAGTTAAAAGGGGACACTGACGGCAATTGCCAATGCCACTTCCGTGTGTATATATGTCCACACACACATGAGTGTAAGTATGTTCGTGTGTACAAAAGTGTCTGACAGTAAAGGTCACTGCAGAATGATAATTATGTAGGCAGTGTAGGAATGAAAGTACTCACCAAATATGGTCTGCAGTACGGCCGATATGAAGAGCATTGTTTTGCGGCCAAATTTGTCGGACAGATAGCCGGAAATGATGCCACCTGTTGCCACTCCCAGCAGGAAAAACATTTCGGCAACATTCTTTAAATGCTCCTTATCGCACACCAGGTCCCACTGGGATGTCCAAGTGTTGCCGACATTGTCGTTCGTCGCATACTCCCAGCTGCTGCAGGCAATCAGCTTTCCATCTTCATTGGCCCCAGCTGCTGACGCCTGTTGATTGTGGTGGATTAGTTTTGAACACTTCTGTTAACACTTGGATTACTCACATCCAGTTGTGCTGGCATTGAATCATTTCCCAGCTGACTCCAGTCTATACCCGCCCGTTGATGACAATTGTCCTGGGACTCACTGAGATTGCGCCAAACATCGATGGACAATTGCTGGAGATGCGCTGGCCTCTGACACCAGAAATCCTTGTTCGCGGCTTGATAGACGGAGGAGGATATGTGAAAAGTGTTTGGCACCTGGAACAGTGATAGCAGCACTGTCATCAGCAGCTGCCATTTGCCGTAGTGACCCATCAATTCACCGATCACATCGGTCTCGTCCTCGTCATCTGTTGGTACTGTTCCAGGGTCTGGCGAAGCCATCGGGGACTGTGTGGGCGTGGCTATAGGGGACGGCTTCCCGGCTGTGTCGTGCATGACGCACAAAGGAACTGAAAATATTTTAAAAACCGACGTTTTTTTTAAATTTATTAAATTGTTGAAAAATATTGAATCAAGTTTTTAAATTTTAATGCTGAACAAAATAAAACTAAATAAATTATGCTAAAAATAAAATGTTTACTATATTATCTATTTAAAGATAGATTTAAAACAAGAAAGTAAAAGTACAAACCATAAGTCATTAGAAAATAAATTTAGGAGTAACAGTTTTATTTATATAATATAAATATCTAACTAGAATAAAAGATGTGTTTGTAATTTTGATTTATATCATTTAATTTATATTCTAGTTTATAATTGTTTTTTATTTTTATTTTTTTTATTTATATTAAATTAAAATATTTTAGAATTGTTAAATTTTATCAGTGCTTTCATTTATTTTGATATAGTTTAAATCACAATTGCACATTTATATTCAAATGATTATGTTATATCTCGTTTAGAGTGTTTACTGCATTTACTGCATTTAATTAATAACTTGAAACTTGTTTGGAATATATCATTCTTTTTTACAAATATGTTTTATATATTGTTGTTAAAATCGGAATTAAGCTTTTTATTCAAACGTATTTCTACATTTTGCTTGCACGACTTCGAATATTCGAAATCGTTTACTAAAACTTGTTCTTAGTCCCTTTTCATATATTATATTTGTTATTAGGTTGATATGGTTGCTGAGAATGTTTTAGATAAAAGAATCTTTTTCGCAAGATCCTTTTGGCTGTCAAGTTGCATGCGAAGGTCAGGATACTCAATGGAAAAGGACATTCAAATTAATTTTATGGCGCATGTCAGGCGCACACAAAGGTTCAATTAGTTAAGTGGTCAGTGGCCGGTGGTGGCCATAAACCAAGTTAGCCTCTCAGAAACAGGCCAAAATCGGATTGAAAGGCAAAGCCAAAGACTGAGCCATGGCCTTAGCCACAGTCTTAGCCTTAGCCAAATGCAGTGAAGGCGACTCTATTTCATTTATTACGCGAATTCGCAATCGTTTTTCCTACCCCACCCCTCGCACCGTCCCCCTCGTCCTATGTCCCTTTCCAGCATTGCGGTTAAGGGCTCAACCTGCGTTCGATGGAATTCAATCACATTGTGGACGATTAACTTCAGCTGACCAAAGTCAGCAGCAAAAGTTGAACACACTCACACACACGCACACACACACACACAATAGCAATACAAAGTAAAAGAATAATAGCTAAGATTTAATGTAATTGCATTGGGAGGAGCCAGAAGGCAGACGCAGACGCTGGTCATCATGTTCATGTCCTTTTTCAGTTGGCTAGTTCAACATTTCTTCATCTCCTTTCTTTCCCCTCTTCTCTGCTCCATTTTGTTCTTCGCTTTGTTTTTTCTAATACCCTGTAGCAGTGGTGTAGTAAGTTTATTAGGGAAGTAAATGACAAAGTTTAGCCGGCAAACGGAAAGCATTAATGGGTATATTTGCTGTTGGTTGTGCTCGTCTTTTATTGTCTTTTCTTTCAATGCGGTTGAACGACGCTTTTGTGGAGCATTTGGCTTTGTTCTGGATTTGCCAGCTCAGCCAGTACACACACCCGCACACACATAAAGCTGTAGGTAACAATATCAATGCCCTGGCATACTACTCCCCCTTCCCAACCCAGTGCCCCACCCAATGTTTCGCCCACTTCACTCATTCCACTGTGGGGCAGAAGAAATAAAGTTGCTGCATTAAATGGTTAATCCTTTGGCAACTTCCTCTTTGTGGCTCGTGCCTTGTGCCTTGTGGCTTATATGTAATTAAACACTTTACTGCACGTCAAATGGAATTAATTTCGCAATCCATCAATATCATTAAGTATTTATTTAGTTAACTGGAAGTTGCTAGCAAAGCTAATATAAATATATGTATATAAGTATACAGCATGTGTGTTTGCTTAGTTTATACGCTATTGAACAGAATGACTAAGTACGCAAACATACAAGAAGATACATTTCTGATTCCTGATTAAAGTTACATTTCTGCACGTTAAAGATAATGACATAAGTATAATAAATCTGCACATATAACTCGACATTTAATTCGGCTTAAATTAGCATATAGCATATTTGTCAGAGTGCTGAGTGTGTGTGTGTGTGTGTGTGTGGGTGTGTCTCTTTGTGTGTGTGTTTGTGTGTTTTTGTCTCTTGTGCCACATGTGGCCAGTGTCCGCTGGTTGGCAGTAAAATTCATGCCACACGCCGCACGTGATAAGCAGTTAAGCGCAAATTTTCACGCACTTGTAAACACAATAAACGAAGCGTGTCCGCGAAAAGCCGCAAGCCGTAGGGAAATGGGGCAGCAATGGTAGTGTGGGTGAGTGTGTGTGTGGCAAAGGGTTCTGGGGGATGCAATGGCAGTAAAAGCTCTGCTCGGCTTGGGGAAAGCCATCGAAACTCGGACTCGAGTTGGCAGGATAATTAATTATCAATTTCATAGTTGCAGCAGCTGCAACACACACACAACGGCAGCGCATCCGCACACACACACACAAACACAACACTCGCACACACTGCTGCCTTTTCGGTCAGGGGAGTTGTATGAGAAACAACAACAACAACAACAACATCAAGCTGTAAATGTTTATTTGTTGGCATTGCCGTTGACATCGCAGTTAACGTCAGGCAGCTCCGTGTCCTGAAGGTCGTCGTACGCAGCTGTTAGCCGGTGGGTAGTGGGCATTGGGCAATGGGCGAAGTGCTGTACGGTGGGTCAAATGGAACATGAGGGGACGGCGGAAGGCTGCCTGGGAAGGGGGAGTAAGTGTGTCGGCAACTCAATCTCAATGCTATAAACTACGTCGTCGTTTGTCGCCATCATCACCATCATCATCATCATGAGCATTTTACCTTCAACAGACTGACACACGTGGCGTATGCGCAATCTTCGGGCAATGCTGAAAATAACGCTAATTGCATTCTGCAGCTGTCGCCCAACTAACTGCACAAGTGACCAGGTCCAAAGAGCCCAAAAACGAATCAACTAAACAGCGTCAACACACACATACACACTCAACGCTTTTGCCTGTTTCTGTTCAGGAAATGTATGCAAAAATCGACAGGTTGTTGTTCATTATTAGCATAAAATAATTAAAATATATAATTTAATAAAACTGTAGACTGCAGCAAAGTGAATGGCAGAGGTTTTGGGGTGTAAAAGTTCAGATACTCTACTAACTAACTCACTGTTAAATAAGTATATACATATAAATTGTATATAAAACAATGAAAATAAAATTAAGGGGTTAAGTGGTGTTCAGAGGCTGAAACTAAGCACTTTTTCAAACATTTTTTTTGGGTGTTTGCAGTGAGATATTTTATTAGAACAAAAAACAGATAACAAGATTGACATTTCCTTTGTACGTTAAAATTGGTTTCATAAAAAAATTTTTAAAATTGAGCCGACGGGAGCCAATGTCCTGGAACACTAAAAAAAAAAGGACCCTCGTGTTTGACACGATTTGAGGAGAACGGATCATCTGAAATTCAAAAAAAAAATTTTTTCTGTTAGTAAACACTTCAGCCCTGAATCTGAACGAAGGAAAATCCAAAATATTGAAAATTGAATATTTGACAGCGTTTTGAATTTTTTTTGACGAAATTTTGAACTTCAAATGTCCTTAAAAAATAGTAAATGTTGAAAAAAAAAAAAATCCTTCGTTCAGATTTGTCACGAGGTCATATTGAATAAGTGTTCAAAATTTGAAAACAATCGGTTCAAAACTGTTCGAGCAATCGTGTCAAATAGCTTCAAAAACACGGTTTCGAGAAAAACGGGATTAATTGCGCCGCTTCATGAGGAAATACTCTAATGAGCGGAACTTCCGAAGGCTCTATCTCTTACAATTTTACTCGGATCGGCTCCAAATTTTGGGAGAATATAGTAAACATATTGAATTAATTTATAAGCAAAAAAAAAAAAAATCGAGTTTCAAAATTTCTGAAACCCACTTAACCCCTTAATAGTCAAATTTCTTGATTTTATATCAATCTTTGTTTGTGTTAATTAAGCGTGTATTTATACAATAAAGAACTTCATAGTTAAGTGAATATTAATTAATAGTGAACAAAAAAATTAGTTAAATGAAAAGATTTTTTATCTGTTATATATTTTTTTAAATAATTCAAATAGCTTGGGCTCATCATACTCATGCTATCATTAAAAATTGGTTGTTGATCAAAATTTCCGAAGAAAATAATTATTTTTATACAATTTGTATATAAGTAACAATTAGTTTACTTTGGTTCGACTGAAATAGTTAAGTCTACTTAATGTAAAATGTTTTAAACTGAACTTATTTAATACAAATAAAAAGTGAATTATATAAACATAATATACGCTCTTTGTTTATTAAATATTTATTTCAATACCTGCTTTATTCTGTCATATCTTTTGTAAAAGATGCTAGACCCGACCATAATTTAATAATACCCTCTAATCAGTTGCATTTCATTGAGTATCGCTTGACGTAGTTTGCATTAATCGGGCGATCTAGTTTTTCAGGCACTTTGTGGGCAGACTGAGACTGATTGGGATGCCAACTGGGCATAGATAATTATACACAGATGTTAAGTCAGATATTTATCGTCGTACATTATATCAGACATACACAAACACACACAGACTTAAGCATACACTATGCAAATTAAGTGGCAACGGTCCATGTCAAAATTCTTAATTACTTTCACATAGTAAACTAAAAAACAAATTAATCAATGTATATTGTGATCGTAAAAAATGCATGTTTATGCATTTGCATCAATGCCAAGTTTCCCCCTGGATTATATAGTGTGTGTGATGGGTGCGATATTTTGATACGCTTCGACAGATTCAACGGCGTTAAAATAAACTTCAGCTTCTGCTTCTGCTTCTGCCTTTGCTTAATTGAAAAAAAAAGCTGTAGACGATGCTCAGCCCAGTTCAGCTCAGCTCAGCTCAAATAATGATTTGTTTCAATTGAAGAGTCAATGTCAGTAACGGCGCCAGCGTCGACATCATCATTCATATGTTAATTAATTAACAGTACTTATAAATTACACATAGCTAAAAGTTAACTGGGGTGCTGTGAAAGTCTCTCGGACACCGCTTACGATCTCTAAAGGAATTTCTTTGCTTCAATTTGCATATATGAATTATGATTAACATTTACATAACAAGTGGTAATTGTTGTATGTAGTTAGTTTTTCTCAGATTCTACAGATTTTTAACTAAAGACTCCTAGTGTTGAACAAAGTCTTTTAAGCAATCAATTCAAACAATCAAAATCAAGTTATGACAAACAGTATAAATTCCCAAATGGTTACTAATTAAATACATTTTCTTTTCAAATATCTTTTTCACCCAGTTTACCAATTATATTTCATAACTTCTTGAATAATTCTTTTTTACCCGTAATTGGCTTTTATTTCTGAGCCATGATGTTATTCCTTGAGCAAAAGCAAAAGCCAAACGACCGACAAACACCCTGTAAGTATGGTGCATAAAGTCGAGTAATACTCATTATACCTTTTCTAGACAAACTTAGTCAGCCCTTTGGCTAGTACAGCTTAGTACAGGGTCTTCAAATGACAAACGCATAACTGAACAAAGTGAAATGTGCAGAAATTATCAGCGATAAATGTGTTAAATTATTTTATACAAAAGAAAAGCGTTTAGCTCTGGGGACAAAAGCGGAAAAGCCACAGGGGAGCTGTTTGAGTGATGTAAGGGGTAGTACAGGGAGGTGGTGGGGTGGCGTAGACTAACTGACTGACTAAGAGATAGACAAGTTGACGCTGTAATTAGCGGCCATGCATATAAAAGTGCATTCACTTTCAGGCTACGACTATGAGATGCTGATAATAATGAGAATGATGACTATGCTAATAATGATCATTATTATTGTGCTGACGATGATGATGGTGATAATGATGATGCAGAGGAGAGGACGCTCAATGACGTTGCCAGGCAATTTGTACATTTATAGGATTTGTTTATTATGCATGCAGTGAAAACTTCTCACCCCACGACAAACTATGCTTGCGTGCACTGAGAGAAAACTTATAAACTGTGTGCTTACAAATATAATTACTCAATTTTGATTATAAATAAGAAATTAGGCACGATTCGCTAGACTTAACACTTAGTTAAACATTGTTTAACAATTAATAAATTTATATTAGTAGATTAATTTTTTCTTCGTGTACGCGCTTTGGGTTGTAGAATGTTGAATGCTGCCAAGTGGGTAATAGTAATCGGAATCTTTACACTCACTCACACAAGAGCTAATAGTAGTATTAGTACTAGTACTACAACTACTACTAGTAGTACATTTTATAGTAAGCACTTTAGTGGCGACAGTTTCCGTTTGTTTCTAGATCTGATGAGCTGAGTTAAGATGCCGACATTTATCCGGCTGACAGCCCATCACTCTGGCAAACGTCTCACCGATTTGTCTGGTCTGGATCCATCAGGTCTGTTTCGTCTGGTCTGTCCACCTGCCAGTCTGGCGCAAACTTATCACTTGTCAGTCTAATTGCAACCAAATCGCCAACATTGTGATCTGACAGTTTGGATAAGAAAACAAAGTTTTTGTGGCGTGCGAATAACATTTTAAAATATTTCATCACAAAATATTTGAATGGATTTGTCAGACTAGTATGGTGAGCATTTTATATATCGGCTCATTTGTCGTTAACATTGTAAATTAAATATTTGCAATTTTCTTGCCTAATTTACGCTATGCGCCAAACGCATTTATAAACAATTTCCACAATTTCTGTTTGGTTTTGTACGTGATTTCACGCCGTGCAATTAATGATATTGATTTTGGCATTCAGGCCCATAAATATACACAACTAAAATAATGCCAATAAACATATATATGTATATAGTGCCAGTCAGATCGTAGCTATAGCATTATTTGCGTATCCCATAAATTGGCAGAGATTTATGGCAAACTATTGCGACTAATCAGTTCAGTAAATCTTGCTGTAAAACACTGAATTTAAACTGCGAAAAGAATTTGCAGTAAAATGAATCAGTTGCTGCAATTATAGAAATAGGTTTCCTTCAGCGAACACATCATTTAAAATTATATATCAATCGGTTTACCTAATGTAATTAAATCCACATCAAAGCAAGTCAAATAAACAAAATACAGTATTTGTTTTCAAAGCGTTTTTGTATCTTTTTGTATAAAAAATACTTTTTTAATCGGAAAACGGAATTCTTAGCTGATAACTCAAATGATCCGTTACACATAGAATATTATATTAAACATCTGAATTATTGAATAAACATTTTGTTGTAATGATTCTGTTGTACATTTTGTTGCCCCATTTTCTTTCTCAGTCTGTGGTTATAAAAAAATATGCAGAAAGCCAAATATCCAATTACTTGTATTATGTTACAACGTCAGCTTTTATAGCCTTAATTTGTGACTGGCTTTTATGGACCTTTTAGCCAAAAAGGAAGCAAAGGAGTCGAATCGTTTAGTCAGAATTCATTTGATTGCCACAAATTGAAATCAGTTTGACAATTTTGTCAACAACTCTCATAAAATGTGCTCAAAATATTCACAACTTTACAATGGCAAATGATTGAAAAGAAAGGTACACACACGCACACACCCCCCTTCATATGAATATACCCATATGCTTAGAAATCAAATGAAATCAAATCAATTGTTTGGCATTTACAAAGATTTACATATTCGCAGATTTAATGAGGTGGGCGTTTGTTATGAGTGTGTGTGGGTGTGTAACCTTTTGGCACTAAACTGCAAAATGTGCTTTGATATGTTATGCAAATGTATCCATTGTGTATCTGCACCTGAATGAAACTTGTATCTGCCTCGAGTATCTTTTATATTTTTTATGTATTTTGTAAACATGAAAGTTTTGTACAACAGACGGAGAATGGGGAAAAGTATCTGCGAGTACATTGCAATATTGGCATATCCGTTATGTCCAGTCTGCTGCCATTGTCCTGAAATATTGAAAGGTCCTTACAGTTTTCCTTCCTGTCCGAGTGTCCGACTGTCTGTTTGCCTGCAGCTTCATGATTTTCACATTTGTTGTAAACAAACTAGCAGACACACCCCCGCCCCTACTCCTGCACCTCGTCAGAATTTATACAATTTCTATTTCGCTTTTCTGCTTGTTGCTCTACATTTTTTCAGCAGATTTTTTTCAAAAATGTAGGTCATCAGCAATACTACGAGCATTCAGAAGTATCCTTATTATTATTATTTTTTTTAATATTCGTATGAACGTCTATTGTTGTGAACATGAATTTGCAAATCTATTTTCATTTCGATTTATCAGCAGGTGCATGTATGTGTGTATTTGGTTAATGGCCCTCTCGCAGCTGTCGTCTTCTTAATCGAATAGCAAATCGTTTGGCAGTTTCAAATTTAGCCAACTAAGCATTGATAATCCCACAAAACATGACCGACCATTGCCCCAGACACTGACTTGGCACTGACTTGCCACATTTGGGGAGGCACCACTTGATTACAATTTCAATTTCAAAGTGCCACACTGATTTGCTACTTTTATGCGCCTTCCAATCAGTCCTCATCCCCTTCCCGATGACTTCTCCACACCTTCCACCATTAGCATAAACCAACATTGATGACTCGATGACTCGAGGCGAAGGTAACAACAACCGGCGCCAGGTGATTGCCAGCTACGATGTATGGCATAGTATTTTCATGTTTGTCTCCCCATTTCATATTCTCTTTTAGCTTTTACCTTTCGTTTTTTTCTAGTTTCCTTTTTTTTTGTTAGCTTGCATTGTTAAGATTTGGATTTCAATTCCAATTGGCTGCATGCATAAAAGAGGAGGGAAATTCAGTTGCCTTTGTGGCGCTGGCATTCGTAAGCCTTTAACATCTGCTGAGTTTAATGCGGAACATTTATTACTCTACATTTGGCTGGTTTTATAGACTGTTGGAAGGCTAAAATGGTTGTGAAAACCACATGAAAATCATTCGAATGTGATAATAAAAAAACAAAACTTACGTTGACTCTAGAAGAGTAAAAAATATTGAACACTTCTTGAAAAGTCGCCCTACAATTTTAAGATACTATATCAAATCTGAAAAATGATTAGCGGATCTTAGAAGTAATATTCGACATTAAATTTGTGTTTAATTTCGTTCTAACTCATTGAAATAATAGGAAAAGTAATCATATTAAAATAATACCAGTTTTTAGCTTAAGTATATTTAATAAATTCTGTGCTAAAAAAATGCATCGTAAATTTTCTTTAGAGTTCAACTACGAATTCACTGCAAATATTTAAATTTCCTGATGAATTTTATGCAAAACTCTAAGCAATGCAAATGCATTCAATTTGTGCATGTTAAGTAAGTTAATATACTGCAAACTGTTGAACTAATACTAACAGGATTTAGTGCTTATTAAACAACATTAAACATTTTACGTCACCCTGTACCACAACCAAAGTTAGCTAGTGAACGCGTATATAGAAAGTTGAGGCAGCTGCTCTGCAATCTGTCAAGATAAAGTCATTGTTGTTGCTTGTTGTCATTATTATCCTTATTGTTGTTACTGTTGTTGTTTTTATTTGCTCAAAAGCACACACAAACGAACAAAATAGAAAAACAGACAGAAACTGAGAGACAGAGGGGCAGTGGGACAGTGGGACTGAGAGACAAACAGACAAACAGGCAAACAAATAAACAAAAGCAAAGCAAACACCGCTGGCGGCACATCCGCTGGCAATGCAAGCATCAGGAGCAGAAGTAGTAGCAACTGGAGAATGGAGAATGGAGAAGGATGAGGCCAGGACACAAGAGCTTTGAGAGTGGATTTCTGTTGTTGCCGTTGTCAACATGGCCAGGTTGCCAGCAACAAAGCTATAACCAAAGCTAGTGCCTGATGCCAGTAATGAG
Source organism: Drosophila acutilabella (assembly GCA_035046005.1). NCBI lineage: Eukaryota > Metazoa > Arthropoda > Insecta > Diptera > Drosophilidae > Drosophila > Drosophila acutilabella. The sequence continues at coordinate 195,849 of JAWNOK010000067.1, forward strand.
CTTACCTTTCGGATACAGTACGAGTTGTTGCTGCTGCTCCTAGACGTGGCCTAATCCCGTAGCGCGTTCGTTGCACAATTGGCACCCCAAGGATGCTGCTGCTGCTGCTGTTGCCTGCCTGCCTGCCTGCCTGATTTCCTTACAGCGCTTCCTGTTGCTGCTGGTGTTATTTTTTTGATGCCACTTGGCGCGGAATTCCGTTGCCCGCTCTGTCGCGTTTCTTTTATTTTTTTCTCCTTTTATATTTTTTGTTAATTTTTGTTTGAAAATCGCACCAAACGGAAACTGTCACATATACTGTTGCTCAAAGTGTGTTTTAAAGCTTATTGTAGATTTGTAATTTGTTTGTCGGGCGAATAGTGTTAAATGCTTCTTATAGTTAGCTGTTTATGGTATTACGCATACGACGCGTTGCTGTTTAAAACTAAAATGCACTTTAACTATAATTGCAACTGCAAACTGTAAATTGCGTTTTCGTTAATGAATATTATTTTAGAGCACACTAACGATCGAGAGTAAAAGACAAAGAGTAAAAGAGTAAGAGAGAGGGAGCAGAGTTTATGTGATCTATGTTACTCATACGTCGCGTGGTGTGACGAACAAATAATTTTTGCGCGCGCTTCGCTTAACTGACAGCAATTTGCAATTTGGAAACAAATGCGACCGTTCAACGTGCAACAACAGCAATAACAACAACAATCTTAACTTGCTACAACAACAAATTGTTTTTAGCTTGCAATAAAGTTAATATGGGGAACGAGGGCGAGAAAAAATAATAATAATACTGTTTTCGAACAACTGCAGATGCCGCTGAACCAAAAAGTAAATTTTGAAATAAATATCTGCTGATGCTATTAGTATTATTATTACTGTATTTGTATTTCTTGCTTGTGTGGGCCGTAAAATAGTATGCTCTATTTAAGCAGCGCAAATCGTCATAACATTTGTCCAAACATTTTGCCGGACGGACAGCGGAAAAACAATAAGACAACATGGGAAACTATAAGTAAAAGCATCTTGATATTGGCACATAAAGCTATAGCTATATAGCTATATGATGTATATGCATAACAAATGTTGTTGTCGCTCGCAGTTGTTGTTGTTATTATTGTTGTTTGCTGTGTTAGGTGTTGCTGCGTTGTTGTTTAATTTATTTATTTTATTTTATACTATGCGCACTCACGCACCCACAAAACGTTTTATCTTTTTGGCTACTTGAACGACGAACACGACAAAAAATCTCTTCCTGCTGTTGATTTTGCTGTTTTTGTTGCTGTTTCAGTTTCTGTTGCTTCGTTTGGTTCTTTCTCTATGGCGACGGTTGATAATGATGGCGACAATGTCGTCTCCGTCTCCGTTTGCTACTGCTGCTAGTGCTTGCTGCTGCTACTTTTGCTACTGCTGCTGCTGCTTTTGCCGTTGTTCTTGTCGCTGTCACTGTCACTGTTGCTGTCACTGTTGTTATTGTTGCTGCTGATGATGCTGCGGCACAAGTTCACACAACCACAACGAATGACCGAGAGCAACTGAGCGCTCGTGCGAATTGCGAAGAACTTTTATAACTTTTGCTCCTGCACGCAACGTCAATGTACAATGGGTCAATGTAATAAATGTCAAAGTAGAAAATCAATTTTCAACACAATCAGCACTAAAATTATTTAAAAAACTTACATAGGTATTTTAAATTTAATCATCCGTATGATTAATTTATTATAAAGTAAAAAAAGTTCTAGAAATATTTAATTTGAATCAAAGCTTGTTCTCTGCCAACTGTTTAATTTTAATTGAAAGAAAACACTCAACACCCACTGTAAAACGCCAGCAGCGCTGATAACGACGCCAACGTCGACGCCATTGGCTGCTGTGTGACTGCGCTAAGACCATTCTTTCGCAGTCAACGCCAGCGTCGCGATGCGGCGCAGCGACGTTAGCGCTAACGTAGACGTTAACGTAAACGTCGGCATCGCATCAGCTGCTGCTATTTACTGCACCAGCTGTGCGCTCTCTTCGTGTAAGCGCTCTCTTTACTTTACGCTCTCTCTTCGCTTAGTCCGCTTGGCGCGCAAAACTGTTGCTGTTTGTTATTTGTTATTTAATCGCCGGCATCGTTTAACCCAACGCTTTATTATCATTCTAGCAAGTGTCAATGCTACAACTGTGTGCATATATCATGCAAGTTGGATTATATCTGATCACCCATTTCAATTAACTTTTCACCTCAAGTTTTGTATGGAATAACACAAAGTTATGTGAAACATTTTAACCATTTGAAAATCTACATATTAACAAAGTTGTTTTTGTTTTTCAATCGTCATAGTCATAGACTACTTTACTATGTCATTAGCCGACACGTGGATAGTTCGGATCGTTGGCCGCTGTTTTTCACCGACAATTCGCTTGATAGATCACATTAAAAATATTCTGACAATTTGTTGACACATTCTATTGTTATTGTTTGTATTTGTTGTTGTTAGCGCTTTTGTAGCGATTTGTATTTGTTATTTTTTGGGTGGGTGATGATGACAACAATGATTGTTTTAATGACTAATTGAAGCTGCTTCTTGTTGTTGCTTTTGGCAAATATACAATAATTAATACATGCGCAGATGAAATAATAATAATAATGATATTAAATGGGATTTAGCATTTTTAAAGGATTTCATTTTCTGTTGAAACAATGACATTTATGATTTACATAACACAATTTGTTATATTGAATGTAGGAAGGTAATAAATTTTATTTACACTTCAGGAAAATAATTCGTTTTAATTGGAATAAATATTTTTGAAATAACTTATTAACTAACAGTACAAATAATAAATAGTTTCCATTGTTTGACTCAACGAATGTCGTCAATCATAATATAAATAAAACTGTTTTGCAAAAATATTTGTTTTAAACAAAACAGTGGCAACATTGTATAAGAAACTTTAACTAATTTATTTATCGCTTTTTTTTCTTAACTGTAAACAAATTCGAATCTTTGTTCAGTTGTTTAATCGTTGCTAATTGAATAGGAATATATGTGTAAAACAAAAATTCAAGAGATGCTAAAAAATAAACCAAACATTTGCAAAAATATGCAATAATAGTCAAATAAAATGTATTTATTGATTTACAAAGCTTTTAATTGTTATCGCAACGATTAACTCTTAACTAACATTAGTCACTTAAAATCCTGTTATTAAACATACGGAAATACTTAATGACTTAAAATACGCATTGGTGCCAAATGTGAGTAATGGAGCATGTGTTATCAATATACCCTGTTTGTTTTCATACAAATAACCAATAGATATTTACTTTAAACCATTAAAGTTAAAGATTAGATAAAGAAAATGACTTTATTTTAATTTGTTTACTTCCACACTTTAAAAATCAATACCTAAATAATTTATTTACAGCACTAAAACAATTTTATCCAGTATATGCAGCGGTAGTAAAATTATTAATAATAAAATAAAATTTGTTCTAACTTTTTTCTGTTTTTCAATATGTTAACAAACTCATTCTACCCGCTTACTCACTTTAAACGGATGTAAAATTTCATTCAGTAAATTTTATCGCATGGGACAAGGCAGTGCACGCGTTCAATGTTACAAGTCTAGCATGCGATAAAGCACTTGCTTCGCCCACTGAGTTTTGCGCGCATTTTGTTGTTGTTTGTGTTGTTTTTGTTGAATTATAATTTGCATATTGTTTATGTAGAATTCGCGGGCAGTGCAATAAATAAACGCAATATTTCTTGTAGTTATTTATAAATATATATTTATTTTTTATTTATTTATTTTTTATCAATGAAAGACGCAGTTGGAGACGTTGATTAGGAATGTTTCTGTGCAAACATATGCATGTATTAGTTAGTTAAATATTCTGAGCTGATTTGCTGGCGCTACACGTTTTTCATAAATTAAATGGCATATATTTAAAATTCGCATTTGATTATAACACACCGTTTGGTCAGTTCCATAGTCCAGTTGAGTGTCATAGGCTGTGTGTGCTTGCAGTGTGTAAATGTCACTGATTTATGGCCAAGACCAGCTTGTGTTTGGCTTTTTTTGCTTGGCCAACTTAGCTTAACTGGTTTAATGACTACAGTAATGGGGCTTGTTGTGTGTACTTACATTTGGTTTGCTCCTTAGACGACAACAGAGGCAATTGTAACTCCGATTCCAGTCCCATTTCCATTTCCATTTGCAATCCTTGGATGTCATGGGTTAAGGCATCACCTTGATGTTTTGGCATTTTGTGCGCACTTTATTAGTCTTGTTAGTCTTGTCGTACTTTATGGACATGAACTAATTATTATTATGGCAATTCAAATCACCGAACTAAGAATTCTGATTTAATTGCTTGGCGCTTCACGCTCCACGCTCCACACCCTTATCAGTTGATGAAACGCGCTTATCACCGGCCACTTGACCGTGCCAGCTAGAATTAGTATTCTATACTTATTTAATATGCGACGGCACTTTTCAAGATAGCTACTGTAGTTAACAGCAACTGCTTTTGTTGTTGCTACTGTTACTGTTGTTGTTGTAGGATTTTAGGATTGCCCACCTGCCCCACATAAATCACGTATCAATTACAAACGCTGCATTTTCCAAATTGGGCAAACGTGCTGGCATTTGTTTATTGTTTTTTTTTCACCACCTTTAACTGCTTTCAGTTTTTAGTTAATATTATTTACGATTCAATATTGTTTACTCTTCGCGCACAACGTGCGAACTGTGCAACGGACAGCGGCCAACTGACTCAATAAACGTTGTTCTGTTCAGCCTTAAAGTCACTATACTTCACTTCTCCTCTCTTAAGTCCCTCTTCCGTCAAACCCCACACCCCACCCATTCGCTGTCTCACTCCATTGAGCTGGACTACAACTACAACTACCAACAACAAAAAATAAGAGAAAAAAGAAATAAGTAAATGAAAACAAAACCAAAATATATTGATAAAAATTCGCTATGTTGCTGCCGGTTTTTATTTTGTGTCGTGTTTGTTTTGGTTTCTGTTTTATAATTGCGGTGTGGAGAGTGAAGAGTGGAGAAGAGGAGGGCGGTAAAGAGCTTTGGCATTGAGATTGGGAATGCGTACGCCAACGGAAAGGGGAACGGGGACGAGGAAGCGGTATCGAAATGGTATGGAATAGGATGGGATGGTATGGGATAGATTGGAATGGGATGGGTTTGGCCCATTAAATTGTATTTACACGTTCATTGATTGTATTTAAAGCACTCTCATTTACTTAACACAAAAAGCGAAAAAAGTAATAAAAGTAAAAACAGTAGAGAAAATACAAATAAATAAACAGACAAGAAACAAACACTTGAACACTCTAAAACATGGCTCGAATTCACAGTTTAATTGTCAGCTGAAATGTAATTGAACTGAAATAACCCCCGATTATTGTTTAACAACAAATGGTGATGGCATAATACTAAACCCGTGGGCAGTAGACAGAAGTGTTAAGCAGTTGATAAATATTCAAATCAAATAACAGTTGATTGACATTAGCTGTAGTTGAGTTAGAAGTAAGTGGTAGTCAACTCTGGTGATGAAGTTGGTACTATTATTATTTTATTTAAAAAATATTTTTTTTATTTAAACATTATTCTTATTATGATTTTATTGAATTTTTAATAGTTTACACATATACCTTGCTGAATGTTAAGCATTCACTTTTATAACTTAGTTTAGTTTTAGCTAATTTAAAGCAAATGGTTGAGCCATTATTTTAATTGTTATATTAGATCAAATCCAATTTGAATCTGTTTCAATAAAGCCAACTAAGCTTATAGTTATATCCCCCAAAAAGCTTTCGTCAGCAAAGTTCCTTTCCAAAAAGCTAGTGTGCTGTGCATGGCGAAAAGCTCTTCGAAATATCCTTCACGAAATTCACCTCGCAAAGGAGCACAGAAAGCTGTTTACTTTTCCCAGGATATTTGCTGAGCGTAACCGCATAAAAGTGGCAGGGATTTAGCACGCATTAAACAACATCAAAACAAACAAACAATTTCGCAGACAATTGCTTAAAGCAGTTCAAACTGACGCAGCGAATTGTGGTCGAGGGTTGGGAGAGGAGAACGAGAAATGGTATGGGGAATAGTACAGGATGAGGGGTGGGGTGCTGTGGGATTATCCGGTGGAAAACGACGTCCTATTGAAATTCACAGACAAATTTGCTTTGGCTATTTCTGGTGTGGATGCAAAATGCTAATCGATATGTTCCAGACTCAAGTCCATTGCATAGAAAATCCTAGGTCGGCACAACCCACTACAGGGGTGTGGAGTGGAGTGTGTGCAAGTGTGAGTGTGTGTGCTGGAAGAGTGTGCTTGATGGCTGCTGCTCCAGTTGAGTGCACAGCGCATACTTCTTGACACTATCAATCTGTTTTCCGGTTGTTATTCCACGACACACGTAACGTCAACCCCTAAATGGAATTATTCGAACACGACTTGAATGAGTTTAGATTTGAAATTAGCAAGTATACTCTAATCATGGGAAGATTTAAACCAACTTGAATTATTTTGATCAAATTTACTACTATTAATTTTTTTTATTCAATCTTTAAATCGTTTTATAAATTGTTCTTACTCCATTTTATTTATTTTCGAAGTATATATACACATGTATCAATAATCTTAAATAAAAAAATTAAAGCGGCATTATTTAATTGAGTAGTGAACGCCTTTCACAGTTTACTTTTTAATATTTTATCAAAATTCTCCCGTTTTTTAAAGACTTGTACATTTCTTACATTTTAATAACCTTATTATTTATTATTATTTATTTATTTACGCTGGAAAACCGAAGAAAATTAATAAATAAATGAATTTATAATTAAATTTTTAGATCGGAATATTTAAATCGAAAAAAAATATTATTTAAGTAAATATATTTCAAAAAGAAAACTTTATAAAAATAAAACTTTTAAAATAGATTTTACATTTTATATGTGTATGGTATTTTTTTAAAAACAAGTTAAGCAATTAACACCAATGAAATGTAATGAATATTAAACAATTGTAGATATATTTTTATATAAAAAACATATGTTAAGCAAGAAAAGCTACTATTTTAAGTGAAAAAATAAAATAAAAATTAATGTGCTCTTATTTATATTTTTTGTACAAGTTGTATAATAATATAAAGGTATTATTTGATATGTAGTTCAAATAATAAATATTAAAATCTTCCCCTTTTTGTACAGGTAATCAAACATTTAACCCTTTCAAGGCCAATTAAAGTAAATATATAAAAATAGTTGCCCAATTATTGGACTCGACAATTCCCTCCCCAAATTCCCCCTCCACTTGTACATATATGCAAATCAAATGAAATTGTTGTATTTATTTTCGATCTTTTTCCCACACTCGGTCAAGTCCGAAGTGGAAGTGTGCATCCGCGATTATCGCCGGAGAGACCGGAGCACTCGTTTGAAATGCGATAATTTAATTGTGGCACGATGACATATCCGCCGCAATAACAACTGTAGAGTGAAAGTAAGAGAGACAGGAGGTATCCGAAAGGGAGGGCGTTATGGGCCGAGCAATACGATCTCGAGGGTAGCTACAACGATTGCAAAAGTTAAATTAACAATCGTGTTTACATTGGTTTGTAACAAGATTTCACTTAAGGATGTCAGCTTTGGGTTTGCAGCGGTACCAGAAACTAGAACAGGGTCCTGGGCACTTACCCTGCATCAAAACTGATTACTGTCATCAGCTTTTGGGGTGCGGAGTGTGCGCCGGCGCGTGTCCTGACCAATTTGACGGGTAATGAAAAGGTTTGCGCATCCGCGTCCGTCCCAACATATTGTTTGCTATTGTTCGACTTTGCCGACTTTGGTTTTTCGCGCCTCGGGGTCTGGCACACGCGACCTGGTCACATGCTGTGGAAGGGGGCGGAATGGGACGGTACGGGGCGGGGCTAGTGTGATGCTGACGTAGCTAATTTGTGCGTAAACCAAAACATCAAATAAACATAATTCAATTTGAACAATTGCTCTGTCCCTGACACTGACAACTCTGCGGTCTCAAGTGGTTCCGCTTTCCCCTCTTCCTCCTCCCCTACTAGTACAGCATTTGTTTAATGATCCATGCACTGTTCTAATTGTCGCAGTTTCCCACTTTATTTGTACTCTCGTGGGAATCTCCTTTCCGGTCGACTTTAAAATGTCAACAGGTTGGATCACGATCGGGTTCTGAAACAAAGAAACCATCAGTTTGGACTCAGATTACTGACAGACCACAAGCAAGTAGTTAAATGGGGGTAAAGAGAGCAGAGATAGGTGAAGAGACACTCTTTTTCTCCCTTAATGGCAGGAACTGTTGTACTTGCGGGGGAGTCAGCACAAACATGGCTGCCGCCTGCTGCGCCAAATCCAAAATGTCAAAAACAGGTGAAGAAAAATCTGTGGAGTAAAAGTCTCGAGTTTCACAGTCAGCCATGGAGGTCTATCAAAGTGCGCTACATTTTAATAACAGTAAGAATGGGAAATTGACACAAAAATCCGATAAATTAGGTAAATTTTTTAACTATAATTTGCAGTCATTAAAACAAAAGTTACAGTTAAATAAATTTTGAAATTTTGTGTTAAAACCATTTTAAAAAATTTGGCACATACAAAATAAGATAAAATTAAATATATTTGTAGTATACAAAAAAAATCCATTTTTCAAATATTTATTAAAATATGCCTTTTTTAGTTCGTTTAGCTATAAAACTCTACTTTGAACAAAAGAATTGTGTTTTTTAAAAATAATTTAGTAAATAAAACTGGTCAATACAAATACAATATGTGTAGCGTTAAGATTTAAAATTTAGTATATATAAAATATAAATTAAATATATTTTAACATAATCTTTTTTTTTTAAAGATCAGGTTCTCACTTTTATTTTTCTTTAGCATTTTCTTTAGCTTTAGAATTTAATTATTTAATTTTTTAATTTAATTTTTTTTTGAAAATCTAAACTTTTAAGTTCTTTATCTTTATATTAATTCTTTATTATAAAATATTTACGTTTTGCACAAAGTTGAATAATTATATATTTGATAATAGAATTTTTTTTTTTTTTTGTAACGTAAGTTCCATGTACTATAACTCTTTTTCAAAGCTTAAATCCCGGTTATAAAATTAAAATTTAATAGTAGCAATTAACATATATCGACAACTAGTTTTCTGCAAACAAATATGCCCTGTAATTTTCTCACAGCCTCCGTGTTGGTCTGCACGAAGTCACCCTGTTGTCGTCGACAAACTCCGCCCACAAAATAGAGGCGAATTGTTGCAAGGACATTTTAGGGGTTGTTTCGACCAGAAAACAGAGCAGGACCAACTCGAGGCATTTCCAATTGGAGCTGAGATTTGGTATAAAAGCAGCAGAATTCCCAGGAGATGTGCTCATTACAAATTTAAACTTATTACACTGTGGAAGCAAAATTAATTCAATTGTAATAAGCTGCGTTAATTAAAGTTAAATTCCAGTTAATAATAAATAGAAAATGTCGCGAAATCAATTGCCTGATTCGTCTTCCTCACCGCCAATTAGGTGAGATCATTAAAAAAAAATGAAGTAAAAGTGTCGATTAAAATATAAAAATTTTTTTTATAACGGTATATGTTATACATAAAATTAGAAGCTTAAAATAAAAAAAATTATGAAAATTCAGATGTGTTAGTGTTACTTCCAAGCCAATTATAAAATTAAATCTTCTGCGAAGCTTACACAGATTTTTGCCGTCGGGTTTTCGCTTCACACCAACTCAAAATTGTTAATTTCTTTCGCCTCCAAGCATCACATATCACGACTATTACATAATTAATATATAATTTAAAAAAAAAAAACAAATTCTTTATAAATAAATGAACTAAACCTTTTGAATAAATATTTAGTCATTAATAACATACTTTTACCACCGTCGCGCACTGAGTATCTATTTTCTTTACACCGACTAACAAATATAAATTCCCCCCTCAGTCATATGCCCTATCAAAACTTTGATGACGATCTGATCAATGAGTTGCCGTCCTGCATCTATGCGGGTCAACATCAAAGCGGTGTCGGCAGTGGCGGTGGTGCAGTTGGTGGCATCTCCTCCGGCAATGCTGGACTGCGTCTAAGCTCCAACAATTTGCGGCACATTCAACAGCATTACATGCAGCACAACAATGGTAAAATAAAAATATGTTCCAACTACACAGGGATTAATAAACTACACACTTCGTTTTTTCGCTAAGTGTAAATATAATTTAATAATTTATTTTAATAGAAAATCTGCTGGACTCTTCCACAAACACGAATTCGCTGGTGGGACTGGGATCCAATAGTGGGACGCCCATGATGTGCAATAGTCCAAGTGCCAGCAGCAGTGGAGGAGGCGGTGGTGCAGTTACTGGAGGTGGAGGCTCCGGTGGTGGTGGCCCAGGTGCCAATTCGGGGGCAGGAGCCAATAATGGGAGCTATGGTGCAGCTGCTGCCTCGAGCTATAAGATTCAGCGACAACAGGCGAATGTGCGGGAAAGGAAACGCATCCAGAGGTCCGCACCAACTGGGTACACTAAATGGTCTTTTCCATTTCCTACTTGGCTTTGCCGTCTTCTCACTAAAACAGAAAACTAATGAGCATTCTTTCCCTCCTCTCTTGCCCTATTTCATTTTCTTTGCGCTCTGCAGTAGCATCAACTCAGCCTTTGATGAGCTGCGCGTCCATGTGCCCACATTTCCATATGAGAAGCGTCTGAGCAAGATTGATACACTGCGTCTGGCCATTGCCTACATATCGCTGCTGCGTGAGGTTTTGCAAACGGACTACGATCCCCTCACCTATGTGGAAAAGTGTCTACGTGGCGAGATTAAAGCGGATCGAGCTAATTGGAATACAAGTGATTTAACTGCACGTCTCTCCTGGATCAATTGGGAGAATCTGGGAGTGCATCCAGGACGACGCACTCTGCTCACCTCCCTGGCGCTGTCTTCGGAGCCAATGTGTGGAGCACACTGTGGCATGCCATAAGGTCCAACAGAGGGTTTAAAATAGTTTTCTTCTGCGGCTAATCAAATCATATCCCAAAAAGTATGCTATGAAATTTGTAACTAGTCTAAATATCTCCATTTACTATGTCTTCCCCCAATTTATATATATAAACTAATCAACTATTTAACTTTAAAAGTATATTAAGTCAGTAATAAAAAGTCAGAGATTGAAGTGTTTTAAAGTTTCTAACAAATAGCAATATTTATTTAAAAAGCATTTTGTTGCACTAAACAAACGACGACACTTTGTAGCATTTATAGTTAGAGTGTGTTGTTGTGTTGTGTTCGTTAGTTTTCCATAGTAGCATACATAAGTTATGTATGTATTAACAAATCAATTCCTCAAATTATATTTCAGGATATATATATATAAATATACGCACTATATATATCAGTGTTTTTCAGTGTAGACAGTGAGTATTTCTGTTCGTCAATAAACAGCAAACAATATACAGTAAATAGTTGTTATATAGTGAGTTCTCTCTTCGTTTTTTTTTTTTTCTTTGTTTGTACATAGCGTTTTACTAACACTTAGGCCCTTTTGCAACTAGTATATAACAATTTCAAAAGCCATTTATAAAATACATACAATATATATTCGTATAAATCTAGAAATTACTTAAACACTCAAAAATAAATACTTCATTCAATAACAACAAAATTAAGAACATAATTAACGGATGAATGGTCATACACTTACAGACAGACATACGTATGTAGCATTTAGGCGTTTAGGAAGATGTCATCTAGATATAAATACATACTACAGTTGTATGTATGTTATACATTATGTATTGGCAACAACTACAACTACTGCTAGTGGATACACAACTTTATGTTTTTGTTTATATATTCTTTTTCTCGAATTGGAATTTGACTTTGGTATCTTTAAATGTTGTTATTAATTATATTGTTGATCTCGAATAATACTCAAAATGCATTGGCTACAATGAGGCTATACACAAATACAAATACACAGACATAAAATGTTACATACAAGTACATATGACAATTGTATATACGTTATACATATATATACGATATATTGGACACATTTAAGCTACTTCTCTAATAATTGAATTTTACGATTGCTTCTTTTCATAATTTGTTCTAGTTTCGTGGGTCTTTTTTTCTTATTTGTTCAGTGTTTCTTTGTGTTTATCTTTAAATATTTGTTGGTTTTAGTTCCCATTTAGCACAGCTACTTTACGCAAGCTCTCCAATTCGCTACGTTTTAAACGTATCGAAAACATGGCCTCTAAAAAGCTATGGCAGTCGGTGACTATGTTATCCTGGATCATAGTATCTTTGAACAAATTGGCCAAAGCGGCAATATCCTCGCAGGCTAATATAGCATCTTTATGTGTGATGAGCATTGCCAAAGCTGCCCTAAAAACAATCTGCGAATCAAAGGAATTAGTTTATAGTTCAATTAATATACGATTAACCCACCTTATAGCCTTCGGCGAAAACACAATCCCAAATTCTTAGCACAGTTTCGATTGGAAGAACTTCGGCGAAAATGCATATAAACCATTTGCTAGCAATTACTGCATAGGGTAATCCTAAAAACAAAATAGTTTTATAATGACGTTGAGTACAGTCGTCCTACAACTAATAAACCCACCCAAGTTCTCCACTTGCCGATTAATGGCCGGTATCCGTCTTGTGGTCAGCTCTTTGAAAACGGCCAAGTCACGCAACAGGTTGGCCATGTTATGTGAGTGGTACTGTGGCGCAATCTGCTCCACTATATGCTTAAGCAGCCAAAAGGATTTCTCCTCATCGTTGGTAACAATTAGCAATATGCCGGCGATATAGTTAAGCCCTTGACAGTAGCCAACATCCCGATTATGATGTGCATAGGCGCACAAGATGTTAAAGAGTCGATGCTTTTTGGCATCGAAGTGAATATTGTCGGGGAACGTACGAGGTAGATCGATTGATATGGAATCGCTGATTTCCTTATTAAAATGCTCCAAATTTAATAAACTTTGATATAGATTGGGATTTCGGTTCCTTGCCGCCTCCGCACCAGTTATTTTCATCCAAACATCTCCACGAAATGGTCCTGGTATACCCTTACGTATATATCTTTTCAATTTCGGAGTAACCTGGGTGAAATCAGGATTCTGCTGCAACAGAGCCTCCCATTTCATTCGTCTCCGCGCAAGAGTCTTTAAATATTTATTCATGAAATTTTCATAGCCCTGTGAGTCAAACTTCTCGCCCCTCTTGAACCCATACTCATCCACATCGCTGTAATTGGTTTATGAAAAAGAGTCATATGTTTAATAGGGGCATTGCCAGCATTATTGGTATTGGTACATACCCAAACTTAGATTTTGCGGTCGATTCCATAGAAATAATTATGACTTGGTTTTGATTATTGCTCAGTTACTCCGATTAAAAATTAAAACTTTGCGCTTGAGCCCTAAAATTAGTCAGTTGTTGCTTTTGTTGCTGCTGCTGTGTCTGTTGTTGTTGTTGTTTTTGTTGGTTCATGGCCCCCATTAATTGCTTTTTAGTATTGTGCGCACGTTTGCCGCTTCCGCCGATTGTTGTTGTTGTTTTTACCGCTTCCAACTTCAACTGCAACAATTGAAAAATACATTACGATTAGTTAATTTATTTATAAATGCTTGGATCACCTGCCTCACTGTGCGTCCTTGAGAAATTGCTATACCCTGTAGTTGTTGTTGTAGGCGTTTTTAGCGCGCCTCGAGCACTGATAACATTACAAGCACAAGTGGGTGGCGGGTGCGTAAGAAATCTTTATCACACACACCTTTGATTTCAGTTTATTTGCAGCTCTGCTTACGTATTTCTGTTTTTATTAATTTCAATTACTAATCGAACGGTAGCCATTTTTTTCATGTTGCCTGTGCACTGTTTAAAACGGTTTATTTATGTTTTTTCAATTGCCTTTTTTGCATTTTTTATTTTGAGGCCAATGGCAAATGTTAAATGTTATGTTAGAAACATTATTGCTTAATCGTGTGCTTCGAAGCTAATTAACTATTAATAGTTGCTAGAACTCACCTGTAAGCGTCACATTAAACACTTTGTAGCTTTTGCTGCCATGCTTTAAACGATATAAATTTAAATTATTTCATTATTTCGAAATTTTGTTTTCATCGCGACTCGCGAGAACTACTACACAACACTAGGGATGGACAATGCAGTGCGATAATATCGAGTATCGATACCCGAGTGTGCTGACTGCGTTGCCAGACTTTGTCAAATAGTTGAACAGCTGTCGAGTTGCCGACGTCAAGCAGTCGTACCGTACTATGACACATTATGCAATGCTTTAAACAAACTGAGGTAAAAACCATAACACTTTTTTTTAACAACTCGAAAAATTCTAGTCATTTACCAAAACGATTAAATTGCAGACACTAGAATCTATTAACGCCTAGGGTAGCAACAAATTTAAAATGCTACGTAAATCCACAATGATTGCTGCAGCCGTGGCAGTCACCACAGCAGCGCCACAGACAAGTCAAACCTCAACCGATCCGCTTGTGTGCAAACCTAGTGATCTTCCAATCTATGGTACTCTCCGGACACCACAGTAAGTACCCATAATAACAATTCCATACCTGGTTCACTCACACATCATTAAACAGGCCCAAGAGTCACTCGAATCGTGCACCAAAGGAAAATGCTCTATACACGAATCTGGAGAGCGGGGTGCGCTCCGTGCGTTTGGAGCTTAAGAACGGCTACAACATGGTTGCCGAGCGGACTTCGGTTGTTACCGATTACTATAGGACAGCCAAGGATCATACACAGCGTTCCATTGATTTTTTGAACGAGCCACAAAACTCCATGCACCGAAGCGGTGCTATTGTAATGGGCGGCCTGGCGGGCTTTATATTCGGTGCACGTGGCGGTGTCATAAAGAAAATTGTCTACACGACCATTGGTGCGGGTACAGTTGCATCCCTGTGCTATCCCCGCCAGGCGGAGGAAAATGCACGCATTGTGCTCTTTGAGGGCCGCAAAATATTTGCCGTTGCCTACAATTTCATCAAGGGCGTGAAACCTGGCGAGGAAGTGCCATTGGAACCGATTAAAAATTTCCCCACATCCCTGCAGGATCTGAAGTATCTGGCCCTTGATCTCGTTGACGAGGCCAAGGAATCCCTTTTCCCCAAGAAGAAATAAAATGAACGAGAATGAGAACGATATGTAGATCGATCGAGAACGGATACCCACGACAAAACTGGCCATTGACAGTGCTACAATTTATACGATATATATTCCTGATCTTATTTCTATTTTCGCATACAGTTTACAAACCGGTGTATTATGTATTCGGATGGTAATCTTCTGTTGCCTGCAATAAAACAAATGTCGCGTATCGAAAGTGAAATCCAAATTGTTCAGAATCTTCCACTCTTTAGCTTTAACCCAATTTGTGTAAAGCTTGAAAAAAGTGAAAAGCCATTCTCCTTTTGTCTAAATAATGGCCAGAATCTTTCATTCTAGCTTTCATTTCTTCTGTTAACACTTTTGCTTTTGAATTGTATCTTTACCTTTTGTTGGATTTTGATTAATTGTCCGCCTCGTGTCAAATGTCACTGATGAAAAGTGAAATTTCGCAATGTGCTGGGAACTTGAAATCTTCACGTACTGCGTACGACCGTTCATCTATCGACCATACACGTCTACACCCGTTGCCATCCCAGTGTGTGCAAAACGATTGTGCCAATCATTCCAAGTGGCCCCGGGGCTGAACATGGTTGCTGACTGAAAAGTTAATGAATGAATCAATGAATCGATTCGAAATTGCCGCTGCCGTTAGCTGCAATTGTTGTACATCATTTACGCACTTGACATGGAAGCTAAAGATGAAGCTGTAGCTGTATCTGTATATGTATCTGAAACTGAAGACAGCTCTGGAACGAGTTGAATTGATGCGAAGTTTCAACAAAAGATTGTAATAATGATAATGCATAATTGCTTTTCAGACTTTGTTAATGTGGTTTATACATATATCTATCGCAGCGAGGGTAGATCGATAGATACTTACTTAAATAAAATTACAATTTAGTTGACTATTAGTTACATCTATTTGCATATTTGGATTTAAATAAATTAATCACTACTTACCGCTGATTTCTCAAGAAATTTACTGCAAGTATTAATCATTTTTTTTAATACAATATTTTTATTTTCGTAATAGATTTGAGCTCATCTTTATAAATAAACTTGTTCTTTGGGCAAGATACAACATAATTATAATGTTTGTATGCAATTTGTTTATAAATTATATAGATTTAGTTAATTGTTAAATAGTATACCTAAGCTAAAATACCAACAACTGACTTTTTCTATATTACTCCTACTTCCTATATACAGATATCGATGTCATTATATCATTTCATAAGATTATATAGATTTAGATATGTAAGAGCTACAAAACAATATTCGCTAGACTAACTTATGGGGGTCTTGACAATGTGTGCGTGGACATTGGCATAAGGCACATGTCGGCTTGTGGGCGTGGCAGGCTGCGCACATGTTGAATTGTCAATGCAAATTGTTATTAATTGAAGCTAACTAAGCTAAAGATTTGTTTAAAATAAAATCACACAAGCTTAAAGATACAACTAATAAATTAAAACAAATAACAAGATTGGGTCGGAGCAGATAAATAGTATATGTGAGTACATATATTCGATCATCTAACATGCTCCAGTATCCAGGGCACAAACTTGGAGATGCGTGTACAGACCCCCGGTAAATTGGCCTCGGCGCATCCAATGCCCCACGAGATGATCCCGGCCAGAAAGAAGCGACCGTCCTGTGCCTTGGCCTGAAGAAGAACACTAATGAAGCACAGCGAAAGGAGACGAATTATGAGTGGATTCTTACCTGGAGGGGACCCCCAGAGTCGCCTTGACAGGAATCCTGACCACCTGTTTCATAGCCAGCACACAGAAATATATCCGGTATGAATTCCTGGCGACCGGCGCGCAGAAACATCGACTTGCAGTTGTCATTGCTTACAATTGGCACCGACACCTGGGTTGGAACGAAGGCAGGAGTTGGTTTTAATTGTTAGCTAAATTGTGCAATCACTGAACTCACCTCCTGCAACACCGAGGGCAGGGTACCGCCCTCGCTGAGACGACCCCACCCAGTGACCGTGGCATTCATGCCAATCAGTAAACTCTCCGTTTCGGGCAAACAAATGGGACTGACATGTGGTGCGAATTCGAGTGGCTGCTCCAGCTTCACCAGCGCCAGATCGTATTCGTAGGTAAAGAAATTATACTTTGGATGCACCACCTTCTTGGCCACGCCACGTTCTATATATGGCAGCTGCTCCTGTACGTGAGAGAAATCATATTCGCCCACTCGTATGCGTATCTGTGCGATAAGTAAGCTGTGTGAGAACGAAAGAGAGGGTTGAACGGTAAGAAAGTGTGGGCGAGAGAGAGAGAGAGAAAGAGAGTCTGGGGAGTTGGAAACACTGTTATAAAAGTTTGGGTTGTTTTTGACATTTACTTATCACAACCTTTAAATCAAAGTAAAAGAGTTTTTTAACTGAAACTCTCTTACAGTTTAAATATTGGAAACTTATTATTAGTGTTATCACTCGGTACTTGGTACTGGGTACTGAGTACTTGGTACTCGCTACTCACTCGTCCACACAGTGCCCCGCGGTGGCTATCCAGTTCTCGTTGATCAAAGCGCCACCGCAACGATGGGTGCTGGAGAAACCAAAGAACGAGGTGCGTCGCACAGACACCTGCCAGGGCCAACGACCGAAGGCCGCGCTCTTGCCGCCCACAATTCGAGTCTCTGGACGCGTCAGCATTGGCACACCGCATTCTATAAAAAATACAAAAAACATACACACACACATACACACACAGTTTGATTATGTCAAATGGATTCGGGGCGTGGCAGCAGCGAGTATACTAGAACTTACCGCTTCGTGCCGCTGAAATGGTCTTCACATTGCCAAGTATTGCTGTGCCGGCATCGTGTGTGGAGGAGTCCGTTATCTCATTGGATTCAATGCCCGCCGTGGACGCTGGTTGACGTGTGGGCAGATGAGATGTTGGTCTCTGGTTGATCAAACTCGGAATTGGACTTGGATTTGAGCCTGGACGAGGTCTGTTTGTTGACGTTGCTGCTGTTGCTGTTGCTCCTGTCGTTGTTGTTGTTGTTGACGTTGTACTGCTGCTGCTGCTGGTTGCTGCTGTGCCGAGTGTTGTGGGCCGCTGATAGGGCTTTGTGGGTTTTCTTGTCGTTGTCGTTGATGTTGACGTTGTTGTTGTCCTCTTTGTTGTTGTCGTCGTTCGTGTTGTTGTTGTCCCCTTTGTGGATGTTGCTGTTGTCGCTGCTGATGAGGACGAGGCGGCTAATGATGTGGCCGGCGACAGCTGCAAGGTAGTGGAAAGTGGTAAACATTATGCTAATAGTTGGCCAAGCCGCTCAAAGTATTTCACATGCAAAGAATCAATTTTTCATTCCACTGCAAAATCTCAGAGGAGGCTTAGTTTAACTATGAGTATGCCAGCAATTCGGCGACTTTACTATACCCTTGCCTATCCATACAGACTGTTTTATAAAGTTATTTGTTTAGTTGTTATAAACTATACTTTTGTTAAATTTGAATATATATATGTCAATTTATCTACTTTGGTTTATACCTGAGAATATGGAACTCAACTTTAAATTCTTTGAAACACTTTGAAATATATTTTATACATTTTCTTCAAGTTAATAATTAATTTTGTTACAGTTTTCTGTTCACAATTTTAAGTTTCTCTACATATTAATCTATTTTAAGCAAACTGACTTGATACGATGTATATTTTAATTTTTTTTTTATAAACTAAATCATTTTCATGTAGTATTTATTTATGTTTATTATTTTGTTTTTCCTATTCATATTTATGGATTTTAAACTATTTTAATTTGAGTAATCTTTAGGTCTCTCTAATATTGAAAAAAATGCTAATGCTAAATAGTCGGTTGGGATACCCAAGTACTTTACTTAATACCCTACACTCGCTGGCACGGGCTTAACAACACACCCCAGAGACGAACCTCTTGAGGATGGGGCAAGAAGACAAATCTTACATCAGCTTTGGCTTTGTGCAAACAATAAAATGTCCCCCAAGGCTGTGGCCCCAGTTGCAGGGAATCGCAGAATCAGGGGATCAGGGAATCAGAGGATCTGGGAATAAGTGAGTCCAAGCTGATCGAGGAGTAAATGACCTCGTGGCTCGTTTGTTTCGCTTTCGACATCAATACATCACACACACTCACACACACACACGCACACACACAGACTGTGCACATAATGCAAAATTCAAAATAAGATGTAGGGAGAGCAGAAGGCGGAGGGAAGAGGGGAAAGACGCGTAGTATTTGCATACCTGAGGCCTGGTCGGTTTGGGTCTCGGTTTCGGTTTCGTCTGCCCCAACAGAATCATTGTCGTTGACGAAGTCGGCTTCGTTGGCGTCGACGTCAACGTGGACAGCGGCGTCGGCGTTCTCATTGGTGGCGGTGACGGGGACTGCGACAGCGATTGCGATTGAGAAGGGGGCCGCTCGTAGACAATCGGCTTCTTTGTGGGCTTTGACGGTTTCGAGGGACGATGTGGATGTGGAGCTGGCAAATTGACGATGCCGGGCTTGGTCCAGCCCGTAGGTCGCGGCTTGGTAATAAAGCTTGGCTCGGTGGTCAAATGCCAGTGATGATGCAGTGCCTGCTGCTGCTGCTGGTGCGTTGATGTATGCCAAATACTATCTGTTGGTGTAATTGTTGTTTGGTTACAAGTTATGTGCTTAGTACTTGGCATAACAATGGAATAGGCGCCATTCAATATATATATATATGTATATATATTTAGATATATTCTTATATTTACTTACTTGAACTGCCCGTGGTCTGACTGGCCGCGCTCTGCTGATCCGGCGACGATGTCGGCTTCGGATGTGGCCGGGACAGTGGGCCCTGGTGATGTGGACCCGATGGGCGTATCACTAGGGTACCAGCACCATGTGGACGCTCTATAGTTGTCATTCCGCTGCATTAATAAAAATAGTGTAAGATATCGATCAAATATTAATTCTGTTAAAAAAAAACCATTGAAACCTTTGAGGAAGTATCAACTACTCTTGTTGCATTCCATTTAAACATTACTTTAATCTTAAGTCTGACACTTTAAAATATTAAAAAAATTCAGTTTATTGCCTAAAGTTAATAACATCTAAGGATCTTAAGCATTACAGTTAAAATTAGTTACAAATATCAGCACTATTAAAAGCTTTTTAGCTTTAGCTAAAGTATTAACCTAACCAAAAACATGATGTTGTTTTTTCCATTTTAATAGCTAGTTGGTCAAGCTAGCTTAATACGAGCTACTTCTTCTTCTACTGCTACTATTAGCTCAAGCATTAAAATGCAGATAACCAAAAGTATGAGCTTAAGAATAATCACAATTTTTAGTACTTTAGGCACATGAATGCAATTAACTCACCTGATTAGTGGCTTGTGTGGCTGTGGCGGTGGTCGCGGCCTCAGTGTCAGCGGTTTGGTGGGTCTGGTGTAGGAGAAGGCCGTTTGGGGCAGTACAATGTTATCCGTGTAGTTGTGGGCACAACAGGAGCCAAACATGAACGAATCGACGCACATGCCCACGTGCTGTCCCTCGGATTTGATGCACTCCCAGACGAACATGCAGGTGCCCTCGACACGACCAAACGAGCAGGGCTTCGGACTTATCTTGTAGTTGTGACTTCGCTGCAGATCCGCTGTCGTATAGTAGCCATCGAGACGATGTGGACTTCGATAGAAACTGGACAGAGACGCACTCTCCTCCTGCTCATTCCCATTCACATTTCCGTTCTCCAAGTCGAAACTTGTTGATATCGAATCGTATTCATAATTATTGCCACCACTGTCAGGTGCTGTGATAAGTGCTGCTGTTGCTGGGGCTAAGCAATTGACTAAGATTAAGGCTAGTAATACTTCTACTATTTGGTGTGTACTCCTCGCTGGTATCGCTGCAGTTGCTCTCTTGACTAGCCAACGTTGTTTGGGCCACATCTTCGGGTCTGCAATTCTGCAAAAAGTTGGCCAAAAAAATGGGCAATTTAGCATTGGACTTGTTAACTGCCGGAACTGCAGTAGAGCATATGCCATAATGTTCCAACCTACACCGACTACCTCAGCCCCTTTCTAACCCCCTTGTGCCCCATTCCCAACCAGCTACTCCCACAGTTGGCTTAAATGTTCTTTACTTTGCTCCCTACTAATTAAGTGCACTTGTCGCATGTTTGCAGCCCCAAAACAACAAAAGCTAAAAAACAGGCACGTCGCCTCAGCGATTTCTACTCTTTATGACTTGTTGTTGTTGTTGCTGGTGTTGCAGTCACAGTTGTTGCAGTCTTTTTTTTTAATTTTTACCAAGCTGCAGCCAGTGACTGGTTTAATTACAACTTTTCACTTTTGCCTCATAATCAGTTATTTTGTTTTGCTTTTTGTGCAACACAAAAATAGGAGTGAGAGAAAAAAAAACAAATGAAAAATGGAGACAACTTAAATTTATTGTGATCGCACGAAATGTGTTTTATGCCACAAAGACGACACATGCTACAATTAATGATATCATGCCCCAAAGCTGGTAAAGTCAGACTCAGTTCGGAGACTCAAGTCGGAGACAGGCCACGAGCTCATCAAAGCGGAATCGTTTTGAAATTTAATTAAAAGTTTACTCAATTCCACACACACAAAGTAGCACATGCCACACACGCGACACACACGCACACATACACACCTACAGGTAAGCGGCACGCATACACAAATAGATCAAAATATTCGATGTTTGCCTAAGAAAAACCACCCACAAAATCTATAAGTACAAGTATCTAAGCTGGTAGTTCGGTACCCTGTGCTGGCTCCACCCCTCCCGCTTCCACTCACGCCCACTTCCCACCTGTAGCCAACCCCCTGACTCAGCCCCTTTCTGCCAAGTGCAGCCAGGTGAGGCAACTGGTTGACAACTTACCTGTGTCTGTGTCTGATTAAAGTTGTTTGCTTCATCGGTAACGTGCCAGGCGCATGTCTGCAAAGAAGAAGAGAGGAGGAGGGTAAGAAAAAAAAGGAGAAGAAGATGGAGAGTTGTTAGTTATACCACGAGAATGTTGAGTGGAATGTTGCCCTGTACTATAATTAGTGGATAACCATAAGTACTTATTGCTATGCCCACAACATGCCATATAACCGTCCGCATCCATATGAGTGGTCATGCACGGCCCTCCCCTCCACGAAGTCCGACCCCGCTGCCATGTCCACCCACTCGATTGCATGTCTTTATCCTATAAAGATTCTCGACGATTCGATATTATAATCGGCGAATCTGCAGTTGATTTCTAGTCTGTATCTTTTTATGATTAATAAGTACAATCATTATGGATTATGGTTCAAGGACTATCGAAAAGATACTTGACACAGCTGGGCTAATGGAATTCAATATATAAACTTTCAATACAAAACAAAAGGAGGTCCATTTATATTGCTTTTAAGACAATTAAATTTTAATTAAAATTTGATGAAACTCAAGAGTATTAGTTAAACGCATAATTTTATTGTAATACAAATAGAAACTATCACATCTTAACGTTTAATTTAAATGTTTTTCAATAAATGACTATCCTGTTTAAATCCCAAATTACTTAAAAGCAGCTCAATATATATCAATATATATCTTAAACTATTTCTTATTAATACTCCCTCATAAAAATATACTTGATCTTATCAGCACATCCTCAATTAATAATAAATGCAATAACTAGAATTTAAGTAGTCGTTTGTGACCTACTTTATTTAATACAATATCAGACCACTTAAAACATGACAGCTTTGGCCATTTAGCTGAAGAATTGGAATGATTAATAATAATTATTGTAAATGATTTACACACTTGGAAACGCCTATCTAAAAGTGAGTAAAGTATGGATTGAAAAGAAACACGTTTATCGCAGAATTCTCATCTATCTGAATGTCCGGCATTTAAGTTGATGGAAATTACAAATCTCAGTCAAAACTGGATACAAATTATTTTCTGCACGTCATCAGTGTGCAACAGGTTGAAATTGAAATCGAATGACTTTAATTCGAGTATTGGAACTGTTTATATTTGTGTTGATTTTTTACTATAGTTTATTTTTTTGATTGTGATGAATCAATTTATCAATTGTCTGCCAAAATGCTGCCCACTTTCATTACAAAACTGCTCAATTGGTGGCATTAAAGCCAACGAATCGTAATTTTCACTCTAATAACTTTATCTCGGTTCGTTTTCGGATCGTTTCGGTTTCGGATGGGAACTGGCAAACGGTGCAACTTGCCACACGCCACACAGCTATGAGGTTCAATGAGGGCCTGAACCGTTGCAAATTAATTTCGTTACGTTTTCATTTCCTCAACAAAACGATCAGTTTAGTTGCCATTGTTTTTTTTTTTTAATGTTCTGTTTTGTTTTGTTTTCATAAGAAAAAAAACAACACACAAAAAAGTAAAAGACCCGAAAGGTAATTACCCCGTTTAAACGCCCTGAGAACAGAAGCAGCAACGGCAACAGCAGCAGCAGCAGCAAAAACAATCTTTTGTGCTAATGACTATCTTTTAGACGGGTCGAAGCGAAGTCAAAAAAAAAGACGAGTAGCCACCGACTGACAAACGATCAGACAGAAACAGAACCAGAAACTGAAAACTGAAAATAGAATACAGACTCCGTCTCCGTCTGCGACAACGATCCCAATCCCGAGACTCAGACCAAAATCGACCTCAACCTCAAGCAGTGTATTACCAATAAGAGTCAAAGCCAAAGGCCAAATAATTTCGTAGCAAAAATGTTCCGCAGTGCATTAGAAAAATGCAGCAAATTGACTAACTGACAAACCGACTGACTGATGATCGAGTGAAGCAGCAGTCTGTGTTGCAAGTTGGCAACACGGTGTCTAGTTGCCTACTTGTTGCAACAGCTAGTTGAAGAGTAATTGTAATAACAATTGCGCAATTTGCGTCAGTCACTTAGCTTCAAAGGCGAAGGCTGCCCGCTTCCAGCTGCCAACTGCCGACTACCGACTCAAGTTGCAACTTCGATTCGCTGTGGCGTGTGGTAAAGTGCGGAAAAGTCACAGACCGTTTGGTAATAGCTAAATGGTAATAGCTAGTTGGTAGGACGTTTCCCTCACCCACTCTCTGTCTCACTCTCACTCTCCCCCTATCTCACTCTCACTCTCACTCTATCTCTACCTACCTACCTGTTTCTCTCTTCTCCTGTTCTGTTCTGTTCTGGCGGTAGGCGTTTTGTCAATCGACAGGCGACGGCGCAGATGACAGGCCGCCCAGGCTAATGAAAAAGATAAACAACTGGATCACACAACAACAACAAATGCTACTGCTACAGCAGGCACGCTAGCCGGACTCACAATTTAGCTCGTTAAAAGCCAGATTTAAAAGTTTTTTAAACAATTAAATTGCGGTTTTATTATTTTATATTTTTTTAATTTATTGGATATTTCAATTCATACTATAAATTGGCTATGAAGATTTAATTTTAAAATTGAAATTAACTGAAATATTAAAAAAACTAAACTAGTGTTATAATATCAGTCAGAGACTAATCCTATTTTCTAACTTTTAATTTAAGAGCATGAAATTTATTTAAAACTTGATTTCTAAAACAATTGTATACTTTGTATACTTTTTGCAATATATTTGGTCCAAACCCATTCGGCTCGCCGAAGATTATAAAATCGCTCAATAGACATAGAAAATTTTCATACTAAACATTCGAACCGATTGCTCCTATGGCAGCTATATGATATAGTCATCCGATCTGGCCGTGATCTGCGTGCAAAGGGAATACACATGTGTACCAAGTTTCATTAAGATAGCTTCAAAACTGAGAGACTAGTTCGCATAGAAACAGACGGACAGACAGACGGACATGGCTATGTCCACTCGGCTGTTGATGCTGATCAAGAATATATATACTTTATGTGGTCGGAAACGCCTCCGTCAATGCGTTACAAACTTCGTTACAAAAACAATATACCCTCTGCAAGGGTATAAAAATTTTACAGTAGACTCCGGTTATACCGACTCCGCTTAAAGCGTCCGTCCGGTTATTGCGACGAATGTTCGATGACTTGGTTGGTCCCCTACTTCTTGGTCTCCGTTGGTCTCCTTTTGATTAAAGCGTCCACCGGGTATAACGACGTAAAACGGTCGGTCCCTTAAGTGTCGTTATAACCGGATTCTACTGTTTTTAAAATATATTATTGTTATCAGGCTTAAGTCACCAATTTCTTGTCGTGTTGTGCCAAAAACTGTTTCCAAATTGGAAACTTCCTTTATATACTTTATACTTCACAGCTATAGCTAAATAGCTAAACATTTCTAGCACTTTTTTTTCAAACCAACGAAGCCAAAACTCTCTGTCAGCACTGCACGCGAGTTGATGCTGCAAACGCATACTCATACGCAAACAGACTTAATATGTACTAATATTAGATAGCACATGTCCATCGTCTCTTAAGACGGACGTCGGCATCTTTTGAGGCACTCGGCTTGTTATAATCACAGCGCGTAACGTAAACACAATTTTTGAGTGGTTTCTTCATGTGAAACACACGATGCTAGAGGGCCAGATGTAACGAACGACCATAACTGGGCACGACACTGACTAATAGAAGTCATTGTACTTACTAAATCAACAACAACACGTACAACATTTGACATGATGACGATGGTAGGAAAAAAGGAGAAAGAGAACACGAAAGGTGCATGGGGAGACAGAGAGAAGAAGATTGGACTTAAAACGAATTCACTTAACAAAGTCATTCCATTGAAAAGAAAAATTGTTTAAGCCAAGACTTACTGCCAAAAGTTAATTAAAATTGAGAAATTTAAATAAGAGTTCGCTTCGACTAACCCACAAAAGAGCAGAACAGTTAGTCATAGCAGTGCTCATAAATCAACTTAGAACAAAGCTAAAAATTTTATGCAAAATGAAAATTTATTTAAATTGAAAATTGTAAGAAACATTCTAAAAGATTAGAATTAAATGAATTCTGAAATTAATTAAACTTAAATTTTTTGAACCGTGCACTTATTTATAGTTGTAACTGTCAGACTGGCGCCTGTTTTAGCTTGTAGCAGTTAAATAAATGACCTCTTTAATTAATGTAACTATGCGTCAAAATCTACGCACATCACGCATACGCCATGAGTTACCAAAGGCGTTGAAAATTTAACTCATTGGCAACATTTGCATGCATTCTTTAGAGTGCGTTTCGAATCCGAAAGCAACACGTTTTCTTCAGCTGTTAGGTGTCATAGTCTGGGCCATAAACATAAATCACTCGGTTGCTGTCTCTGTTGCTGGTTTATTAACCTGGCTAAGCTAATGGACAGGCCCGTGCTATGCACTTGAACCTTTGACTGGTCCAGTCTTAGACCTCAAGCCCACAGCTCAGTTGATGTTGTTGTTGTTTTTTGTTGTCTTTGTTTTGTTTATTTTGATTGTTTTTCTTGTTGTTGTCTGTTTGTTTATGTTTGGTTTTCAGCGTTTTTCCCCATTTAGAGCGACCCGGTCGGAACCTTTTGCCTTGTTCCCATTCAGTCCAAATATTTACTATTTTTTCTATCTGCCCTGTGCAGAGCAGCATGACGCTGTTGGTTTTAAGGTCGAGTTCTTTGGCTTCTTATAATTTCATTTGTGCCCTCAAACCCAAAGGTAACATAATTAATTTGGATTTAGTTCTCATCTCTTGGCTCTGAGAAACTTGATTGGCCTAGCGGCCAAGCGGCCTATTCATGGCAATATTTTTCTAAATAAGTAACATTTAATTTTTGATATCATAACGGTCGCACCTGTTTCAATAGAGTGTAAATTAAAGTCTTTTTCCCGCTCGAAAAAGAAGGTGATTCAGGGGAACACAAAGCAGTATTCAAAATTAATCATGAGCATGATCTGCGGAAGTATCCAACACGTGCGTACAAAATAAAAACCCAAACAAAAAACCCGAGAAAAAAAGACTTTGGTAAACGTCTCCATTGGCAGCGTAACTGTTGGCCAGATCTGACATACCGTCCACTTGGTAGTCAAAAAGGCACAAAAATAACAAAGAGTGTAGCAGAAAAAAGCGAGAAGTAAAAGAGAAGAGCTTCAAGTAAAATAAAATCGTGCGGCAATCACTTTTCATTATTGAATGCTCCAAAATAAAATCGAACAATTGAGTTTCGATCTCCATTCGTGAGTGTGACAATTTGACAGATTGAAAGTGAAAATCTTCCAAAATAAATAAGGTAAAAATAAAAAAATAAATAAACGTCTTTTAAATGCTTGTAATGAACTAAAAACCAAAAACCCAATACCCAAAACAGGCACTGAGATATTGTCGTTAATTTGCATGAAATGCACGTTCCCATCGTGTGTCCACAGTTCAGACTGAAGCACGCTTCGAGCTGTTTAAGTTCCAGTTTCATTGGGTCAATCAGCATTCACTTGTCTCATTTTAGTCAGTCAGTCAGTAAGTCAGTCTGTCAGTCAATTGAATAGGGCCTGAGGCATTGGGCCTAGAGCCTAGAGAGGCAACAGTCGAGCCTCCGAGGAAAGTTTATTGCAACTGAAAATTCAATTTCAAATGATTTTCGATACTCTGTATTGTGGGTATTACCGTTAAGCCTTGTTGAGCACATACAATACAATACAATAAATTCAATTTAATTAGTTGTTTTAAAACCAGTTAGCTACGACTGTACCAATCAATTATTGATTAATTTCAATTAGGGAAATGGGTATTTAATTCATGTCAGTCCACGTTCCACTAACATTAACAGGTGTGATAATTAACCACCCGGACTAATTGATGCAAATAGTAATTAGTTAGCCGCTAAATGTTTTGCCATTGTTTGATCAACGAGATCAATCAAATACTCTACGAGTACATTAATTCATTCATTCATTCAAATCCAAACAGCTACGAGTCTAATTGTTTATGCCGTCATAATAATTATAGTTTCTAGTTGGAGTTGTTAAACTCACAGTGAGTACAAATGTGATGTCATTGCATGTCAATGGCCTGGACTAACTAATGACACAGCAATACAACAGCAACAACAACAACAAAAGAGGCAACAACAGCAGCTGAAGAAGAAGAAAGTTGTTCTCAGATCTCAGATCTCTCCTTGAATTACATGTGGTCTGACTTGGCATGAAATTGAAACCTCAACTTAATGAATGAATAATTATTATAAAAAAATAGTTATAGTATATCAAAATTACTGTTATATTCAGCTTTTATATAATAAATCAAATAACTTGGAATAACTAAAACTGTTGTAATAAAATATAGTAGTAGTCTTAAAAATCTAGTTTTGTAAAATTGTTTAATAATTTGTTTTGTAGCGAAAACTTAATTTAATTCCAGTTATTCTAACTGCTTCACACCTGTTACAGGTGACAGCACAACAGACACTTTGCTGATATAACGAAGGTCTTGAGTAATTTCATAATTGTCTTGACAAAACCATTATATATATATATACATATGCATATGTTGACGCATTTAAATGATTTTGGGCCTGCGGAATGGCAAACAAATTTTGTGGCTGTGACAAATGGAATAATGGGTTCAGAAATTATATAATAAGCCAAAGATGGTCACAGTTGTTGCCACAGTTGAGCTGCAATGAGATTCGCCAAACTCAGTTAACTCACATACAACAGAAATCTTAAATCAGTTGAATTTTGTTTTACGCGCAACTGAATTTGAATTGTGTTTTACGAGCCCGCACCTTGATTGCAGTCATCGTTTTGTGTTTGGGGTGTGTGGGGCGTAATGGCAAAAAGAGTGATAGAGAGGGAGACACATTGCAACAATTATTCTGCTCGATGACTTTCGCTAATAAAACGACAGTGAGACAGACTGGCAGACAGTGACAGAAGGCAGCTTGGTAAGTGGCACTGACACAACTCGAGAGATGTCTTCAGGTTTTCTCTCTCTTCGTTTTTTGTTGTTGTTGTATCGTAATACTAAGATAATCGCTTGACTCTTCCATTACACGCAAACACACGCACACACACACACGCACACACACACACGCACACTCGCTCGAACACATATGCTGTCCGTGTGTAATAGTTTATTAACAATTTTATTGCACAATTTGATTACACAGCGGTACAAAGTTATTTGCAAATTAGAATGTCACATTGCGTATACGCAACGTAATCACCATTTTAATTGAACAATTTGTGGTTAAAGAATTTTCACAAATTTACAAATGCTAGCAATAATTGTCAGTAAATTATAGCTTAGTTAATCGGCTTAGCTGGCTAACTGCTTTGCATAATTGTCCAATAAAGTTTAGCAATTTATTGTCATACAAATTGGAATTAAAACGAATGAAAAGTTTTCAAATTAGTTGTGGTAATAATTAAAAGATTATGAATTAAAGTGAAAAGGAAACAAATAAAATTATTTTTTTACTTTTCAGCCTCTTTCACTTTAACGTTTTCGAATGAAAACGGCCTTGTAAAAATATAATTTTTATGTTCTTTAATTTTGTTTTTGGGCACTTACTAGTCTCTCAGTTAACTGTAAAGCTGCCAGCCATAAATGGCTATAATTGAATCGTTCCACAGAAGTTTATTTCGACTGTTTCTCAGCCCTTTTTTAATACAACTTGTGTTTTAAATTTCTCTCGTAACTGTAGCTCTTTTCTTAATTTATCAAATTTGATTTTCACTCACTGCCAGCATTTTGGCTATAGATTTTTCTTACTTCACGCACTCGCACGCGCACTCACTGTTTTTCCCCGAGAAATCTCTTGGTTAATGATCTTCTCGAATTGGCACACTTTCCACAACTATTTCATGGTTAGTAAAACACTATTCGGCCGATGACTACGTATTATAATGCCAATCAAAATTTACTTTTAGACACGATTAAATCTTTTTGTTTTTTTTTTAAATTTTTTTCTCAAATTTAAACCCTCTTGCGAGTGCAGTAAAATTTTGTTAATACTTGTGGGCGATTTTTATGGAATAATAACTGCAAGATCACGGCAACAAAGCACCAAACACTCAGTCTTCATTAATTAATTAATTTTTTTTTGCTTTTCACTTTGATAATTTATGTTGATTTCTTTGTTTTTTCTGATTCATTTTTTATTGCACAATTTTGAGATTGTTTTTCACTTTTCCATTTACGATTCAAATGTCTCGCATATCTAAAAATGAAAATAAAAATAAAAATATATTATGAGCATTAGACGAGAAGCGAATGAAATGAGACAAAAAAAAAAATTCAAGAAATTTATGCAAAATTTAGACAAGTTTTAAGTTTCTGGGTGCAGCCGAAATAAAACTCTTGTTGACCCTATTTGGCACTGACATATTTACATTTGATGAGTTGGTAGCTAAAGGTATTTGGAGATGGCCAAAACACAATTTTAACACGAATTTAAGTTAGACGAACTATTTAAGGCAGCAAAGGCTGCCAATTTCCAGCTAAGAAGCAGATAAGGTAGATTTTTATCTTGATATATACGAAACGTTAGTCGCAAACAAAATGGAAATTAATTTTATGATTCGATTGGCGATGGTGTTAAATGCCTTAAAGCGACAGAAAATTCGAACATAATTAATTGTTAGACTGGCGACAACTATTATGCATGCATCTGGCAGTAATTTAATATTTAAAAATAAATATTATGTTAATTAAGTGAAAAAATAAATAAGTTTTCTTTTTCACTCTTTTTCTATAATTTATATAACAATAATTATATGATCAGTGCTGCTTCCGTTGGTAATTGCATTTATTTTCTCTTCGAGGTTGAGTTTTTTTCCAACTGCCACCGCAAAAAGTAGGAAAAAAAATTGGTAATATCTGCCATTCTTAGCTGTGTTCCCAGCATTGGCAAAACCACAAGCCACATGCACCACCGACTGGTGCTCATTAAACGTAAATTTGCACTTCTTTTGCTTTAGCACACAACGAGAAGTTGTCAACAATTTAACAATTAACTGGCTCAGTACCTAGTAACAGTTACTTGAGAAAAGGAGACAGCAGTCAACAGTGAACAGTGAACAGTCAACAGACAGTAGTTAACAGTCAACTAGTTCGTTTCCTAAGTCTTTTGTTTGCTCTATGTGCTGCCAAAGTGCTGCCAATTTTTATTGCCAACTTATCGCTTCATCCTGTCTAGAGTGTATCTGTTTGTTGGTGGTGCTGTTGGTGCCGGTGGTGCTGGTGTTGTCGTGTGTGGTGGTTGTTCCCACTAAATGCGCTGTGCTTGTACTTCACTTAATGAATACCGTTAGGCCAGCAGGCACAAGCCCCAACTTGATTTTCGCAACGCATTCAAAGAACAAACATCAAACAGTTACTGACTTTGGCCACAGCTACAACAGCTGCTACTACTATAGCCACTACTGCTTTGTTTTTAGTGTTTTAGCCTTAGTTTCAGCCAAGTCGAGTGCTATCAAAACTAATTTATATGCAAATGCGGTTCAAGTGGCTGCCAACAAAAGACTTGCTACAATGTTAAAAAAAAGGTGGAAAAAAAAACGCAAAACAAAACAAAAAACCTTAAAAAAAAACTCACAGTAACTATTCAATAAAAGAGTCTGTGCAACGAAGTAGCTAAGTGGCATTCTCATTCTCATTCTCAGACATATTCTCTTGATTTTCTTTGCATTGCAAATTCTCTCAAACGGTACGAGCAAAGCACACACACACGCACACTCACATCAATGTGGCATGATTTACCGTAGAAAACAACAAAGAAATTAATTAACTGCACTTGTATGGGTGTCTGTGTGTGTGTGAGTGTCCGGGTGTGTGAGTGAGTGCATTAGCTTTGCAGTTAAATGCTTTACGAGTAACTCGCCAGCATCTGACCAACAGCAGCAGAGAGCCAGTCCCAGTCCCAGTCCCAGTTCCAGTCGCAGTCCCAGAGTCGCCAACAGTTTGCATTTGACAGGAACGACTCTAGCACAAGTTGAAACACATACACACAACAACACACACAGGTGAAAAACTGGCTGGGCAACACAATACTGCAAGTATTAACTCACTTTTGTCCGAGCTTTTTGCACTACAGCAGCAGCAGTAGCAGCAGCAGAGGCAGCAGCAGAAACTGCAACAAGCGTTGCAGAGTGTCGCCCAATGTTAACAAGTGGCAAGTTGAGTGCATTGCGCAGCTGTAAGCCACAAATGTGAACTAATTAGTGTGCATGTTGCTGACAGAGTTATCAGCATGCAACTACAACAAACTGTGGCAGGTCATTCGCCCGACAGAGAGACAGAGAAGCGGAGAGACAACTGAGAGACAGACACGTCTGTCTGTTATCCTTCGCTGTCAGCTTTCACGCACAACTCGTTGCCTGATCAATTTTTATTTCTTAATTAGCAGTTGCTCCAGTTGCAGTGTTAATTTCAAAATTTCAACGCGTGCCGCCGTTGCCACTGCAGCCACCACCGCTGCTCCTGCTGCCCCAAGTTGCATTGCGTTGACAGCGAATGCAATTTGAACTTGATGGCCGGCAACGTGACACGCATATTAAATAGCCAAAGAAACGCAGACTCAGAGCTAGACAGAGACAGCTAGATAAAAAGATAAAGACAGACAGACAACTGTAGATATATAGGGGGCTATACGTGTATCAGAGCTGGGCTCCGGTTTTGTAATATAGGCGGCACTTTAAATACGCATAAAACGGCGGCGGCGCATGCGCAATTAGTCGTGATTGAGTCGCAAGTTTGTTTAACCAACGAAAGGCAATTCCAAAAAAAAATCAAATTTTATATATAAACTTATATACAACAGATAAGAGCGAAAATTACCTAAAAGCGTGGAAAACTCTCACTTTTTACTGACTGACTTTTTTCGGTATATTTATAATTTTTTTTACTTTAAGTGTGCACAATTTTGTATTAAGGTTCGGTCGATCAGACGATAATGTGGCATTAGCTTTAGTCGATCGTTAGCATTATAGAAATTTGTTGCGTCTCTTTGATTGATCGAAGTTGGAAGTCAGTTAGCCATGGGCAAAACGCTTAAAAAGTGTTACAAACTTTTAGACGAAATCAATTAATGCGACTTTGTACACGAGCAGATATCCGTAACCGTTACCGATTTGAAGCCGATTTCGTTACCGATATCTTTGCCGAAACCGATCCGCACTCGTGCGCTGTGTAAAACAAACTGCGGCCGGCAAAGCATCAGACAGCGCATAAAACTGCGGCTTGCCACTTGCCAGATGCCAAAAGAGAGTTGGCCAAAGCCAAAGAAGAGACTGAGACTGAGACTGAGACTGAGAGAGAGTGAGTGTGCTACCAAGTAGCGGAGAGAGCAAGAGAGGCTTGGAGTTGTGAGAGAGCGAGCGAGCGAACTGTTGCCAAAGAGAAATTTATGACGGACAAGTTTGTGCCTTAAGTCTTTTGTTAAACAGCTGATTGCAAGCCTGCAGCAGCAGCAACAGCAAATTCGGCGCTCTTAGCTTGCATATATGCTGATAAGTGTATAGGGTGTGTATATGTGTGTGTTTAAATGTTTACGGTTTGGCGACCTCGACCTCCCAAGCGTGTGATATCTTTGTATATAAATTTTAGCAAGTTTTCTTTTTGTTGTCACTGCCTGGTCACTTTGCTCAGCAATTTTGCAAGCACGCCGAGCCGTGTGGGTGATTCATGATGCGGTTAATTCCACAGATGCAGACACAGTCTACAGTTTACAGTCTTGAGTCTACGACTCAGACACTGAATCGTTCGATTATTTAATCTCCATATTAACGCAAGCCATATTTGGTCGCAGTGCTCAAAACTCGGTTTCTTTATTGACTCACTAAGTTTTGAAAGTAGGTCAGTGTTAAAGATTTATTTTATTTCGTGTCGTTTATTTTTCTGGGGACTTTCTTATGAGTTATCAGCATAACGGTTATATAACACCTTTGAGTGCAGTCTATTGTTCAGTGCAATGAATCACAAATTGACGATTGACACCTGAGGATTATGAGTGCACAAATCTGCATTACAATAAACATGAAAATGTCTTCAGTTGTGTGGGCTGACAGCTGGAAAGTGATCGCACAAGCTCTGTAGTTTTTTTTTATTTATTCTCTCTCATTATAAATGATCACTGATCGCGTACAATTGATAGTTCATAGAATTAATATAGCATTAAGTAAGATTAGATGCTGCGATCAAATGACAATCGCTAGTCGTACAACGATTTGTAAATCACAAAAAATAGAAAGATACAAAAATGCTTGACTTTCATGAATAATGATTAGACCAATCACTAGTGGGTTCAACGAACTGTTGCCAGTAATAATGAGTGTGTATCTTTTGAAAAATGTATTTAGATAGTTGGTGTTTGGCAAAAGATTCTCGTTACTAGCCAAGCAGTTCATTGACAGAATACTTATCACCGATCGCTAATAACTGATAACTTCTGTATTACTCTGGCATTCATTTTCGCCAAGATCATTAAGCACTGTCAACATGCAAAATAATGATCATAAATCACACAGTCTGCATAAAGTTGTTGCAACTCTGGACTTGTATAAATTTCAAAAGCAGCTAAGATTTCCAACTAACAATTTCTGCCATGATTTCTGCATTCAAAGGTGTCTATATAATTTTGAAGGGAGTTATTACCGATGCAAATGAAAATGAAAGTGTGTGAAAGATCAAGAAAAGTGCACAAAACACTTTTCATATAATTTTGTGTATAATTTTAGTGTTTGATTAATCCATGTGCATAAATCATATACTCATATATAAGTATATATATTTTATTTAAATTGTAAAAACCCCATAAACATTATTCATTAAACGCACGGCATGGGATTTGTTTTTATATTCGCACCAATCAATTTGGCATAAACTTTCAAACCGAAATTAAGTTCTTGGCTTAGACCGAACAAATTCCACCTTACTGACCCATTAAGCCACGACATAAAGCTTCGGGCTAAGGCAAAACGCAGCTAGAAAAGAGTGAAAAAATAAAACCCAAAACAAGTGGCCAAAACCGTTCAGACCAGGCCCAAGTCGCAGTCGCAGTCGAAGTCACAGTCGCAGTCGCTGCTTGAAACTTGATTAATCGTTTACACGTGAATCAAATCGAAGGGGGCAAAATACAAGAAAAAAAAACGAACGTTAATTCAAATGGTCAGTTTTGGTAAGTGGGGTGGGAAGGCGGAGGTTGTGTGGGGAAAAGTGCCTGTCAGCTGCTGCCAATAAAGTATATTGGCAATTATGCTGCGGCTGATTAGCTTTGGCCCATGGCATTAACTGGGCCCGATCCTGTTGTCAATGTCAACTTGTAGCGACTGATTGACATTTGCATAACATTATAGAGAGTCCGCATTGAGAGTTACGGACTTAGACATCCGAGATCTGAGACCTAGAAGATGGATTTCTGGTGGAACTTGGACGAGGGGCTTGTACTTGAGCTATGGGCTAAAGTGAAAGTCCGTGTGAGATTAATAGGTCGCAATTTGTCATGCTGCTGTTAAGCAGTGTCTTCTTCTTTACACTTGTCTTCTTCTTGATGCTCTAAGCTCTGTACTCAGTGCTCTGTGCTCTGTGCTCTGATCTGTTGGCCATGCACCGCACAACATGTCATTTTCATTCATTGTAATCGTGTGCTGTCAACAATGCCACAAAAGCGCGTCAAATGACATGTGCGAACTCAATCGATTACCATTTGAGTAGGAAGTGTGCAAACTTTGTGATGGGAGAAAATCAAGTTGACTCAAGTAAACTTAAGTTAAGCTGAGTTAAATGAAGTTTGTGTCTTAAGTCTTTCGTATTTGGTGCCGCACTTGGTGCGCACCGGCGGAAATCTGACAGTCAGCACACGCACACACACACACACACGAGCACACACACACTCACTTACTCGCACACATAATAGAAAACACAACTAAAACCAAAGGAATGTGGTAATTAATTAAGCTAAGGAAAAGAGCAGCAGAAAAAACAGCAGCAGCTGTCGAAGAATTTTTTCATTTGTTCCATGTTAACTTGAAGGTTACCGCACACGGTAGCTGGAAAAAGTAGCTATAGATTGTATATAGCTGGGGAACTGGCAGCGGGGGTGGGCGATTGTAGCGATTCTCTGGAATCCAAACATTGCATGCATGAAATGAGCATAATTATTAAGTACGAGCCAAAGATACTAAGCCAGGCCCACAGACCACAGCAGCAGACAGTAAAGGAATTAGACAGAGACAGAGACAAATTGTTAGATAAGAACAGAAATAGAGGGAGAGCCCGAGCGAGAGCGAGAGAGAGATATGTCTTTATTTTAATAGTTGTGTAAGTATTTTTCACAGCAATATTGAATTTTCCACACACATATGACATGGGTCAGTAACCTAGAAATGAAAATAACACCTTGCCAACTGCCATAAATGTGGACTGAAGGAATGGAGCAACGATGAGCCAAGAAGATAGAAACTAGCTAACCCGACCAAGAGACCAAACAACCCAACGACCAACCAACCGTCCTACACGTACCAACCCTCTATGTCCCCTTCGCTTCCCCTACCTCCTTTCAAATATGTGTGTTTGCAAACGCTTCAAGTCCATATCTATATCTAAGCATGTGTATGAGTCGACAACGACGTCAACAAAACGAGACAAGATGAGACGGGATGAGACAAGACGAGCAAGCAAATAGTATAGAACCTGTATGAAAGACAAGACTCAAGACGAGCGAACATCACTAGAAAATTTGTTAAAACCGCAAAAGAAAATGTTGCGAACATGAAAACCAAAAATATGGAATAGAAAAGAAAACCGCAAAATGTGACTCGCCAAATGTAAATTAAAACAACACTTAAATGTAAACTCGATTCTAACATCGGTTAATGGGACACAATCCAAAGCCAAAGCCCAAATCTGAAACCAGCAGACAGCTAAAAATTTGAGTTCAAGTTCGAGTTCCAAAAAGAGCTAGAAAGAGCTGCAGTCGAGCAAGCCGACTGTAAAAGACCCTGCAAGCATTCAAGCTTTCAACAAATTTGGCCTATGGGGCAAAAATATATTGTTGTCAGATCTAAACCTATTAGTATATGGTACCCTACGCATAATGTAAGAAACAATAACAAAGTTATTCGAAAAAAATAAAAATGTATGGACGAGAATCTAAATAAACTTGAACTGCTTGGAATTTGTTAGCTCTTGTTCTTTTATTTACTGCCTGTGCAGGGTCTAAAATAATGATACGAATTACTTTCGAGTGGCAAGTAGAATAATGAAGGGGGCATCGACACCCAAGTTCTATCCATTGTTTGCCACAAGACACGGTCACAGTCACTTAACAGTTGGCATTATGATGTAATAAACAATGCGAACGAAAAGTCTGAGAAGTCAGCACAATTATTGTATATATACATATATATATAGTATGCACATATATATATATGTGTTATATAAATAGAGCTACAGAGCAGCAGATCAAATCTGGTCAGCAATTTGGCATGCGAGTGAAAAATAAGCCAACAACAGGTTAAAGTCTTTCGTAGATTAATTTCGAGTGACAAATTATACATGACATTGTATAACGGCAGTGAAATATTTATGCGAAGATTCCCACTATCTGGAACTGAAGCTGTAACTATATCTATATCTTTAGCGATTACTTTCAGACATGCGTGGCGATAAGTTTTTTTTTTTTCTTACATTTTCTTGGCCTCGACAAGCTGCCGGCTTCGTTGAGCCAGTTGACAGCTAAAATTGAGATTAATTGTGTTAAATTAAGTGAGTGAGAAATTACAAAATTATTGCAACGTTGCAGTTAGAAAACTGCAATCAGTTGTTCCATCAGGTAAAATCACAGTTCCTTCCTGGATTCAAGACGTTCCACAGCGCCAAAGGTTTCTACAAATTGTCTTGGGCTCTTTTGGGCAACTAATGCTCGTTTTGTAGCAGCAGCGGAGCACACACATCACCGCCGCAACACTGCATCACGTTAGTAGCATGGCATTGCCACCGCCAAAAGGTGGCAAGCGTAAATTACAGGTGTATGTGACTGAAGGCAGCAAAAGATACGTACGTGTGATAGCATTGCAGCAAAATTGCTGAAGGCTGTTGATTTGCTAAAGTGCAACTAAGCCTGCTAAAATCACACACATTTCATAGATAAGACACGTTAGTTAGTTATACGCTTGAAGTATGTTCACATTCATTAGTTTTCAATTCAAAAGAATTAATATGCAACAATGAAGTGCTTCTATATATAATTTCTAAAAGCTGTTAAACTACATATTGGAATTTAAAATGTTAAAAAAACATGGAAAAATAATTCTAAGTAATAAAACGTTTGAAAAGTAAGAACAAGATTCCCATTAATGTTTGAAACAGATCGAATTATTACTTAACATTTGACACAACTTAAATTTTATTTTTTTTTAGACA
Organism: Drosophila acutilabella; assembly: GCA_035046005.1. Lineage (NCBI taxonomy): Eukaryota > Metazoa > Arthropoda > Insecta > Diptera > Drosophilidae > Drosophila > Drosophila acutilabella. The sequence continues at coordinate 234,374 of JAWNOK010000067.1, forward strand.
TTTTGAATAAATATATTTAAAAATATATGATTAAGCAACCAATACTAATAACAAAAATTCGACTTATTTTATTTTAATAAGAATACATTTAAAAAAAATGTAAAAAAATAAAAAAAAATCATTTCATTAGCTTGTATATTATATTTAATCATACAAATACAGCAAAGGCTTCTGATTTATATTTTATAAATTCTAGATAAATTATAATTTTACCTAGAAAATATTGTTTTACTTGCAATGCTAGTTTCTTCTTTCTGCACCACTTGAGCAATAAATCTAAGTAAACAGATCGTTAGAGGAGATTTGCTGCACCTTTAATACCAATTGAGATGTAGTTAACCTTTGCCACAAAGCATGTAAGCTACGGTTACTTCAATCAACCGCCAACCTGGACGGACTCAAGTATGTGGCACAGTGTTTGAAGTGCTCACACCCACCCACAGCTCACTGCACACACACACACACACACACAGTATTGAAGAAGCCCAGAGGTGACACATCAGAAACGAGTGTGTGTGGTTCACATACCACCGAGTGGTTATGAGAAGGCGTTGCCCCAAAAAATAAAAAACCAAAAAAAATATCAGAAGCAAGCTGTAAACTGCATTGCACTGTTGCAAGTTACTAGCTTTAGCCACAGGCAGATACGCTGCTTCACTGGTACACTGTGAACCACAGGAACGTCAAAAGCTGTTACAAATTGTGCAATTGGTTTGGGCTAATATTAAAACTTTTCTCTCTATTTGAGTTGCACGTAATCCACAACTGTTCCTGTGTATGTGGGTATAGATCTGAATGTGTCTGTGAGTGTGTGTGCTCATCAGGCTACCACCGGCGGTGCAGGCCAGTGTAGCCAGTTAAGCTACTTTATGGCTAAACCTCGGAATATGACATTGCATATAGTAAAAAACTTGCTTAAATTCTATTAACTAAATATTCAGCAAGTTATATTATATTTGAAAAGTATGTAATGTGCTTAAGCTGTCTGATGTATTTATTTTCGAATTGATTTAAAAAATAAATTTAAGTCTGTAAACAAATTTTAAACAAAACTTAATTTATTGCAATAATTTTGTTGATTTAAATATAATATGTTTTTTTATTTTTGTAATTTAAATAAAAATATAACTCTTTGAGCCTACTACAAGACATTTAGCCTTTTTCTCTGAGAAATTCCAGCAACACTGTTGCAAATGTGGCAAAGAGGAAGCACAACCAACTAAAATGGTATACGAGCACTGCAACCTGTTTAGGCCACGGCAACAACGTTTTGGCCACGGCAACAGCCTCTGTCTCTGGCTGCCCCAACTCCAACTCAAACTCCGTCTCCAACTCTATCTTTCTAGCCACACTATACAGTTTGATTTCTCACGAGGCAGCAGAGGTAACAGCAGAGACAGAGGCAGAGGCAGTGGCAGCAGCAGAGGCTGAGGCAGAAGCAGCCGCCGCAGGACCGTTACTTACTTACATCTGGTTCCGCACTTCAAGTTCAAGTCAGACATGTGGCTCTTTGGCCAGGTTAGTAAAGGCAACAGTCGCCGTTGCCGTTGCCTCTGCTGTCGCCGTCGCCTTCTTTGTGGCCAACAGTTTTGCCCACAGTTCCAGTGCTTACAAATTTGAATAGGGATTTTGTTTTCACTTCTGTCTGGGTCGACTTCAAGTGGCACAAGGTCAGTGGTGTCAGTGGTGACTGTAGCTAAGAAACAAAAAAAAAACAAACAAAAAAATAAAAAATAAAGCACTGATTAAGTTGTTGGCCACGGCAAGTGTTTTTTGTGACTAGAAAGCGAATTATGCAATGCAATCTATACCAAGTACTGCAAATTAATGAATATTCATTTCTTTATTTTTTTTTAGACGTTACTAATCGCATTTGGGGCTAAGATTTCCTTCTTTTAACGGTGCAGTTTGTTTTTCTTTTTCCTTTAAGCAAGAAACCAGTTTATAAAAATATTTACCATGATCATGATGATGACACAATAATGAGTTCTAGTTTCTGTTTAGGGGTTAAGGTGTGCGTGTGTGTGTGGTGGGAGCAGTGAGGGGGGGGGAAATAACTAAATAATTGTCGGCATTGCATTTGTCAAACGTTTTTCATCCCGTCCTGAATTGCAGACGCAGTGCAGCAATTAAAAAGAGAGTGCGTAGCCCTGGACTTGCAACCAGATGGAGGATGTAACTGAAAAGACAGACAAAGAACACAGAGACCACAACAGCGATTGATGCTGTGATTGAACTGCACTTTACAAGCCAGCATCCGACTGGATAAAGCCACCAACCGCAGTGCGTGGAACCTGTTTAAGTTGTCTATATTAGATATGAAGCAACGATAAGTGGAGCGCTCCAATGCCTTTTGGAGAGCAGAGGATACCAAGTTGAAGCAATAGCAGCAGCAGCAGCTGAGATCGTCAATACAAACATGGCTAAGATATCAGCGACAAGCTGACATTCTCTAATAATTGGCAAGTGACATTCCTTCGCGCTTTGAATTTACAGAATTTATGGTCAAAGGCACTCCACCGAGTGCCTACTGTAACCCCCACCACAAGTCGAGCCCAATCCCCTTCCCAAACCCCACCCAATGATCTACCGTCATTTAAAGTATATCCGCTCTGACTTCTACTGCTTCAAATCATGTCTCATATCCAGCTCTATGTTGGAGTATATTACTCCAAATTATGTGATTGCTGTATGCAACTTTATAGCCTAGTTAGTATAACACTGATAGCCCACACACTGCTAAAAATAATAGGCATTAAATTGGTTTAATTTTACACAAATTTCTTGTAATTTAAATACAAGACAATTCATATGAATATTACTGACCCGGCCGTATGAACGAGATTGCAACCAAAATCACACATTATGTGCTTATAATAGTCATAACTATCGTCACCAAGTTTATGCCGTATCAATCATCTATAGGACAATCTGCATATTTGTAGGAAAAAATTCGCACTAGAAAGAGTATGGGGTTTTTTTGCAGTCGACTTATTAGTTTTTTTTTTTCACAGTGTAGATAACTGGCTGTTGCCCTCCTTGTAAATAGTCCCCAGCCACCGCCTCCGGGATAGCTGTCCAGCTGGACAGACTTTGGATCTACTGGTCCACTGGTCTTGTTCAGTCTACACGCTCCCAAACCCAAACCGGCAACTGAATTATATGCGTTTTATGTGGCGCCGACAACATGAACATCTATATAAAAAAATACATCCATGTTAGTCTCATCAACGGCAATTAGCCGAGTGAAATTCAACACTCGCATGTGGGTCCATTGTCCAAATGGAGCACTCTTTGGCAGCGGCAGCGGCAGCAGCAGCGGCATCGGCATCGTAAATGCACAATTGGCCAATTCCTGAATAACTATAGAAAAAGTTTCTTCTAATAGCCGATGCTGCTCTCCAAGGAGTTTCAGTTCATCATTATGGTAACAATTTTATTTGAACTCTCTCTGACTCTTTCTACCACTTATTTCTGTTTAGCTCATTGGGTTAATACACCGACAGTAGATCAGTGCTTGTCGTTTTTATGGATCTAAGAATAAATTTTAATTTGTCTATAATTTAACACCCTAAGGCTAAAGTTTTGCAATCAAACCAACATTCATTAGTTAAGTATTGTTTTGAGATCGTAAGTTAAGTCTCATATAAACGATGGATTTTTTCTATTGCTTTTTCTTTGAAAACTTTGGAAATAGGTTTATTGTTATGGTCTGACCACTATTCAACTATTTTCTTACTATTTCATTTGTCATTAACTAGAACTTTTATTCTTTTGTTTAAAGGAAAACTCGGTGGAATTTTTAAAACTTTCTATTTGTTAGAACTTCGATGTCTACCGGAATTTTCAAGGGCAAACTGTTTTGAAATCAGTTTCAGTGTTTACGAAACATTTTAGAAATAACAAGCATCTAAAACCATTAAGTTAAACATATTTGAGCTTCTTAAAGAGATGCAATTATGTTGACTGTAGAACATTTTAATAAAAAGACTTATGTTAAATGAAAACCAAGTTTTGTTCACTTTTAGTACCCCATACCCATTAAAAATTACCAAAATAGGGTTTACTAACTTGGTGCCAAAAATGTATCAGGTTTCAACTGATTTGCGTAACTTTATTTATTATACAAATTAATTGTTAACAAATAATTAGATAAGTGTCTTTTTTCTGTAAAAATGTACGTTGAAATGACAATAACATTCAATTATTTATCTCCAGTTTCGGAAGTATCTAATAGTCGTGTACAGTTTAAAAAATCTTCACTACTTGGTTCTTATCTGATTTGAATCTTTTCCGTCACATTTTAAGAATCTCGCGGAAATGAACAACAAAAAAAGTTTTTTATTGTCGACGAGTACCCAGAAAGGCAGGCAACTGAATAATCTTGAACGCATTTAGTGTTCTTAACACTTCGAGGGTTGTTTGAAGCATATGTGGTCTGGTAATTAAAGCCAGAAGACTTTCAAGCCTACAAAGCAACTAGCCCCCAAGGGCAATGCAAGTGTGGGTTAGACATTTCATCAGCATACTCTGATTGTTTTCCACCTGTCGTGAGCAACACCTTTATTTAAATAAGCTGCATATTTCTGACAGTCAGTTTACTTGTCTGTCTTTCCATCTGTCTGTATGGTCTGTCTGCTGCGTGGTCCCATTTCGCGCTCCAAATCTAACAACTTCAGTTGACCCAATGCTTAGCGGCCAAAACTTGGACAATGGCCCAAAGCAGTTTAACGGATGGTTCCCAGTTGTCGTTGTTGTTGCACCAAGTAAAAAAAAATAGAGGAAAAAAAAGGGTGGAACAAGTCTTGAGACATGTTACTCCATAGTAAGCCAGGCGAACTGTTGGCCATGTCCAACTCCAAGTCCAAGTCCGCGTTTGAGTTCGAGTCCGCGTCCAGCAGCACCTGAACTTGTTCCGCGAAACGTGTTTGCCATTTGCCTCCGAAAACACAACAACAACAAAATATTCAACAACAAAAGTATATATATATATATATAAGTATATACACATATATGTTCAGCAAACGACTTGTTGCGACCAGGTGAACAGGCGACCTGACAGTGGCAGCGGTTTTACTTGTACTTGCCAAACGCTCGTGAATATGATTACCAAAGAGACACACATACGTGTTCACATGTCCATTCGTCCGTCCGTCCATTCGTTCGTCTATCTGGGTGTCTGACTGGCCCAGTGGCAAATCTAGAGGCGCTAGAATCAACCGGCCCCCAAGTGTGTTCACAAATCGAATTGTTGTTAATTAATAACAACGAAACACCTTTTGTTGCCGCAGTCTCAGTCTTAGTCTCCCTCCCGGTATCAGTATCAGTTTTAGCCACAGGTAACTCAGTAGCCTGTTAAAGGTGTTTTAAATTGGGTAGCGCCCCAAGTGGACGCCCTTTTTTGGTAACTTTTTGTCGCAAACTGCACTTGCAATGGAAGCAGCAGCTTTATCTTAGGCTTGTTAGCTCTAAGTGTGAATACGCTCAGAAATGCTATTTAAATAATGTTTTATACTTTTTAAGTATTATATTTGCTAGCTTAAAATCGGAACTTAAAGTTAAAAAATATTGCCAAATTTATTTAAATATAAAATAATTGTATGTGTTTACGCAAATTTCCGACTTTTTACTGACTTCTCCAATGAGAGCTTAGTCAAGATGGTTAATAATAATTTTCTAAGTTATGGCTTTATGAAAAATATTTAAATTACACCTAATCCAATGCATACAGTGTACTTTTATATAAAATTGAGCGGTTCTAGTTCGCGTAGCCTCTGAGATCTCTGAAACAAAAACCACTGTATATAAATTTAGAATTTCTGATTTTTTAAAAAAATATCATTTAAATATATGTTCTAAGTTTAAGAGTAAAATGTGTATGCCTTTCTCTCTCCTTCTTTGCATAATATTCATTTGTGGCATAACTTGTTTCGTAATTGAGAATTACATTAATTTTGTGGCAAGTGCGTGCGTGTAGAACTAGTTCGACTTTGACTTAAACCAGGACTAGAAGTTCGAGTTGAAAACTAGAAAAGAGCGATATACACAGGTATTGAGTCATTTGTGTAAAAGTGGCAATAAATTGGCCAAGATAAGCAAACGTATTCCAATATTTATATAGCACTTCGTGCTGCGATCTGTTTGCATTTCTGCTGCTGTTTTTGCTGTTTTTGTTTTTGCCATTGGTTGCCTACCTGTCGAATATTTCTCTAATGATCAACCGTTGATAGCTGGATGCAAACATATCTATCTTTTATTGCACGCAATTTCCTGCCCCTCTTCTGACCATCTTTCGCCCCTATCCTCCTCCTACCGCCCTTCCCTTCTACACACAATTCGTTCTGCAAATCATTTCGCATTCACATCGCACATAGACAAACATTTTTAGTAGTTGCTTGCGGTGCAGTCGAAGATAATCAGTGGGTAGTCTGCAGTTAGCCAACAGCACCACCAAACGAGCCACTAAGAACTTGGCCAAAACCATTTGCTACCATTTGTATGAAGGCATTAGCATAAATAATCAGGGTTATTCAAATTGCATGAAATTATATTAAAGGCGAGAATATCGATTATAGCATTCAAATCGCATCAGAGTTTTATGGACGAATCCAATCTTAAAGACAATTCAATTTGCAAATTGATCACAATTGATCAAGTATTTGCTATTTTAATATAACAGCTATCTTTAGTCTGTTAAAATTCCCAATTCGTTTTAGGAGCAAGTTTATTATGTCTTCTTGAATGCATGACTGAGACTAATCCATAAATTGATTAATTTATTTCTAATATAACCACAAGTAATATTATGTCATTCCTGATTTAATATTAATCACATAACAACTAAGTTTCTGCAGGCACAGAAAGTAACAGAAACTGAAATTTATTTGATTTTAATTTCAGTCAGAACATTGGGAATTCTTGTCTATAAAAAGGCAAGTTTAAATTCAATTTTAACGTGTGAACTTTTAGAATTTTAATCACTTTCCATCCAGAGAAGGCTTTCGAGAAATAAGTCATCAACTTGTTGTGTGTAACTTAACAGCTGATTAGTTGGAAAAAACAGAGATCTTAACTTGTTGGACTTCCTGTGAAGTGGATTTATTTGGATTGGGATTTGGAGAAGCGCCTCTTACAATCCTAGCACAGCTATTTCGATATGGGCCAATTGATTTCATTGCTAATGATTACTAACGGTTTCTCAGACACTTGCCACAATCTGACTTGCGTCGCAGTGGCAGTCTCCGTCGACGTCTTTGCTGGTTACTGCGGAAATCAGTGGTTACCAGGCAACGCCCGATTCTCTAAGTAACTGCCACAGGTGCAACCGCGTTGCAAGTGGCAACATCACAAACTATCGAACAAAGCATAGCTTGTGCAAGTTTATATTAATGCACAGTTTGCTTGGCTCTTGGCCAGGTTAGTTAGTTAGTTAGCTGACTGGCTGGCTGTTGGCTTGGTTAGTACACTGTGCAAAATACTAGTTGAGTTTTAAATGAAAAGCACAAGACAACAAACTCCTGTAATTATACTGTCTTATGTATTTTTAAAACTCTTTTAGTTTTTGTTTTCTTTATCCCAATGTTTTCAGTGTAGTTCTTTGTGGTTAGTTCATTGCTTGTCTGATTGATTGTGCATTTGGCTTATTGTCAGTGAGTGGCTTATCGCATCAATTGCAATTTGTTAGCCAAGTTAGCTGCGAGCCCGAAGGTCTGTCTCTCTCTCTCTCTCTCTCTCACTTCTGTCTCTTTCTGTCTGTCTAGTAGCAACCTCGAAATCTTGCTTATGCATATGCAGATTTAATGGTCCACAGGGCAAATCCAAGCTAAAGTGTTGGCAAACCGACAGAAACTTAATGACCCTCGCGCCTTAATTAAGCCTTTAACCAAAAACACTTTGATTGATTTACATACACGCCACACAAGGCCAAAAACCGTCAACATGGCAGTCAGCCGTTGCTCAGTCTTTCTAGACATGATTCCTGGAGTTTTATGTGTTATACAATTAAGTGCAACATGCAACCTTGCAACTTGCAACTTACAACTCGCAACTCGCGACTCTTTCCGACGTCTGCATACGATAATTACCCTATAAGACTCAATTAACTGTAAATTAAAGAAAATGCTCGATTACATTATGGCTGCACTTAATGTCGCGTGTGATAATGGACCAAAAACCCAAGACGAAGACAGAAAAGGAGTAGGAGATGGAGACAGAGAGGAAGAAAAGACGGAGACCGTCAGACTTGGCTAAAGGTTGGAAGACGATCACGACAAGATCAACTCTGAGGTAAAAGCATTTTGCTTAGACCCCGCACTCAAAAAATGTACAGGGGTATGATAGGCTTTTCAGCAAATAATATGCGTAGTGGACATTAGAAAGCATTTCGGCCACGCCTTTAGAACATACATTTCCCATCAGTTACACATTGAGAGTGTGGAGTGATTTTAAACAAATATGTTGGATAATTTTGTATAACAAATTTTGCTATAACTTAAATATTATATCATATAGCTCAGAGGTGTACGCGGTCTTTTGAAGTCGGCTCGCTTGGCTCTTACTAGTTTCGGTTTGTTATGTATATAAAATATATAAATGTATGAAGGTGTGTTCTCTTCATTTTAAACAGCAAGTCGAATTAGAGCGGGAAAGTGTACGAAAAAGATAAAAGCAGAGAATTAAGTAACAAGGCACTTAACGTTTACACTTAACAAGGCGATGCTGTCGGCTGGCTATAAACCCGAAACCAAAGACGAAGTCTCTTAGCCACAAACTTGTCACAGCAGCTTGCAGCCGAGACTAAGACTAAGACTGCGACTGAGAGTTTGGGACTAAAATGCCATTAAGTGTCATTGCTCATTCCAGCGAAAGATTGATATCAAAAACTTTAAATATGCGTACACAGCACAACACACTGAGCGCCAACAATATACGTACACTGAGAACCGAATACATACAAACACAAAGAAATGTTTGCAAAAGTCAAATGAGGAAAATGTGGCAATGTTACCTGTCGCAGGTGGCAAGTTGGGTTTTGTTAGTTAATCACATTACAAACGCGAATCGTTAGCATTAACCGTTAACCGTTAGAAGAGTGAGCGAGACAGTTTGGAGTAGATCGAGAGAGACAGATAGATCCTGCTAGATCCTTGTTCTCTTATATTCGATTCTCGATTCTCGCGCGTTTTTCTTGCCCGCTGATCATTTAACCGGCTACACTTGGCCTAGACGAGATCTTGACAAAACTAACTCGATCAGCATTGATCAAACGCATTTCAACTGAATAAAAATACCATGTGCCAAACGCCGGCGCTGTCGACGCTGCAGATGCAGCGGCAGCAGCGGTCGCAGCAACAACAGCAGCATCTGCTGCTGTTGCATACAACTCCAATTCCGACTGCAACAGTCACACTGTGCAGAAATTTATGGTCTAAGCGTTTCAAGTAATGCTCTACAAGTTGGAACCCAGTTAAAAGTATTTTTTTTTTTGGGAGCAATTAATGAATAGAAAGCCTTCTATGTCAGTCCCAAAACTGGGCTGATACAAAATGCTAAGTGGTTTTGGTTAGCCAGATCAATCAGTAATGGCTAAAGAAAGTTGCGCATATGGCAACTGGGAGTATCGTAACTGAAGATACAATAACTTTCGTTAATGAACTCGAAATTAACGTGGGAAATTTGTAATTACTAAGCACTCAAAAAATTACGCAATCTTAAATGATTTAATGATTTGGGTAGCAGAAAAAATTAATACATATTTAGAATCTTAAAATATTTAAGCTTTTCAATATATTAACTATTTTAATTTTAATGAAATTAAATATATATATTTTTTTTATATATATAAGAAGCTAAGAAGGGTTGTGTAATTTAAGAGCAAAATTCTTGTAGTCGTTTAAGAAATTTCAAATACATAAAATTAAAATATTTGATACACACTTTTTATACACAACTTAAGAGCGGAATTAGTTTTTAACTTTACTCTGCTGTTTATTTATATATTAATAAAAATTTATTTTTTTTAATTTTTAATAAAATTATATAAAGTCTACATTTAAAACACTTTAGAGTCAGCGCATAAAAATGTTAATAATACATATATAAGTGTCAAAAATAAAATATAAAAATAAATATTGAAAATTTGATGTTACAAAATAGTACAATGCCAACGTAATTTATTATATTCCCTATAAATCTTTTGAAAATTTAAGAATTTCTTGGATTTAAGTGTAACAAATATTGCCATATTTTGATGTGTAGCTCATAACAAATGTGAAAAATCTAAACACAGCAGCATAACATCAATGTTGACGTCGACTTCAACGGCAACGTCGACAGCGCAGTCAACGCAAGCGACGTCGACGCTCAGCCCGTTTTGCTGCTTCTCATTTTGTGCATGGCTGAAGCAACAGTACAATCAAGTTTCCACCAATGTGAATTAAATAGTTAACTAAAAGAGAGGCGACAGAGAGATGGCCAATACCACAGAGCAAAGAACTAAGACGACTGAGAAGACAAAGAGGAAGAAGAAATCCCAGACGTAGACCACAAAGTAATGGAAATATTGAGAATTCCTTGGCAGCTGTGCTGGACTCTAACTATGACTGTGTCTGGGATTGAGTTTGGGATTGGGATTGGGTTTAAGACTAAGCGGTGCAGCTACTCAAAACGGCCATTAGAAGCGAACATTAGCAGAAAGAACTACAACTACAACTACAACAACAACAACAAGAAGAGCAACAACAAACAACAAAAACTAACGAACCTTGACAATTAAGTTTGCGCCACACTGCCAAATCCAATTGGAATTCAATGTGCATGCAACGCCGGCAGCAGCCGCAAATGACGTGGATGATGATGATGGTGCTCCCCATTACTAAGCACACACAAAATACACACATTCTAACCTCTGTTGCTTTAGCCTCATCATTAGCCAAGTTTAAAGATAATGAAGTTGGTTAAGATATTGCTAGAGACAAGTGTCTGACTGTATGTGTATAGATGTCAGCATGTGTGTGTGTGTTGTGTTTAGCTAAAGCGACAGCGACTTGTCTCGCGGTGTTGCGGTTGTTGCCGATGTTGTTGTCGCTTGCTAATTTCCCAACAAATGTTTGTTTATTGTTGTTGTTCCTGTTGTTCGTTTGTTTGTTTTGGATGTTGCTACAAATCGATGCACGCTCGAAAGTCGCGTGTTGATGCGCCAAGTGGAAAATCTCGTTAAAGGTCGTGTCACAAATTATATCCCAATGCCGACAGCAGCAACAACAGCTTAATGTGGCCAACAGAAATGCAAAATATGTATGCAAACTCGTGCCGCAGCTAACACAATAAATTTGCTCTATCAACAATCTGGGTACAAGAAAAAAATCCTTAAGTCCACAGTCCAGAGTCACACAGTTTGCGCTGCAGCATAAAAAAACTGCGTAAGTTGGGTGGCCAGGATTGGGATCGCATCTCTCTCTTTCTAGCTAGCTGTCCTTCTTTCTCCCTCTGTCTTCCTCTATCTCTCAGCTAGTGGTAGCCAAAGCCATCAAAATAAATTTGTCGCATGTTCCACACATACAAACTAGGATTAAATTTCGCGCTCGGCAACAAAAGATTTATGAACTTGTTGCGTTCTTGTGTTTGGAAGGTGAAAGGCGCAATTCCGCTATGGAACGAACACAAACAAAAAAAATAACATTAAGAGCCAACAACAGAACACATTGTAGTTCGACTTAATTGTCAATCAGCATTCAAATTTGAATTGCAGATTCAACAAATTTTTAACAACCTAGAAATCATGTTATTCATGCATTTATTTTTAAAACAGCTTTTATTATTATAAATAAATTGCAATATTGAATATAAAATAATCTGATCTATGTAATTTTGTCCAATCAGTAACTTACTAGTTGTGTGAAGTCAGAGTGTTTCTGGTATTTTTAGGTTACTTTCGTCACCCCAGTGATTTATCCCTCGGTTCCCGGGCTCCCCCAATTCCCCACACGCCTGAATGCGTGACCTCAATTTGTAGATTTTAAAAAAACTGAAAAGTGGCACAAGTCGCAAAGGGCAAAATGCCGGCAATGAGAATGAGAATGTGAATTGAGGTTGAGGATGAGGATGAGAATGAGACTGGAGATGTGGCTGGTGATGTGATGGGGACTGAACTGAAGATGAGACCGAGGAGGTGCATGTGGATTTGTGGGCTGCGATAAGCGATCATAAAATGAGGGATAACTGGGCAGTTAATGGATGGGTTCGCAATAATTGATGCCACTTTAAACTGACCAAATGATTAAGCCAGAAAGAAAGTACACAAGGGACAGCCACTAAAGTTTTAACTTCAGTTCAAGATTGGAAAGAAGATGAAGGTGAAGTCCAAGTTAAAGTAGAAGTTGAAGATTGTGATGTAAACTGACACTGAGTCGCAGGCTGTCGGTGAATACTCAAATCTTAAGTGATATTTCACAACAACCTTTCTCCGATGACCGTTAATGATATAGGTTAGTAAGTGTATATAGATATATATTTTTTTTATAGTTATTTTATGTGTGTGTATTTATGCAGTGTACATAAAATTCCAATGCGAACGTACTTTTAATCAAGCACTTTTTTAAGCAAGTGATTTTATTTAATTTTTTTTTTTTTGTTGCTGCATTTTTGCTCACTGACCAATTTAACCGCTTGAGCACAAAATTTCACCGCAAGATCATCGCACTTGGCACGCAACCCAGACAACAGCCAAAAAAAAAATCAAAACTAAAAACTAACTTAAAGATAGAAAAAAACATTAAGAAAAAAAAACTTTAAAACAGTAAATGGCAAATAAAAAGATGTTTCTGAGCAACGTGCCAAAGTTGGACACGGGGCATGTTAATGTTTATGTATGAGCTGGCCACAGTTACACACACACACACACATGTCTTGGCCCAAAAAAGAGAACAAACAGTTAGCAGCGTGGCAGGCTGCATTTTTGTGCAACGCTGCGCTGCGCCCCTGAGTGGCAGTGGCATGCTCCAATTATTTGGGCAATCCTGTCATTGTTGGTTATATCATTTAAGCCAAGTTGAATGCACCCCAAAGCGTTGCAAATGCGCTTTTCATTAGCCTCTGGCTTAGACGCTGTAACTGTGATAAACTCAAAAGAAACCCAAAAAAAAAAAAATTAATAAAACAAAAAACGAATGCTCATGTGAATATTTGAATTGTTAAATGATTGAATGATTGCATGAGAGCATGAGAGCATAAGGCACACTCCACGCCGCAGCCCATCAGTGTAAGCTGCATGAATTAACGCTAAAGTCTTGAAATTTAATTAAAAACAATTATTTAAAAATAAAAACTTAATTAATTGCAATGTTGCATGAGTGGACACACCTCCCATGTTGTTGCCGCTGTTATTGTAACGGTGGCAGTGGCCTCTCCGTGGGGTATCCACAGTTTGCAGCCGCTGCTTTAGGCCCTGGCCAGAACTGTTGGCCGTATTATAATCAACAAACTAATGCATATTTTCCGTCCATTTGTTTATCTGTCTATTTGTTTTTGTAACCCATATATATATATATATATATATATACATATAAACATAAATATATATTTATTAGTATGTTTCGGCATGGGAATGCACCATGTAATACTCCCAGCGTGTTTTGCATTCATGACACGCTTCGTTGCAATATGCCTTCAGACAGGTACTTAAACAGATTTACCTTACAGCATATAGGCATAAAAAAACAATTACTAAAATTAGCTTAAGTAATCAAATCAATCGTTCGCTTATTGTTCATTATTATATGATATTTAATTTATGTATGGGATAATTCTACTTATGTTATTTTAACAATTATACCTGTATTTAACAAAAAATGTATTATAAAATGATTTATAACATTTATAGTACTGTTTTGTGGCTTTATGGCTGATATGCTTCAATTTAAACATTACAGCTGCTATCCCGTACTGTAATTACAGTCTTAGATTTAAATTTGGCTTAACTAATAGCTCTGGGGTAAAAATACACTGCCTAAAAATATTCCAAATTTCAATCATAAATCATTGTTTCGATTATTCTGATATTGTAGCATAATTTGTATATTTATTTAATTTGTTTATGTTAAATAACTGATAAATAATAATGTATATAATCTTGTATTTATAATTCAGCATTTACTCTGGAGTCATATCTGACTTTTTTAACAAATGTGGTTCACACACAACTTGGGCAAAGAAATCAAACTTCTTGGTCAAAATGAAGAAATTAACATGTTGCCACAAACTGCAGTTATGCCCTGTAAGAAGCAATAAGTCGGTAACAGCAACAGGTAAAAACTGTTAACATTATGGCCCAAAGGCAGAGCGGCCAACACATTTACGAAAAGCGCCCAAAATATGCCAAGAATAAGGAAATGTTTACTTTGGTCTCCTAAAATGCCGGTTCCAAGTCGGAGTTGGAGTTGGAGTTGGAATTGGAGTTGAAGTCCGATAATTGCGGCCCAGTTGCTGTATTGGCCGTATGCTGTACGCATAAATTTAGCCTTAATTGGCTTTAATATTATGTTGTCAGTTGAAATACGAAAAAAAAGAGTGGAAACAAAATCAGCAGACGCCAATCAAAAAGCAACAACGACGCGACGAGGACAATCTCGTTGGAAATCTGTATCTGGACACGGCCAGAAACAGGACCGAAACAGGGAACAGGGACAGCAAAACTTGCCAAATGTGGCACGTTTTCGAATGTTGCGGTGTTGGGCTTAATCAGCGGTTTCCACGCAATTGCCAAAAAAAAAAAAAATTTAAGACAAAGGGAAAAAATGCCAAAAAAAAAAACAGTAAAAGAAAAATATGTGAAAGCAAAGAACGGGCCCTTAAATAAGCCAGATGAATGTGATTATGGTGAAGAGAACTGCAGTAATGTTAGAGCCCAAAACCGTCAACAGTCACCACAAAAAAAATAAACGCCAAGCCAGTCACTAAAGTGGCCAACCCTTTTGGGCCTTTTGGCGCATTAACGGCTAGGTCGAAGCCCGCAGATCGCCCAAGTTCAGCTAAATATTTGAGTTGAACTTCAGGTTCAATGCCACCCAATGCGAAACTGCAATAAAAACAAACAACCAAATTTATTTATATAAAAGAAGAAAAATATGAAAACCAACAAAAAAAAGCAGTACGAAAATTAGAAATAAAAACGTTTATAAAGCAATTACCAACACTGCTCGTGTTTCAAGCCCTATGCACATGTGTGTGTCATGCTACAGACGGTATCTATAGCTAATGGCCCACACTGCAAACAAATTGGTGTATACTTTATAAGCACGATTTTTATTTACTTAAATTTGTAAATCAAAAATGTAATTATAACTTTTCTTGCCTGTTTCATACTATACTATTTATTATTTAAATTTTATATTAAATAAATAAATACTTTATACTAAGTTTAAATAAATTTCATGTTTAAATGTTTTATAATATCTTATAAAACCTAATTCCAAGTAAACAAATAAATTTCAGTGCATAAATGGCTCATCACAGATTAATTCACTGTTATTCGGGCGTGAGGTTCATCTCTGGCTTACTGCGTCAACGTCTGCGCCAGCGTCTGTGGCTACCTGTGTGCGGGCTTATCTTATTGTTGTTGCTGCTCACCAATGAGCTATATGTATGACCATGACTGTATGACTGTCTGACCATGGATAGGCCAAGTCTGACAGTGTATACATGTGTCCACTAGTCCATCTGTCCATTTGTCCACTTGTCCATATTGCAGCAACAACATCAAAAGTTCATTATACGCGCCCGCGAATCGTGACATTGCATAATAGACACTGCGGCAAGTCGACATGCAAGGCGCCGCCGTCGCCGGGTCCCAGACTCGGTGTCAGTCAAAAGTATATATATATATATAAATATATATACTATATATTGCAGTGCCACACCTACATGGTAAACTGAGATCGGAACCCATGAACATTGCCATGGCCGGTGGCCAGGAAAATTGATTCTTTGTCTAACGGATTGCTGTCTGGAAGCTCGTCAGCATCAGCATCAGTTTTGTGGCGATGGCTACCTCACCTACATAGTGGATATGAGTACATTGTCCATGGTCACGGTCACACATATGCGAGTACACACTGTAGCTGCCATACAGTTGCCCAAATCCGTCACAGACCGCTTCATGCTTTAACGCTGTCCAGTCTGCAATTAGAAAACTGGCAAGTGTTTTTCCCCCTCCGTTAACGCTGCACACTTTTCGACATTTATTTTTTTAAGTTTATTTTTTTTTTAAGGTGTGTTGGCTACAAGTTGAGGCACATTCACAGCCACAGCCAAAAGTTCCCAACCCATTTCAATCCGTTCTATCGCATCCCATCCCAAAGTATCCCAAACGATGGCAGCGGCTTGTCGGCCAAATGTTTTAGTCACAACAAAGTTAGTTAGTTAGAGCAGAGCTTTACTTACACCAAGCTAATCGACAACTAAATACTCTATAGCAGTGCAAAGCACGACAAAAATTGTTTAAAAAAAAAGGAGTTTAAAATCTTACCAACTTTTGACTCACTTTAATTGTTTTTGATTTACTAGAAATAATTATTGAATCATTAATACATTTAAAAACAAATTTAACGGAGATCTTAAAATGATTCCTTGTTTTCGATATCAAATAATTATTTTTTAAAAATTTGCACAAAATTATCTACGTGGATAACAAAAGTGAAACCTATGAATTATTTTTTTTAAGATTCAATCCTTTTTAAAATGGTTTATAAAACCTTAAAAACTCTCAAAGCTTTTCACAATATTATTATCCAAATATTCAATATAAACCCATTGTTCAGAAACTTATTAAAATCTTATTTAAAATTTTAAAAGATTATATTTAAAATATTCCAATATTTTGATTATCTAAAATCTAATGTAAAACTAACGTGCAAAATGCGCATAATACTTAGCTGACTTGTCTTTGCGCCAGTTTTCTGCTTACAGGGTATAACAAAGATAAAGGAAAATGTGTAGAAACATTTTTCTTTTTTAGGTTATCGCATGGAGCACACGTTTCTATATAGAAGATACATAAGTATAACTCCTACATGGTTCTTTTTTTGTCATACTTATAATAAAGGCGTTCCATTCCATGCTCAACGTCTATATTTGGCCAATGTTGCTGTTGGTCAAGCAGACTTGGCCCAAATGGTAGTAAAACTACGAGTTCTTGCAATGTTGACCCGTTTAAGTCTACACAGCCCCACAGTCGGTCGAGGAAGAGGAGTGGCAGTGGGCGAAGGAGGTTGAGGGGAAGTGGAAGGGGGGAGGCACTGCCAAAGTGGCGTTGACATGTGCACTGGAGCTTATCCAACTGTTAAAGTCTACTAAGTCATAGCCAAAATGCAGAAAATGTGGTCAAAGTTGAAGCCAAGTGAATGCTTTCTAGATAATCAAAAGAAAAATAAACTAGTTGTATTAAAAGCTACTGTGGAGCAAGCTAGCTGGTAAAGACCCTGTAATTGAGGTATTTCTGGAAATTTAACTAGTCCGACTCATTTCACTTTAATAATTTATTGTTTCAATAACTATAAATTATTTTCATTTCAAATCAAGTTCTGTACTTCCCGTTGAACTATATTCAAATACTTAAACTGCACAAAACCTTATTAATAAAATAAATATTTAATTACTAATTAACAGCTGTTACCAATTAGTTCAAGTACTTTAAAAGCACAAAATCAATTTGAATTCATCAGAATTTTTTTTGCTAATAGTGCAGACCCATTGCAGTATGCAACTACAGGGTCCCTGCTACCGTACGAGCAAAAGTCCAAAGTTATTTTAATAAAGAAATCAATTGGGCTATCAGCAACACAAGCGCCAAAAACATGTATTAAGTACTAGAAAGTTTTCTACTTGTTTTTGTTAAAAACTGAGATAAAACAAGCTCTAAAAACTGATTAGATTGAGGCACTATGAAAAACTATAGCATATCAAGCCAAAGAAATACATATATTAATAATTATCTCAAAGTTTTCTAACTTACCAAAATATGTTGTGGCTTAATACTATCAAAATAATCACAGTCTATTTGAAAGACTTTTATAAAGCTAAATACATTTCTTATTAATTAATCCATTTTATGAATTTTGTTTTCTTTTGTGTTTTAGAATTTTTGATCGAAAGAATATTTTTAACTGAATGGCTTTCGCTAAGTTGGCCGAGAAGCAGATGGAAAATGTGTGTCTGTATTTAATTGCCAATGATTGGCTATTGGCAGTGACGTTTGAACAACTCAATCAACATCATGTTTTAACCTTTTACAGCCATATACAAAAATTGCAGCGAAATCTGCCAAACACGAAATCTACACGAGAAAAAGAAGAGGAAAAAATATCAAAGATACAAAACAAATAATTGGCTGGAAGTCAAGTCAACAAATCTTTCAGTACACCAAAAAGGAGTAACACAGCAATCACACAAACAACAATCACAACAACAACAACAACAGTAATAATGAACGCAACGATCAATCAATCAATCATTTTCACTCAAATGCCGCTGTCGATGTCTTGCCCTATAGATTTCATTATGGTCATAACCATAACCCATAAACACTGCTAAAAAGAGAGAGGGAGATAGGGAGAGCAGTCTCACTGTTCAGCTGCGTTTTAGCCAGGCTTAGACATGCTGCATGTTAACTCTTCCTCTCTCTGTCTAGCTGCTGTGCAATTAAATAAACGAAAGTTTTCATTAATTTCGATTGCAGAGACTGCAAGAGATGACGATGACGACGACAACGACACTCTGTGTGTCCTCTTCTTTGCTCTTTGCGCTCTTTAAACAATTCCAATTCATTAGCGACGCTTTTGGGCCTGGTTGTCAAACACACAAACACAAACACACACACAGGCACTCATAGCGGCTGGCTCGTCTCGTCTAGGCCAAGATCTAGTCTTGGACAGACTCTAACTCTGACTCTGGGGCGTGCTCTCGTGCTGCTCATAATGTCTGATGGATGTGACGTGCTTTGATGTATTTCACTTTTCTTCAGTCAGTCAAACAAGCGGTAGGTTGACTGCTCAGAAGGGGCGGGGCAACGCGGGGTCTAAGCAGGGAGCTGTTAAGTGCCAGCACAAAGTCACATGTTGCTGTTGTCTCCTCCACTCCCCTCCCTTCTGCCCCTTTTGCAGCCACAAATTGCTGCCCAGTTTCAATCGCAGTGCTGGCCACTTTTCTACATTTTCAGCCATTTTCACATCGCTATAAAGCAAACAGCTTGAACAGCCATAAGGTGAAAATAGAAAAATCGTTTGGCAAACGAAAAGCGCGAAAAACGCGTAGCGTACAAAGAAAACGAGCCGAGTTTACTTTTTTTTGCCCTCCCCTTTCCCTTCCCACCACAATCATCTCTAGGAACCTTCCTTAAACGTCACTTTTGTTGGTAATACCCTTGCCAACGGGTAGGTTAGTTTTATTAAATCTTATCTAGTCTTAATATATTTTTCGTAACAGTTTGGAAAACATTTTAAAATCACTTTGAATTACTGAATTTAAAAATAAAATAAAGTTCATTCTATATACATTTACATTATTGTTCCTATAGTAGTTAATAAAATTTATTTTAAAGAAATTCCCCAAATACACTATGACCATTAAATAAAACAACATAGTTTATTTAATTCATTGTTCTGCTTTTTAAAAATTCTATTTATTTTTTAAAAAGCTTAGAAGTCTTCCTATGTTTAATTTAATTGACAACTTTAAGTGAACTTACAAATGTCTCTGTATTTTATAGTCTCTCAAAGAAATGCAATTTTTGATCTGAAGATTGTTTTTAAATCAAATCTTAATTCTGTAACTGAAATTTTTAAAAAGCCTAGCTTAATATCAACCCACTTCACGTACTTTATTACTTTTTGATAATACATTTTTTTTTTTGATAAAAATATAAACATAGGGTATGTCGACGTCGACTTATGGCCAAACATTGTCATTTATTGTTGTCATTCGTCAAAAAGGGAAAGCACTAATCGCGAGTTTTCCAAGGGCTTGGCAGCTGTCAAGAAGGATGCAATCTGGCCAGAGCTGAGTCTGGACCCAACCCAAATCCAATCCAATCCCAAACCCAAATCCACTTCCCAAGCCCAGTTCAATAAAATTTTGCTTTACTTTCGCTTTCATTTTGATTTTTTTTAATTTGAATTTGTGAATATATAAATTGTCGTTGTAGTTTTTTTTTTTTGCGTTCGAGGCAAGTGCTAAAAATGAATAGCTTTATGTCACAGATAATATAACCGACTGACGTCGCGACACACATTCAGTCGCAGTCTGTCTCCCACTTCCTTCACCACCCCCTTCTGCCAACCTCTCTGCCTCTTTCTGTGGGTAATGCTCGTTTGGCGAAAGCGTCGGCAAAATGCTCTGTGGCCTCCAAAGATTGCGTTGCAATTAATCATCGGACAAAACGCATTGTTCGCCACATCACACACACACACACATGAACACTGTAGAGACTATAGATACTATGGATACTTCAGTTACTGCGGATACTGTCACGCACTCGCAATTCGCACATGGATTTGCTGCCCACCTTGAGTCTGCTCTCAATATATCTACAATACATAAACAAAAATATATGTACAATACATTTTTTTGTTTTTTTTTTTGTCTTGACCCAATTAAACAGGCAATCAGGCGATGTCAGCCAAGAGTTCAGCCATTACAGCGTTTTCATTTTGTGTCGCGATTTATTTTATGCCTAAATAGTTCTAAAAACAAAACTTAAATTAACAAGCAATTTCCAATTTAACCGCCCAATTTTGTCTGAAAGTTATGAAATTCCCTAATTTTAAAATTTTATGCTTTATCCATTTTTTACAGCCATTCCTAGCTTTTTTGAAAAGTCAGACCACCTGTTTTAAAACCATTAAAAGGTAACTTCGCTGTGTAAATTATTATTTTTTTATCAAATATCTGTTGTATGTAAATTTTATTTATGTATAATAATGTTATGATTACATACATATGTACATACACATGTAGTATATATGGATATATGAGACTTGTATGTGTGTGTGTGTGTGTGTCGGTGTCTGTATTGTGATGCATGCTTGTTTGTATGCTTAAGCGCGTATAAATAAATCATATACTTTAAGTAGTACTTATGTAGATCGTATATTATCTACAGGTTACTGTTCAATGTTTTATAAACGTACATTTGTTTTATTTTCCATTTTTTGATTTATATATCATTCTAGTGTCATAAATCAGCTTATTGTAATTATTAAAACTCTGCGAAATCTGCAATATATTTCGCTTATCAAAAATTTCATCTAATCGATTTAAAGTTATTCGGTTTTTAAAGTTTTGCTTACATAATTAGTTTTATGTTTTAATGTTTCTTTTTTTATAAACATTTCATTTATTTGTTACAAATACAAAATGGTGACAAATTTAGTCGCTCGATTTGATCTTGGATCTGACAAGATTTATAGTCAAATTTCAAACCATTGTTAGAACACATAGTAGTTTGCAGTTCAATTAGTATGAGAAATAGTTTAAAAATCAAAACTATTGTTTTTATATAAATATAGATATATATATATATATATATATATATATATATATTCATATTCAGGGGGATGGCAGAAGGAAATGCAATTTTTGATAATGGTTCACCATGAGTGTTGTGAAAATACATAATCTGAAACACAAGATAGGTTCGTAAAAAATAATGCACTTTACCTTTTAGCTAAGACAATCTCTAAAGTAAGTATTTCAGTTTATTTGTTTATTGTTTATCATTCTGTTCACTATTATCATCAATAATAATTAATAATTATTACAAAAGCTTGCCCCTATTCTGTGGCATTGGCAGATTTCGGTTGATTGTTTGGTCATCTAAATTATTTGCATTATTTATTATTTGAGGACTTAGTCAACAGAAATGTTTTATTTTGAAAATGTTTTGACAATATGTTTAAACAAAACAATTTATTGTACCTATAATTTGCCTGGTTATCGTAGAAATCGTTGTGTAGTCGTTTTGTTAAGCTTTGCTCATTCAAGTTTCCCTATAATCGATCTGAAAATCATTCCTATGTCAATGCTTGTCCTGATATTGGCTAACTATATCTTTATCTCGATTCTTGGTGTTTGTATGTGATCGGTTCTCCATGTTTGAATGCTCAATAAACCAACACTAGGTTTAAACTGTATTAGCAAAATGCATGTTAAGATTATTTATATGTATTTATAGTGGGGGTCCTAGTGCATATACCTTGATCTGATTCGATCTGTGTGTCTTCTGTATGTGTGTGCTAAGCTCCTGGTTCATCTTAACTGCGCTAATCAATGTATTCCCCTCATTATATTTTTTTTTACTAAACTCCACACAATTCTGTTTAAACAATTGCTTCGCCGATTCTTTGGCATTTCATATTTAGTTTAGATTAGTTTAATGTTTGCAAGCAATTTGCGTAATTTATGGATTTTTTTTGTTCTTTATTTAAGAAAATATGTTTTATTTGCATTTTTATTTTGTTCATTATAGTATTTCAAGTGATAAATTTCTTAATTTGTTGTTTGTTGCTTAGTTTGCATTTCTTTGTATATAGAAGAGAGATTATAATTTTATTGAATTGGTATTGTATTTAGTTGAAATGCCCGAATAGTATTCGTTTTTTTATTTACAATTGTTTATTAATAATTTTCGTTTATAAAAATATCAAAACTCCTTTTTATATTATTTTCTTTTCATTTTTTTCTTTCCTGTCGAAACTAAAATGACAAACATTTTTTTTAATGTATAAGAATATTTTGTTTTTTCTTTATATTCTGTAAATTATTCTTGCAATTATTGAATATAATTTTTTTTCTTTTTTCTTTTGTTAAAAACTGTCATTTTCATATAAATATATACAAATATTTGCGTAAAAAAAGCGTATGCCATATACAAAATTTTCCTATATTTTTTTTTTATGTTTACTTTTGAAAAAATGTGTTTGTTTTTGTTGAAAATATGTTGTGGCTGTTTTCCTTTAAAAACTATTAGTTATTTTTCTTATTTTTCGATTCATGCACTTTAAGCAGAGCTCTTCAGAGGCAACTTTACCAATAAATATAACTCGTTAATGTTATAATTTGTTTTTACTTCTTTGGAGTATAAATAATGCGTTTGTCTGTGTGTGTATGTGTATTTCGATTTTATGCTCTTGCTCTTCGATTTGCCTATATGCTAGTAGGGTGTATATATGTGTGTGTGTGGCTGTTATTTCCTCATTCGCTTAATAAATGTTATACTTGCATTTAAAAATTAACTAATCATTTTAAACGTTTGGCTTAAAATGTTATTAAATGTACATATAAGTAAATATGTTTTTCTTTATCATATGCAGTAAACTACTATTTTTTTTTTCATTTTCTTTCTATCGCGTTTAATGTTCTCTTATCTTTCCCATTTTGTTTTTGTTGATGTTGTTTGCTGTTGTTGGAGTTTTGAAAAAATAATTTACTATATTTCAGTTTGTTATTACTTGTGTGTAGTATAAACTTAACTTTACAAATTTATTATCAATACGTTTTCTTTCTGTTTTCAATTTTCAGTTTGTTTTTGTTTTGCTCGCACTTATTATTTTTTTTTTATTAATTTTATTATTTTTTTTTCCCCCCATCTCTCTATCTTTATATATATCACTAAGAATATTGTGGGTTTTTAGTAGGCTATGAAGCAGAACATGATGTGTGGTTTTGCGTTGCGTTTTTTGTGTGTGCTCTCGCCAAAACTTGTTGCAGCTTGTTCTATTGCATCGATGTGAGACTTGTGGAAGTACCAATGTGCGCCGATGTGCCCAACGTGGCTGCCATATCTCCCTGATAGCTGAACTGTAAGATTACAAAACCCAAATAATATTAAGAATTGCTCATGAATAATCTATTAACGATTACTTACCTGTGGAAAGAGCGGCTCTTCGGCAATGGAGCCCAACGGACCCGTAGGATCAGGTGGCGTTAGCTCAACGCTTTCACCGGTGAACTCTTCGTCGAAATATCGTGTATCTGTATCTGAAGTGACTTGAGGTTTAAAAGGCGGCGTGATCTGTAATAATTTTGTAGTTCAAAGTGTTCATTAGTTTCAAACGTAAAGAATATGTTTGATTATTTTATAGTACCTTCTTCAGCACCAAATCTGTCCAATTAATACTCGCAAAAAATGGATGCGCTTGTATTTCCTTGACATCATCCTGTCCACCGCCCAAACGTTTTCTTGGATCCTTGGCCAAAAGGCCGGATAGCAAACTTTTAGCTTCATCGGTAATATTGCGTGGGAATTTAACATCCTCCACCAAAATGAGCGTGAAGAGCACGTCATGATCACGGTTATAGAAGGGCAAACGACCGCAGATCTATAGAAATATTAAATATATACATATACTATCATGAATATATTTGTCTAGTTATATCAATGCCATCTTACCATCTCGTACATAACCACTCCTGTGCCCCACCAATCCACCGCGCGTCCATAATCATTATCATCTAATACTTCAGGGGCTAAATATTCGGGTGTGCCGCAAAACGTTTTCGTTGTACTGCCATAGGTGATGTCCTCCTTACACAGCCCGAAATCGGCGACCTTTATGTGACCATCTTTGTCCAGCAAAAGATTCTCCAGCTTTAAGTCACGATATATAATGCCCTGCGAGTGCAGATATCCCAACGCCGATATTATTTCAGCGCCATAGAATCGTGTCCGCTCCTCGGTAAAGATGCGATCATGACTCAAATGCCAAAACAGCTCTCCACCATTTACATATTGCATTACAAAACAGAGACGATCGTTGGTTTGAAATGAATATTTCAGTGACTACAATTAAACAAAAAGGCATGTTTTAATCAATAATTTGTCTTGATTTTATGTGTCATTTGTGCTTTTATGTAAACTATAGACTATTTAACTATTTGACTGTGCAGTTTTAATCATAACAAGTTAGAAAGGCAACAGGCGAGCGAACCGACCTCGTACTCATACTAGTGCGCGCGTTTTTCCATATGGGAGCTATAGGCTATAGTTGTCCGATCCGGATTAAACTCAGTATTTTCCAGTTATGATGTGAAAATTTTTTTTTGCAATTTTCAATTGCGGTAGTTTGCGTGGCAATAATTTTTAATAAACTTGGCTTGCGTACACCAAATATATGGAATTCATTTCCAATTTGGTGGGTCTAGCTCTTGTAGTCTTGTAGATCCAGGTGTTCATATGGACAGTCAGACGGACATTCTTGTATCGGCTCGGCTGTGGATGCTGATCAAGAATTTATATTCTTTATGGGGTCCTTTTGCCTGTTACACACATTTCCCGTCTGACAAACCTAATAGACCCCTGTACTCTTTTCAGAGTTCGGTTTCAGAAACTTCAGATTATTGCAATTTACACTTTTCCCAGAACTATGCGGGTGCAGACCACACTGAACTTATTCTAATAAACATGTTGAAAATAAATAATATTTAAAATGCAATCAGCCAGTGTGTAAGTCATAAGCAATTAACGTCTGTCACAAAAACTCTCAAACATTTGTTTTTTTTTTTAATTTCTTAAATATGAGTTCCCCTATATTGTTACGAGAGACAGCAAAATAGAGATGCCCGGACAGTGTCGAGTTTCGCGCAATTGCTTTAAAACCAAACCCATTTCGCAAAGAGCCGATAAAATTACAAATACAAGATCATTTTCGAATATTCGAAAAATAGAGCAGCAGCCGACTTTATATGTCATACTTACAATAAGGAACGGATGATTTGTTGACTTGAGTACACGACTTTCGGTTAGTGTATGTGCGACCTCATCCTTTTGTATAATGACCTCCTTTTTGAGAATTTTAATTGCGTATAATTTGGATGTGGCCTTCTCACGGCACAGAATCACTTTGCCAAAGGTGCCTTTGCCGAGCATCTTGAGAAACTCAAAATTCTCGAGGGTCTAACAACAAGAAACACAGAGAAAGATAATAAATAGATATATTAATAAAATGCACTGTGTTGAAATCATATTAGAATACTTACCACTTTCTTGACACCACTGCTATTACGGGTTGTGCCTTGAACGGAAAACTGTTCGGATAGTTCCACTTCTGCAATTCCGGCCATATCCACATCGGCCATATCTGTTTGGGCTGATGGTGACATGGCTGTTTCGCCCATTTCACAAAGACGACTGGCCACATTCCGGATGCCCTCTGTCCATGACTGTCGTTCCTCTTCCGAATCGACGGCAAATGTACGCTCAATAACTGTCGTCCATTGTAGTCCACGTATAATAAATGTAAATGGTTTTGGACGATCAACTGTCATTATTTGACAGCCACGTACAGTAAAGTTATTAAGCAATTGCTCCTCTTGTACGCTATTCGCAGGTCTGCTGCGATAACCCATCAGTTTGCCATCGGTCCGAAGGATAAAATATCGTTGACGCCAGGTCTTGATGTGCTCGCCACGCTTCTGGAGCCAACCCTCCTTGACGACCATTGGACGACCTGACACAAATGGTTCCATTGGACTGATGATGGGGGATGTGCCGGCAGCTGTCAAGGACATAATTGCTTCTGTTGCCTGCTGTGGTGCGTCCAATATTTCGCCGCTTAACAGTCCACGATATTGTGTCAATTTATTTATATTGCTAACTTTATTATCAGAATGCAACCGACTATCAATGGAAGTCGGTGTTGACGTTGGCTTTATTGAGGCAGATCCTGTTGCCGTGCCGGCAATCAGAGTAGATCTCCTCTGCTGCGCTACAAATTGTATGTAATTCGTGTTGAGGCTGTTTCCAGTTCCCTCGGCGTTAAGTTAAGCCAATTTAACAAACACTCGCACACACAGCCGAGTTTGAGTTTGAGTTTGGGTCTGAGTCTGAAAAGAGGGCAACTTGTTGAAATATACCACAGAAAGAAAACGAAAATACAAATACCAATGGATATATATTTTTTAAAGCATTTTAGCGAGTGCATAATGCAAATTTTTATAAGTATGAACACACATACAGATTCACATTTATGTGCATTTGTGATGGAGATGTGAACGTGTCGATTTATCAATACTTTAAGCCGGCTTGTTATTAAGATATTATTATTATTTTAATAAACAAAACAATTTAATATTGATTAAAATAAAATTAAATAATTTTCAAATTTAATACGCTTTGTTCAAAATATTTTTAATTAAGTAAAATTGCAAATTGTAACAAATTTAAACTGTTTCATTTAATTTCTTTATTCGTGACACGGAAAACCATATTAGCAACGCACACATCACTAATATGCACTTACATGCATATAACACATACACATGTTTATATGGATATGCATATTTTGTTATTGTCTTTTGGCGTGTTTATGGCAAATTGAACAGCCCTTTGTTATTGTTGTTGTTCTCGCTTGCGTTCGCGTTGTTGTTGGCGCTTGCGTCAGCAGCTGCACCAAAGCAGCTGCAGAATTTTTTAAAATAGGATCGATCATTCAGAGAAAAATATAATATAAGTAAAACAATATGAACAAAAAAAAATTAAAATACATAGCAAAAGAAAACCAAGTATAACTGGGCATTTCCGTTGCACTAAAGGGCTAATGTGAAGGCGGCGGCGACGAAAGCCGAGACAACAGGAAGAGGCGATGAAAGAGACGCCTCTCTGTGCTCTTTCATTCACTTAGTCATTGCGCGCCCCACATAAACAGGCGCCAGCATTTGCACTGCCTCTGCTTCTGTCGCTGCCAGTGCAGCCTCAACCTCTGCTTTCCTCCCCGCCACTGCTTCTGCTGCCGTCATTGCCTTTGCCTGTCGCAATTGTTGCTGTTTTAGCTTCAAACAAAATTCCCCGCCATGTTACGCAGCCAAAAACGAGCAGAGTGTGCGCGATTCGAGCAAAATTTTTTGCGATTGCATATACCGCGAAATTAAATCAAAACAAGTCCGTCGGAGCGCTACTGTTCATGAACTTACACGCACACTCAAAAAAATATATTCTGGCGTGCATGTATGTACATGCATATGGATATGTATGCTTTTATATACATGTGTGCGTGTGTGTGCGCTTGCATGTCTCACTTTGCTGTCACTGCTTGTGTGTGTGGCCCTCTGCTATAGTTGAGATCGCAGCGCGCGATAAAGGTGCGCGGGACACGTGTGTGCGTGTGACTGAGAGAGTGCGGCAATGATCGCAACTGAACAACAAAAACAACAAGGTAACAGTACAAAATAAAAATAAAAAAAAACTTATTCGTTTGCAATTTGCGAAAATGTCAACGACGTGCCGTGGCGACCGCTGCCGGCTGTACAAATTTCGCTATCTAGAACTGTAAACAAATGAACATAAAATCGACAAAATACACACACACATAAATTAGCGCAACACAACACATACATATATTATACTCTCTGCAGGAGTATATTGGGTTTGTGCAAATGTATGTAACAGGCAGAAGAAGGCGTGGCAGACCCCATAAAGTATATATATTGTTGATCAGCATCACAAGCCGAGTCGATATAGCCATGTCTGTATATCTGTCCGCCCGTATGAACAAACAGATTTCAGAGATGGTAAGAGTTACAAGTTCGAGCTTGGTCTCAATCGATCACATATTTAGTCAGTCAATATAAGCATTTTTTTTTTTGATGCAACGCCCCATTCGCGCAAAAAACTAAACACACCTCGAAAAAAAACGGTGTTTTCGGCGAATATCTCAGTAACTATGTCACTTATGAACACCAATTTTGGTACGGAAGTTCCTAGCGACAGCAAAAATGCAATGCTTTTAAAATTTTTCAGCTGCCACGCCCCCATTTTGCCAGAAGAAACAAAATAATTAAATAATAATAATTAAAATAATAATAGCCGAGTTGACATAGCCATGTCCGCCTGTCCTTCCGTCCGTCTATATGAACAAAAGGATCTCAGAGACTATAAGAGCTAGAAAGGTGAAAAGGGTCGCAAATGAAAGGTACAATACCCAAGCAGTACGAGTTTGTTTTTGTTTTTTGACACGCCCACTTTAGGGAGTTCTATCTTCATAAAACCGACTACATGTCTATGAAGTACATGTACTGACCAAGTTTGATCGAAATCGGACAACTATATCGTATAGCTTCCATAGGAACGATCGGTCGAACATTGAGAAACGGGTCTCCTAAAGTCGCGGGGCGACTATAGAATTCTTTCTTGTTAAACTTCAATACGTTTTTAAGGCAATTGTTCTTATCGTACACTATTGTAATTTATAATTCGTATGGATACTAACTGTATCAAACTATCCTGAAAGGTGCATTAAAATCGAACTATAAACAAGATATCTGGAAGCGTTACAATATTGACAACTGAATGCAATATCATGCATGAGTGCAAGCGAGATAGAAACATTCAAGCACATGCTCAAATGTTTTTGCCATGATACAATAATATATATTATTGTATCATGGTTTTCGCTGCCTGCGTGGCGGCAGCGCTGCCCGCGTCGCTGGTCGCGCCGAATTCCCATATACATAAATGTATGCATCATATATTGTCATATGTGTATTCGCATGCAGACAAACAGATGTACATATGTTTGATTATGCGTAGATTTTTTTTGTTTCAACGTGTTTTAATGCAAGTACTACACATTGTAATATCTCTAGACCGATTTTAATAATTTATTCGCGAAAAAATGCAGAGAGTATTTTACGGTCGGGCGTGCTCGACTGTTCTTTTCATATTATATACATGCATGCGTGTATGCAAAAGTATGCGTATGGAAAAGACGCGTGTGTTTGGCTGTCTGCAATGCAGCCGACGCCGTGGAAAGGGAAGTGTGTGTGGGCGGAATAAGGGGTGGCGGCAGCAGAACGCACACATGGTTATGACTGACAGACAACACGTACATACATACATATGAAATGTTAACATGCGTGCGAGAGTGTACGTGCGTGTGCAGCAAGTGATCAACGGCGACGGCAAACCGGTTCGGAACGGATCTCAGTGTCGAAACCAAAACAATCCTTTGACGCAGGCTTCAGTTCAGACAAGTAAGTGCATTTATACATGTGCACATTTGAGTGTACGGAACGTAAATTTAATATCAATGCATTTCTTCATGCATTTTAGTTTAGGTTTAGTTTTAAATGCAACTTTTAACAGTGTTTTAAAAGCAACACTATATCACCAACAAAGCAACAACAGACAAAAAGAGTGTAAAAGAGAGAGAGTCAGTAGCCCTGCGCACGAGCCCAAACATTGATTCGAATTTCGAACCGGCGAACCGAACCACAAGCAAAAAAACTTTTTAAGTTTGTGTCAGCAACATGTCTAGACACTAATACAGCTATCAAATATATACGTATACACACATAAGCACGCACTCACACACACATGCGTTATTATATATAGATATATACATATATTTTTGTATGTATATATACACGTATATATATATATATATATATATATATATATATATATATATATATATATATATAAATATATATACACACATATGTATATGCACGTAAACACAGACAAATTCACACACACTGAGATAGATTACCATCGGGGGCAGACAACGACGTCGGCGACGACGACAACGACGACGATGGTGACTCTGTGTAAGCGAACCGAACAAGCACAATAACAAAGGCCACGGCTGTTTATTGGAATTTGGCATAAAATTTACTTACAGTTTTCAAGCCAATAGAAAACTTAACCCACCTCTATTTTAGCAGAAGAATTAACTTTTGCTTTTGAATTTTACACTTTTCGCAAATGTAAAAGGCAGACTGCTTAATGGTGACGGTGACGGCAGCGACAACTCACGTATGTTGTTTTTGTTTCTGTTGTGTGCTAAGAGTAAGTGTGTTGTGGATTGTGTTTGTATGCGTGTTGCAGACACCAGGCCACACACAATTAAATACAAATTCGCCACACCGTTGTTGAACTTCTCGAAACTTTGTTTTTGTCCTGGTGCGCATAATATATATGTTGAAAGTTATTTTTCATAAACACACACGCACTCACACTTATTTTTCCATTTACATGTACCGTTTGGTTTTTACGCTTCACTTTTTTTGGTCTTGCGATAGACACACGGTCTATGTATTGTGGCGGCCGGCCGACAAATCGTCACTGCAACTCTAACAAAATTCGATAATGATAGAATGACATTTCCAAACTTTATATAATCTGACCAACACTGGGAATTTTTGTGCAACTATTCAATAAAAATAATTTTTTCAATCAATGTATTATTTTTGTCAAATCAGTTTCAAACATAATATTTGTGTTTTGAAATATTTATTCTATAGCTCAATATGAACTCCAATGCGGATAATGAAGTCATGCAGCAGGAGATCAAATCTGATGGGGACAAATTAAATATTGAGCAGATTTTTAAGCCTAAGTATCCAACTAGTAAGCTTATTTCCAATGGCCATTCCCCATTCGTTCAGAAGCGTCTACAGAAGGGAACTAAATTTTTTGATTCTGGCGATTATCAGATGGAGAAGCAGAGACCCCGCGGCTATAAGCCAACATTTGGAAGAACCGGAGAAGTAATACCAACTCCAGAAAATGTATCTGTACGCAAATCTTGTTATACAACAATGCAGACGATTCCATCAGACAATTTTGGAGCGCAGTAACGACTTAGATACTCATATCCAAATATCAACTGTTACAAGTATTTTGGACGGAATCTCGTTTCATAATATTATTTTATTATCAAGCATGTGTTTCGCCAATATACCAGTAGTAGTGTTTTCTCTCTTATTAATTTAGTAATATGAAAGTGGTTAGCTGTACTAAGCTTTCTTTTTGCACCAAAATTAAGAAGACTAAAATACAATGAACGTTATGTTTTAAATTGATGGTCACACTTACCGTTTTCATTATGTTAAAATTTCAATTTCTGTATAGTTTTTTTTTAAACTACTTATTCGATTTAATCGCTTAATATTTGAATCGATGTATCGGGATTGTTGTGCAACGATGCATCGATTCTGGACTCGATTTTAGTTCAGATCGTCAGTGATGTTTCACATCGCTAAGTTTTGAGTCACAGTAAAAACAGAACCGTGTGAAGAGAGCTTGTGGTCAGTAGTGTTGCGTTCATCATAGTTTTGTTGTTCAATTAAAGTAGTGCAGTAGTAGTATAACAAGTTTTATAATTTGTTGAGTTTGGAAAATTAATTATGTGGCACCAAACGTACATTTAATGTTCTTATCGGCGATCAAGTAAACTGAATCGAAAACCCTCTATGATAGCGTCAATTAGAGTATGACTCATTGCAGCATGAAATAATAAGAAATGTACACACACACATGCACATATGCGAACTTAAAGCAGCGTTTAAAAATGATCTGCTACAGCGTAGTTTTCGTTTTGCTCTCGCTACCGCTCTGAGTTTTGTCGAGAGCCGTAGCCTATCGATCGAAAATATGTGCTCTGCTATGCTCCCAGCTCTGACACGCATTAAACTACCGCTGTAGCAAGTAGCGCAAAAAAAAACGATGTGCTACGCCGAGCCGTACGGCTCTCGTGTGTGTTTATGCGCTGTGATCGCAGCAAAGCAGCAAACTGAAATTTTGCTACGAAGCATGCGAAGAAAATAAGGGTTGTTTTTCAAACAAGCGAAGAATCGAAGAAAAACGATCTCAGAACCGAAACACACACGAGAGCCGTAGCACAAAAAAGAAAAGCATTTGCTATGCTCTCATCTCGCTCTCTGTTTTCTGCTACTGCTACGGCTACGCGTAGCACATCGTTTTTTTTTTTTTGCTACTTGCTACAGCGGTAGTTTAATGCGTGTCAGAGCTGAGAGCATAGCAGAGCACATATTTTCGATCGATAGGCTACGGCTATGCTACGGCTCTCGACAAAACTCAGAGCGGTAGCGAGAGCATAGCACAATTTTTGTTGCTCTTGCTGCTACGGAGTAGTTTTTGCAAACGCTGACTTAAAGTACAAAGATTTGCTGCCTTAACAGTGTGTGTATTATAATTTTACCGTCAATATGAAAAAAAAATGGTGTTCAATAATATTAATTTATTTTTTCTCTATCGTTCCTAGCTTTGCGTGCATGCATATATGTATGAGTATATATTTCTCCTTATCAATTATTGTGAAATAAGCTAAAACATGGCTCTAGTTTTGGACCCTGGGACAGTTGAGGAACTTACAGATATTTTACTTAATTTGATTGACTTTACTAAGCAAGCGAACAGAAAGAAAATTCTTCAATTTACTTGTGGTCTGGTAAACTCAAACGAGAAGGAAAATTTAAAACTAGCTGTAAAGTTATCTCGTCAAACAAAGACCGGAATTTCGGAAATTGATGATCCCCATCAGCTTTACATGTTTTTCATGTACATAAAGCCATGGACAAGACACTTTGCCAACGATGAGAAATCTTTACTCTATAAGATCTGGAGACTGAATTCGAGCAACACAAATCAACCACGGTCTGGGAAAATAATTACTGAGGTATTCGAACAATTCCTAAATGATTTCAAAGACATCAGTGTTTTCACTTCATGTCTGTACTCAAGAATTTTGCAACATTTGGAGTCAAAATGCAGCAAAGATCGAACTGCTGGAAATTTTCTAGTGACTAAATTACTTCAGTGTTGCACAGATAATACAAATGACCGAGAATTCAACGAGCTTCATTTTCGTTGTTACATAACGATAATTCAATGTATTGAAGTGGATAAGTTGTGTAATCAATACTTTTATGAGGACAAACATGGATTGATCTGGATGCGGTCATTGTATCTTAGATTGTTTGAACAAGAAAATATTTCGGTGTTGAGTTGGACCCTTGAATATTTAATGGAAAACATTTCTGCCGCGGAGTTGCTACGTGCCAATTTGCTTAGAGAATTCCTCATGGCAACAAATAGAGAGGAGCTGCACAACCTCGAGGATTATTGTTTGCCAAAAGAACAGATGAAAATGTTTGTCCCGCACACAGAATGGAAACAGTTCCTAAAGACGTTTGTTCAGGTCCCCTGGCTTGATGTGCCTTTTTGCCGGTGGTTTTATTCTATGGAGCCTAAGGAAATCCAAATAACTCAGAAGCTTTTGCTACAGTTTGCTACTCTGGCTACCAAAATTCGTAATTCAAACTTGAGAGACTGGGCCAAAAGACGTATCTTACGTGTCTTTCAGGTGAGTTTTAGAAATTTCCATCGAATATTTAAAGACTGGTAAACCATCAGAATTAACTACTTTCAGTACATTATCGACAAATTGTCATTGATTGAATACGTCGAGTTTTTCGAAAAGCTCTTTGAAAACGAAGGCGATACCTGGACTACCGTGAACGATTTAGTTGAAAAGGCTTTAGATTGCCGAAACAAGGAAGAGCTAAGTGTCCATTTTGAGAAACTATTTTTCAAACTTTGTGCCGGTTTTTATGATACTGACTTTGATGCAAGACGTCTAGAAAGAAAGTTAAGTTCGACCAGATATTGGCGTGTTTATGATTTCTTTGATTGTAAAACAAAAATAGATGAAGAATTTTATCAAACTGAGTTTGATATAAACTTCAAACAACTTCAAGACTTTAACGATTTACAGATGTTGCAACAACATTTGTTGGTAAAGTTTAAGATCAAGTCTGAGGAAGAAAAACAGTTTATACTACAGAAGAGTGTCGATTATTTTGTTAAAACTAAATTAGTAAATTGGACTCAACTAGATGAACTTAATTTAAATCCAACTGAACTCTTGAATAAAGGTTCAAATGCTACACTCTTGCACTTGGTTAATCTCATCAGTACACACGAAGGAAGACTACAGGATGAACGAATACTTGATGTTTTTCTAGAAAAATGTTGTCGATATTTTTATATTACGTAAGTTCTTTACATTTATTTGTGTTTACTTAATTTTTAAAATGCAATTCTATAGGGAAGCTGATCGTATTTTTAATTATGCCGAAAAGAAACTTAAAAGAGATGAGATGGGTAAAATGATGAAGACATTTATTGTAAACTGTAAACACTTCCATTTATTGTTCCATTTTCGACGCCTTCTGGATTTAGTTCCGGTACCTCTGCTTGCTCGAGAACTATTTATAAAAGAAATTACAGGTGATAAAAGATGGTAAGTTTTTTTTTGTAAATTTTTCTTAAAAATTGTGTCTATCGAATTCAAAATGTATATTTCTAGCATCGAAATGGCTTTGGAAAATTCGCTTGGTATCCCACAATTGATGATGCCATTTTTGAGAAGATGTGGATATGTGTATTCCCATGATATCCGTTGTCAAATATTTGACGAATTATTAAGCATCAAAGAGACTCTAACAGCTAAGGACTCTCTTGAATATCGAATTCAAATTCGCATTGTTGCAGCTATGTTGACACTGATTGAAAGTAATACAGATATAAAACGTCTGTCTAATTCTGACTGGCAGGCACTGTTGGCACCAACCAATCCATTGGATTTGAGTTGCTTATACGAATTATTTGTGGCATACCAATTACCAGTACATGACTCGACTTTAGAGTTGCTCGTGGATAAACTTAAGACATTGCCAACTCTTCAAAGTAATCAACAAGATTCAATCATATCTGTTGTACACATTTATTGCTTTACTAATTACAAACTAAATTTAAAAAACTACGAAGCCGTCTTCGAGATGCTTTCTCAACAGATTGGGCACGTGAATAATCAAACTGAAATTTTTATTCAGTTGGTTTTACATAATCTTGCAGAACGATTGGAGAATCTAAGGTAATTTGTAGTTTATTTTATATATTCTGTATTGTTTAAACGCATTTGTCGATATTTATTTAAGGGATGATGTGCCAGTGGATACTCTACCGAAAATTACTCCAAACTTTTCTTTTGAAGATAATAATTCGCAGTACTTGACAGAAGCTCGTCTGGTTCTGCCTCTAATAAAGTTGAAGATTTTTGAGAGGGTTTTTTACATGACGAATGGTCCAGTCGGTGAATACGTTTTGGAACCCAATTATATTTTTAACAAGCCATTAATGATGAAAATTCGTAAAGCGATTAGGACCATTAATGTGAAAAAAGATACCATTTAAGCGTAAAGCGAAGACGTTTGAAAATTAACTTTAAATTTGTATGTTTTTGGTATTATCAGAAAATCAACGAATAACAATTTAAAAAAAACTATATTAGTAAAAGTACAACAAGTGTGTGTTATTATCAATAAAGACAACAAACTTTCTGCGTTTGCCCAGTTGTCCATGGCAACCTCTACTAACCAGGGCTACACTAGCGAAATAAACACATTAGACATAAATCGAAATACAGGTAAAAGTCACAACTGACGGTCGCTAGCAGTGGGCATTAATAAATTCTCAGTGAAGCCAAATAATTTGAAATCTTCAGATTGTCAATCTGACAATCGGTCCAGATGCATTGCAGCATGTGGCTGCTTAAAGGTGCTAAATGTCAAGGGGGATGAGAAGAACTGAATGTTATTGCTACTAGACTACCATTGTATGATTACACCAGAGCCGAGTCGATGAAATGGTTCCCATTTCGTTGCCAATTCAGATAACTAACGGTGAACCCAGTAATCTGAGAGACATCTGTACGACTAGGCATACTATATAATACAGTACAAATTTTTAGTATTCCCGGCTCTGTTCTCAATAATACTAGTACTCAAAAGACATATTTTCACTGGATACAAACAACAAAACAACAAAAATAAAATAATTATTTTAAACTTAGAAAATAACACAAAAACGAAGCGAAAATAATTGAAACATCTTCAAGGGGATTACGCATAGAATTGGAGAAGCAAGATGACAGCTCCGCCGGTCAATTCCGACGAAGATTACTACATGGATGAGTCCTTTGACGAGGAATCGCTGTCAGAGGTCGAGGAAGAGCCGGAGGAAGATGTGCACGAGGATAGCGATTCACGCAGCGAAAGCGATGTCGAAGCCGAGTTTCTCCGTGGAAATGTAAGTGGCCAGGAGATTATAGCCCAGCCCCAGGAGCTGGCCATTAAACATTTTAGCCTTAGCATGCCCCATGTGCTCATACCACACACACTTCCAATCCCACAGCCTCATGCACGCCGTCAGCAGGTGTTTGGCAAACGATCTGGTGGCGGCAGTGGATTTCCCCGTGAACAAATAATGGCATACAATAGCTCTTCGGAGGATGAGGCCCAGGTGGTAATTAGAAAGACAGTAGTTGAGGTCAACCAATCCAAACAGTATTTAGTTCAAACGGATGATGAGACATTGTCGGATCGCACTCTGGTTCCCAATGTCAATCCAGAGGACAGTGATCTGACTGAGCTAGAGGACGACGATGATAACAATGAGGAGGATAACAATATCGACGATGAT
The DNA here is from genome assembly GCA_035046005.1 of Drosophila acutilabella. Lineage (NCBI taxonomy): Eukaryota > Metazoa > Arthropoda > Insecta > Diptera > Drosophilidae > Drosophila > Drosophila acutilabella. The sequence continues at coordinate 271,704 of JAWNOK010000067.1, forward strand.
GATATAGAAATGGACGAAGAAGACATTGCATACAAAGTGGAATATGTGAATAATGCTTTAGAATCTGGGCAATCGAAGAGTGTTAACACGGCTTCCGTTGCCAAGAAGTTAAAGCCAAGTCAGCCGCAAAGCGGTCTGGTCGATATAGTCGATTGTGGGAGTGATACTGGCAGTTGTTCTGGCGAGTCGGATCTGCAGATATGTTCCCCACAAAATAGTGACAGTGAAATGGAATTCACGGCCATTCCAAGTGCCCAGGATAAGAAACCGCAGAAGCGTTCACCAAAATCTTTTCCGCATCTTGAAAGAGTGCCCGTTCTACCTGTATTAACGGTAGATACTGATGTGCCGACTCTTCGAAAGCTAGAGGATATTCCCCCTGGGCCCGATGATGATATCGGTGCCATCGATGTGACAGATGGCATGGACATAATACCGCCAGATACGTTCAATGTCAAGTTTCTGGAACAACAGATGACCCAAATGTCCGAGATGATTATGAAAACGTTTCGCCTCAGCGGCGGAGCAGCGGATAACAATGCCTTCGAGCAGCTGGCCATGGCCACCAAGCTGATGAAGAGCCAAGGCAGTAAGCTAACCGAGCTAGAGGATGATCCCGAATCAATATCCACCATTGAGTCACCGAAAACACCGACAACTGTGCGCTCAGAGATATTGGGGAATCATAGCAGTTGCCGATGTCCCACAATTACCGACGACCAGGAGCCAGAAGATGCAGGATCATTTCTAATGGATGAATGTGGACAGGGTGACGGACTATTGCGCTACTCTCATTCCCAGCAGAGTCAATCAAGTCGCATTAATTGTCGCGTATCCAGTGTCACACCCACTAGCTTCAACAGTGACAATTGTGGTTACCATATTGACATTCGACGTCCACGCTCCACTACCTCCTCGACGGAGAAAGTCAAGTATGTCCAGTGTTCAGTGTCTGTTTTTCCGGTACATTTTGTCAACTCTTTTCAGCTACAAGAACGCTGGACGCAAGAGCTTCAGTTTCACAAATCCTCAGGTGCGTGAAATCGAGCGTCAAAATAATATTCTATTGAAGAAGATGATGCACGTAAAGCCAACCATTAAGCCAGCCGTGAATGCCGTCAAATCGAGCTCCAATTTGCAAGCAAAGGTAGGCAATCAACTCATCCAATTTAATTTAATCCAATAGCTTTCATTATTTGTCCAGAATCAGCATCCGCCGGGGCCACGTTTGACTAGCGCCGCCGTTAACCGTAAGAAGTATCAGCGACAGATTGACTTGGATAACGATGTGCTTAAACGCAAGCTGGAGGCGGTTGGATCACGTCGTCCCATATTTAAGTGATCTCTGTTCATTGACATCATTATTGTAATTTTAGAAACGTTTAAAGCGAATTTAAAATTAAAATTTATTGCAAGTTAAAATGTGTGCGAAATTTAAGATTTGCTTAAGTCTCTATAGAAATAACTGATAGGAAATAGGCCAAGTCTTAATCATTGAAGAATGTTTATAAATATAAATTTATTGCTAATTGATGGCTTGAATTGTATAAATCGATGTAGAAATAATTAGTGTACAAATTGAGATTGCATCGGTAATATAAACTATAATGTCACCTCGTTGATTTTGGACAAGAAGGTTTCACCTAAGGCTTTAACAGCCTTAAAGGCAGTGTCTCCGTTCTTTTCTATGAATTCCTGTTCGTTCTTCAATTTTGTCTTTTCGCGCTGCTCGATTTCGCGATAGATAACCTGACCAATCTGAAAAGAAAGGAAATACCAAATAATTGGCGAGGATTCGCTTGGAGCAGACACGCCAGTTAGCACTCACATAGACATCGATGGCTGCATACATTAGTTGATTCTCGTCGAGGGGAATTACATGCCACTTGCTCATTCGCACTTTCTTGCTCTTGTCCATGGCCTTGCGGGCAATAAAATTTGCTAAACGTTCCAAGCTCCATCGTCCGCCCGTTTGGCAGACTTCATTGCACCACACACCCAAATCGACGCATTTCTCGATGAGTGGATCAGCAGCTACCTCTGGAAAGTCACGCTGCAGTTTCCGGAAGTCACTTAATGTCCGACACAATTAGCACACAAATCAATCAACAGCTAAGCTTGTATTAAACTAAACTTACGCCTTTATGTTGACACCATGTAGACGCACTTTCGGATGGTTTATTAGTGCCACCAGGGCAGCTGGAATCTTTTTTAATTTGCTTAGCTGATACACGTAGCAGCACCGCTCGTCTACACAGATTTGAATAACGGAAGACTTGCCGGGACCAGTTTGAAAGGAAAACGGCCATTCCATGTCAAATGCCATGGGAATTACATCCACGTCGATTTGTTTCTCAACCCATTGCCTAACAATAAGAGAAGTTATTTGTTTTTTTTTTTGGCAGAAATTACAATAGTTTAACCTACATGACTTCATCCGCTGATGCTGCTATCTCATGATTTTCCGTATAGTACTTAATAGCTCCCTTGTACTTTATGAACGGCAGCTTTTCGGGAATTTCCTTCTCCGGTGATGGTGTGCCATCCTCAACCATGGATTTTGTACTTCGCGTCAATCGGGCACTTCTTCGCTTTGGTGGGTTCTCAGTCTCGGTGTTTTCTTTATCCTTTGCCTACAATAAGATTAGAAATATTTTTATTTATCACAAACTACTTTGGTTTAACTTACAACTTCAGGAGTTGCCTGATTCTTTCGCTTGTTTGAATCAGACGTTTTTGTGGTGACTTTAGCTTGTTTCGGAGTTTCATTTTTTGCAGAGATTTCCTAGTTAAAAACATGTTAATTGACAGCTTTAAATAGTTAAAAATTTCTTAAAGTTTAACATACTTGCTCCTGCGTATCTGTATTTTTCGGCTTCCCAGGCATTATTATTAAATATTTATCCATTGGTTCCTATTATTATTTTTGTTTACTACAGTTTGCCGCCAAAAGTGTATTTGTGACGGCTTTATTGGATTAACTAATCGAATACTCGATACATTTCTTAACAGTCTGAATTGAGCATAACAGTGGCAGTGATCTATGCTGCACTATAAATGTAATGTTATGTGTACCAAGTTATTTTCTACTTTACATTGAAAATATCAGAGCAAATGCTTGTGTCTATTAATAAGATATATATTTAAAAGTTGCAACTGACAATCAACATGAAAGGTTGGTATAATGTAAATACTGAGCTCTGTTATAAAGGAATTAAAAAATACCGTCTGTTAATAACACTTTGGCATTATGTTAAGTGGTGCATGCTAAAATCATATGTTTCACTACGCGAAACAAGCGGCATTTTGGAAGAGTTATTTTTGTTTGTTGTTCATAAATTTAATAAAGTGTGGTGTGTTTAAAAGATATACAAAATGACTACAAAAGTTGCGGCACATTACATATCAGAAAAGATTTCGAAGGTGCGCTGGCTGCCCGAAAAGCTGCAGCAGAGCGACCGCTTCGTTACCGGCAGCTGGGACATGGACAATAATTTTGTGCGCTTGTGGCGTCTTCATTCCAATCCCTACGCTCAAAATGTTGATCATACACCAAGATGCAACGACAAAGTAGCCATAGAGGCCGACGTGACGGGCTTGGAGTTTATAACCAATGACACACTAGCTGTTAGCTGTGCTGACGGTAGGAAATCCACAGGTTATCCGGCCTTATTGTTTATTAAACCATTTTTCTGTTCTATAGGCCATCTCAGCATACTCAACGTACAACGAGCCATAGAAGAGGATCAGCTTGAGCGCACGGCGCACAGCGAGCGGCTTCATGAATTTAAATGCAGTAAAACGAGCGCTCCGTGCACAGCAATTGCCGTATATGGAACGGATATAGCCACCGTTGGCGAAGACGGATCCATCAACGTGCTAAATGCCAGCAATGTGAAGCAAGTTAAGCGTAGCATCGTTGCGGACAGTATGTCCCTGTTGGCCGTTTCCTATGTTAGCCAACATCAGCTTGTGACGGCCAACCGAATGGGAGTGATTAGAATGTTCGATACTCGAATTGGCAGCGAAGGACAGGCAAAAATAGCATTCATGGCTGCTTGCCAGGATACCAAAAGCTCAAATTTTGTGTCCTCGATGGCCACACATCCAATGCAACAACACATACTCATTTGCGGCAGCGAGGAGGGTTCTATCACTGTTTGGGATTTGCGTAACTTAGAATACCCGGCCTCGTATTTGAGTGCTCACAATAGTCCCATAACCGACATTGGATTTCATCGTCAGGATCCGACAAAACTGTTTACCGCTGCCGAAGCAGGTGAAGTTTGGATGTGGTCGGAAAACAAGACCCACATCGATCCAAACCAGCAGGATAGCAAGAGTGCCTGGTTAAGCGGGGATCGGGTGCGAGCCTTGGTCAATGTCGATGGCGTTCTTACCAACATTCGCAAAGCGGTCAACTCCTTCGATGTTCACGGTGGTCGTCTGATCTCTGGCAGCGACACTGAAGCTGTCTATATCGTGGATGATATTCTTTAATATCAATTTAAAATAAACTCCATACCATTAAAATGTATTTTGAAAAACTGAATTTTCGTATTTGGTTTGTATACTTTATGCATTTTATTAAGTTTACGCAAAATTGGCTTAAATCAAAGCACCTGACTTAATTAATATCTATGAGTACAACTAGATCTAAATATACACTGTCTTACAAATATATTGTTCTGGGTGCTGCCATAAGTAAGCGTAACAAAGGACACGATTTAAAATACTTCCATTTATGTAAGCCAGATAAATGTCTAGAATCAAATCAGAAAGATTAATTTGCCCAGGGGTATGTGTGTGTGGACTTAAATTCTATTTCGTTGGCTAATTTTGAATAGATTTATGCGTGTTTTTCAACTACCCTATACAGAGATTTAAAATATTTTCTATGCGTAATACTACTTTCAAGTGATTAATAAATACAAGATGATTTAATATGTATACTACATATATAAATCAGAGGTGCAAATGACACGCCCTTCTCATTTTTGGCTCATTTCCTTATCATTTCATTCCAGATCATTTCATTGGAGTACTTCATTTGGAGTACTTGAAAATTTGCTTATTATTTCGTCGCACTTTAATTTTTTAACTTAAAGCCGAGAAAAATTCAGTTTAATATTTAGCAATTTTTACAATTTTCAAAAATTTGAAAAGGGATATATTTATTTTTCTATCCGATAAAAAAAAAAAACTATATTGTCAACACTGATTGCAACAACAATTATGTAGTTTTTGTTAAGATTTTTACACTGTCAAAAACCGGTTAGAGTTTTGAAAAAAAAACTAATTTAAACCACTACATTCTCGTTAAATCACTTCAGTAAAAGATTTTCAATTTTGCAAATTACTTTTTCATACGAATAGATTAAAAACTGAATTGCCATTCACTAGAACACCTCTGCATATACATATATATGTTTGTGTGTGTATGTGTGTGTGTGTGTGTGTATGTACAATTTGGCTCTTGGGCCACGATTTGTTTGATTCGCTTTGTTTGAAGTTTGTTCGATTTGAGCATTTCAATGTAGTTTTCGGGGATTCACACTTCTACTACTTTTCATTCTTCTGTGCTTCCCCCCATTAATTGGGATCAGTTTAAGGGATCAGTGTAGTCATTGTGGACCATCTCAAGTCGTGGCCTCTAATAGAAACGCTCGAACTTGGCTGGTTTATTGAGTGCACAGAAATAATACCCTGTATAGTTTTGTGTAGCGCCGGGTGGAGTATACTCGCTGATGCTATAGTTACCGTAGTCATAGTTGGGCAAATGGGCGTGGGCGTGGGCGTGATGCATATGGTGTGTATGTGGGTGTGTGTGTGGGTGCGGGGGGTGATAATGCTGAAAACCACCTGCACTGCGTGGCTTTTGTCATGTGATGAGACCATTGCCAGTAGCACCACCGCCAGAGGTACCACCAGCCGTAGTACCACCACCGCCATTCGCATTGTTACCATGTACGCGCATGTGCCGATTCAGATTGCCCGATTGCGAGAATCTAGATGCGAGTGAAATGGGGTATGGTTAGAAAAATGGGGTTAGTTCCAGGGGCAGCTCCAGGAAACTGCTGGAAAAGCATTGTTTTTGGTACTCACCTGAGCAGACAGAGTTTGCACTGATACGGCTTCTCACCGCTGTGGATGCGAAGATGTTTGGTCAGCGTTGAACTGTCGGAGAATGACTTCTTGCAGGAGGAGCAGCGATAAGGGCGCTCTCCGGAATGGGTTCGCATGTGCGTGGTGACGCTGGAGCTTTGCGAGAAGCGTCTATCACAAATGGGACAGCGGAACGGCTTCTGTCCCGTATGTGTGCGTACATGAGCGGTCAGATTGGCGGCCTGCGAGAAGCTCTTGTTGCAGTCCGGACACCGATATGGCCGCTCACCTGAATGGGTGCGCAGGTGAGTCTTTAGTGTGCTCGGCCTCGCATAAGTTTTCCCACAGAGACGGCATAGATTTGGTTTCATATCACCGCCGGCACTGCCCTCACCATCGCCATCTCCATCTCCATCGCCATCCTCGATGCTCTCCTCCTCATCCTCGAAGGCGCTAAGTCCCAGACTCAGCGCTGTGGCCTGATATCCCGGACTCTTGTGCGGTGGTGTATAGCTCTGTCCAGCCCCAGAGCCGTAGTAGCCCAGAGCAGCCGCTGTGCTCGACGCTGGCGGCGACGGTGACTCCTTGTCCGTCAGCGCGGGCAGAGCGCCCATCGCTGCCGGGCCCGGTGCACGAAAGTCCGCCGTAAAGGAGTAGGTGGCCGAGGCCGGATAGTGCGTGGGACTGAGTAGCGGCGGATAGAGCACATTAACAGCTGCCGCCGCCGTGGAGCTATTCGGTGGCGTCCAGTTCATCTGGGAACATTGCATGGGCACAGCACTACCGTCGGCACCATAGCCATGATGCATGGTCATGTTCATGCTAACATTGACACTCATGCTGGGATACATTGCGGGTGGTGGTGCAGAGGATGCACTGGAGCCTGTCTCATAGTAGCAAGCGCTGCTGCCCCCAACAGAGCCACTGGCTCCAGCACCATTGACTGGGCCGCTCTGATGACTGTGGAGCGCGTTATTACCGTGCGATGCTTGGGTTAGGGCTTGCTGCATGTGTTGGGACTGCAGCTGGTGGTGGGCAGGACCCGAGGACTGGACATGCTGCTGCTGACCACCGTTCGGCGAAATGAGCATCTGGTGCGGATGCACCGTGTAGGAGAGCGAGGCCTGATGCGGATTGCTGGCAAAATTATAGGATGCACCACAGGGCGAGAATGGAAAGAGACTAGGTAATGGATCAATGTCCAGTGGCGGCAAACCCGGAAACGTCGAGGCCATTTCGTCTGTGCTCCAGTAGCTGCCGTTGCCGACGAGTGCGGATGAACTGTTATTGCTGACACTACCCGCACCTGATAAATTAACCGACGGCGGTGTGGTATTAATCTGCTGGCCCAGCACTCCAATAGTGGGATCGAAGCAGCCGCCGCAGTCAAAGTCACTGCTGGTGAGTGAAGAGATGGGCAGGGCGGTATTGCCTTGGCAGGATAAGCAGCCGACACAGGAAGCAGCGCACTCTTGCTGTAACAAATCAGAGGAAAATAATCAAAATTACAATAACAGAGTCTAGAAAATTAAGTGAATTTTCTTTTGGGTAATTTTAGCGTGCAATTTACCTGCGGACTGTCCAGGGCCAGGCCAAATAATGGATTATTGGGCACATAGCCCGTTTCTGGTTCCACAGGACCTCCGTTTGAGACATCGCACGATATGTACATAGCTCCACCCTCTTGATCTTCCAGGGAATCTGCGCAGGTGTGTGCCACCAAAAAAGTGGAAATCAAAATCTCAATTTAACTCATTGGAATATCAGCATAGACGGAAAATATATTTCATAACGTTATACAGCGTGCTGTGACCACTGTGCGCTGCTTGAAACTCCGCCCCTTAACACAAACGCACACACACACAGACGCAGAGAGAGCGAGAGCCCCGCCATTTTGTTTCGTATCGCTTTTGCTGCTCTCACACACAGTTGACAGTGTGCAGATTGCGGTTAATTTAGGGCGAGTTTTTCCAAGCGCTTGGAAGGAATTCAGAACATACCCAGAATTGTGTTCAAGAGTTTGGAACTTTTATATAACAATCCCATGACATGACTCCAGCTGATTTCGCTGATTTATTTCGGATTTTTCTACGTTTCATTTTGCTGCTTCAATTCGCATTTCCAGCTGCAAGTGCACAATTTAATAAAATTAAACGATTTTATTATTATTTTACGATTTAGATTTTGCACAAAAGTTCAATACTTTTCGACCATTTGTTATAAGTTAAGTAGTTTTAATTTATGTTTTATCCTATTTTTGTCCTTTTTTGATTATTTTAAATTGTTTGCAAAATTTGTTAATTTAAACTAGATGTTATCGCATTTATATTGTTTATCTAATTTCAATAAATATATTTGAATGCAACTAAGTTTTCTAAGCGTGTAATCGAAATCAAACATATCAAATATCTGTATATAGCGCTTAAAAGTTTCAAAATGCCAAAAGAGACAAATAAACATATATTTCGAGAATCGTGGTTAAGTTAACATAGTATAAAGAATTGGGTGTGCCGAAATCCTAAAGATCCAGATTTGCGTACTGCAAACACTGCAAGTGCAGTGATTTTATTAATATATTCAATATTATTCTTTTAGGTTCGGGTTACGTAGAAACGGTTTACGTTGTCACAGTTGTTTTCCACTAACCGGAACGTGTGTATCGCTTAAGAAAGTGACGAAGAAAATACTACTGTTGACGACGTATTATACGCATTGGATGGAAAAAAGATTGAAAAAACTAAATTTTGTACAAGAAACATTTTTGTCCGTTTTTTATGTCCCCTTTTTTCAATATTTGTCCCTTTTCTGTCCTTGTTTTTAGTTCATCTAGCCTTTTATTAAGTGGAAGCGTTGGCAACACTGAGTGACATAAACGTTAAAGTCTTGACAAAAATTTTAAAAATGATTATTGAACCGTAAACGGGTTTTATTATTATTGTAAATTCATATCCATATTTGTTTGTCGATATTAAATTTAGTAAGTAGATTTTAGTAATTAAACAGTGTATTGGGCCATTAAGAAAAATTAAAAGAAAATTATATTTTAATATACAGCTTAATCTTTCATTAACGAATACACTGATTAATTTTTCAATATTTACAAATTATTTTTTTTTTATTATAAATATATTGTTTTTTGTATTTAAAAATGTTGGTTTCAAAAAAAAATTTAATTAAATTTGGGTATAACTTCGTTTTAAACTATTTTTATTGATTATTAATTAATTCAAAGAATTTTCATTTGTTCGGCACACAAACTATAATGTTAAACAAATTGTTTATAAGTGTATTAAATAATTTAAATGCATCCATAGACTAATGCGCACCTTATAAATAAAATTGTATGTCTCATGATCTAGACACTGGTTTGATCAAAATATATATGAATGTATAACGACCGCTCCTCGAACTCTTTTAGAAATGTACACAAATTATGTTTAACTTTTTAATAACTTTAACTACGTTTTGTTTTTTTTGTTGAGCACTTTTTGTATATAAGTTTTGTAAGTTTCGAGACGATTTGTTTAAGGACTTTAAGTTGAATCGACTTTCGGCGACGAGCATAAGACGGCAACTAATTGTCAGTTGCAGTTCGAAGTCTCTCGTCCGATATCGGTGACGGCAGCGGCAACAACGGCGACGACGACGACGACGACGGCGGTGGTGACGATGGCGGTGGCGGTAGCGGTGGCAGCAGCAAAGCGACAACCACAGAAAAAATGCTCACTTAATTATAAACAAGCGACAAAAGGGCGCAAAAGACAACGAAAAGCAACACACACGCACACAATCAGAGCAGATACAGTGACACAAAGTGTCCAACTACTAAGTACATGATATACAATCACACATGAGCAGAGACCCTTACAGCAGCGACCAACACCAGCAACCCGCACCACCGTCACCGTCACCACCACCACCATCACCACTACCGCCAGCCAACCAGTGTCGCCGTCGCCGTTGCCGTCTCCATCTCCGGTATGCCGGCTTTTGCGGCCAGAACAACAACTACACCAGAAACTACCCCCGACCCTACCCCGAGACCGCATCAGTTCCATCCGACAAGCTCATTCATACGTAGCAGCAGCAGTTTTCAGTAGTTTTTATTTGTCACCCAATATCTTTACAGCTCGACACCCGATACAACCGAGCCGAGACGAGCCGAAGTCGCCTCGTGTAGTTTCGGAACTGACTGATGGCCTGACTGCAACCATTGATCGTTATTTGCTTCCTTCGTTTCATTCTTTGTGGTTACACTCTTAAAAATAAAGATTTTTGTTTATAAACTTTACTAATAAAAGCAGGTAACAATGATTTAAAAAAAACCTTCATTATTTACTCATAACCAAAATTAATTCTTGTTATTTAGCGAACAACTATTCTTCAAATAGCAGAACACTACAAATCTGAAATTCCTGGATACGATCAGTTCTAAAAGCTGTCAGAAGTTGAGTAGCTCCGAATATTATAAAATATTTTTGTGTAGTATACAAAAGCTTTGCTTTTGGGAAATATTTTAAATGGGATACACAAAATAATTTAGTTTTAAATTATATTTACTATGTTTAGCAAAAAACAAGGAGAACTTCCGCTCAATGAGACTTCTTAGGTTTGATATATTTTTATTATAAACCTAGTTATCTGTTCTTAAACGAAAGATCAAGATTATGATTTGTTGATATTGGTCATATTTTTGAGAAGTGTAAACGTGTTTTGAATACCCCTTCCGCTCTACTGTAGCATACACACACGCACACACATCGACACTCCAACCCTATGCTGCTGTTAATTGTGTCTAGTATCTTGTATCGTGTAGCTTTCCCACTTCGACTTCGACTTCGACCAATGACAATTGAATCTGTGCTCTCAACCTACAGATAGATCAATCCATCCATCAATACATCAATCATTTGATCTCCCGATCGTTGCTCTTTTGCATAGTTACAATAAACCCGACAATTGTGAATTATTTTTGCGATATTTGATAGTTTGGATTGTGGTTGTAACTATGAATACAAGAAAAGAGTAAATCAATAAATTAAAAAGAAAAAACATTGCAATTGTCAGTAGAATTTGTTATTCGCTAAGATTTTAGCCCAGTTAGTTAGTTAGTGGCATACAAAATTCACACGCCTCTGAGCCTGGCCCAAAAAGTGCTAATTAATTGAATCAGTTGAGTGTAAAGGCTTTCAGTGATCAGTATCAGCTTACCATATTGGTGGGAATCTTGGCCCAGTAACTGGGACCAAGACCAACAACGTCGTGTGTGTTAAAACTTTCGGCCAACATAATCAGAGTCTAACCAAGTCTGGCATTGGCTAACCAGTTTTATTTTTTTAAATCCCCTTTTTTCCACCGTGCAATTTAATGATCGATTTCAGGTACGGCAACTTGTACCAGGACATGAGCCGAGTTCTGCTGCCGATTGTCACAACGCATTAGGATCAGGAGCCAAAGTGAGGAGGCTGGGTATCAATAGCCATATTGTTTCTCTTGCCGATGATTAGAACAGATCCAAAGTGTGCTCAGGTGTCAGCTGAACCCACTGTATACCCCTTAAAAACACAACCTGCTTGCTTAGTCAACTAACCACAAGAGTTTTATTTTTAAAAATGCTAAGCGTTACCAGGGATTTGTTTGGTTGGTAAAGAACGCCACCCTGTATTGTACCTGTTATCACCACCACTTGATCAAACTCTTCTGTGCACGTGAATCTATTTGCTTCTCAGCTCAGTATACGCATATTTATACAAAGTATTTACTCTGGTCCAAATACTGATTTCGGCCCACAACGAATGTTATTCGCCACCAAAAATAACAAAAACTCAGCCAGGCATTCGGTATTCATTCTGTATTCTGTGTTTAGTGTTCAGTGCTCAGTTCTCAGTTCTCAGCTCCCTTGTCGCAGTTCTCAGTTCTGTTGTTGTGTATGGACGAGGCTTCAAAAATCAATGAAATACTTTTCGGGTGGCATTCTTAGGGCTTCTCAAGCTTGGCTACACTTTGCTTTCATGTTGGTAGTCAAGTCACTCGGCTTGTTCATGTCACTAGACGTCAGTTAATGTCAATAGCATGTTTTAAGGCACTCCCGTTCTATTCAAGCATACCAGTTTTTATTAATTTATTTTAGTTATAGGATTATTTTATTTACTTGATGCATCTAAATTGACCCATACGCTCTGCGGCGTCGATTATAGCGCAGTAACGCGTTGCTTTAATTTGTTTTTTGGCCAAGTTATAAGAGCGTTCTCTATTTCAAGCTACCAAAATTAAACTCCGATTTGTTCTTTATTTTTTTCAATTTATAGGTTTTTAATTGTTTTTTTTTTTAAATAAACTTTTGAGCACTGCTGTACTTAATGCTTTTGAATTATTTTCCTTAATTTGAAAACTCTTTCAGTGGCAACAACTGTTATTTGTTGGTAGTAGGTGTCTATTTTGCTGCCCACGTCACACGTCAGGACGATTTCGACAAAAGTATCGATGACCAACTGACAGGAGCAGCCGTTACAGAAGTCACTCCACCGATGACAGATGTGCATACCGGGATCACGTCCGTCTCCTTGTTTCAAGTCCGAGTCCAATTCTTAATAAAAACCTAAGCCAGCTTATTAAACGCTTGAGACAAGGACAATAAGTTGGCCAAGAATTCGACAATTTAAACAACTGTCCTGTCACAGGACGCGACCGTTGAGCTGCTCCCCAAAAACGAATTGAATTACATTTGGAACTGGGACTTTTGAAATATGTATGGTATATACATGTTTTTGGATACTACGAAACTGAGTTCACTTGAGTGAAGCGCGCCAAATTGAATTTGTAAAACGATACTCCTTGAGAAGCGAGAATATCAAGGGTGTGAGGAGACGCAAGGGTTCGAATCGTCCCTTATCTATGTGAATGGGTTTCTCAAAGACAAGCCAATATATTAATAAAAACTCTTTCCAATCCGCTACTGTTTAGCGTTTGTGTATTTTTTTAGCAACAGAATCACTTCTGCAAACAATTGCAACAAAGATCGGCATCTCAGAGCTGCTTCGGGGGAGTTGTGGTGGCGGGTAATAGGCAGTCTATTCAAGGACAATTATCCAAGTGGCACGTTTTCGTTATCTGCATTTATTTGGCAAACCGTAAACCGCAAATGATTATCCTGTAATACTTTGGATAAATATTAAATTTCAATTATAGTTGTTAGCATGTTATTAGCCAGCAATCATCGCCATCATCAACAAGATTGGCGACAGACGACAGGCGCCAGGCGCTCCTCGAGCACCAGCGGAACCAGAAGAGAAGTCACGTGTCAACCAGTCGCCGATAATAATCGGAAGAACAACCGCAGAGGACTGCCACCGAGCTGCCAAAGAGACAGTGAGACAATGAGATGCGCTTGCAATTTTATCAGATTAAGGACCCTTAGCAGCAACACTACCAATCAACAGTGCCCACTTCCCCTGTGTTTGTGTGTGAGTGTAAGTGTATCCTTCCCCGCTTGCCGCGCGCCGTCGCTCTCTCAACAGGTGACAACATACAATGCAACATTGTGTGAGAATTTTTTTTGGCTACCAGTTTGTGATTCTTCTTTGGCCCTCTCCATATCAAATTTCTTATTGGCGCTGTGATTTGTCGATTTTATTAATTCTCATGAACTGTAACTGAACTCTTAATCTTCTTTTCTGTAGGATATTAAGTACCAGAAATCGCTTTTAAAACAAAAACAATTGACTTGAGCCTCTGAAAGCACTCTCTAAAAAGCTGCCAGTTATAAAACACAACAGCTGATCAGCTTAACGTAATATATGTATGTATGTAATTCAAAGCGGTATAAATTTCGTAAATTCTTATACTTCTTACTGTTTGAAATATTTTTTAACACCGTTTTGCAAATTATGGCAGCAACGATTTATATTTTTCATAGTTATTTAACATTAAGCCGCCAGTTGTTGTTGTTAACAGAAATACCAACAATATAATAAAAAAAAATACCAGAGCCTAACAGCAAGCGCTAATTAAACAGCGTGCATACTGTTATTAACAGTGAACAGTAACGCAGCCAATGTTATTATTTTTTAAGCAATTTTGAGACCTTAACGATCGTCTTGTTATTGAATAATAAATAATGGAACTGGAAGATAAATAATTCAGTTTGATATTTTCTATGCATAGCACAAATTCAAAGTTTTTAGTTCTAGTTCTTTAATAAATCAGAGCTTTGAAGGTTTTACCGTGATTCATTTTATTTATGTGAAAACTTAGTCGTAAATTAAACTCCCCCCAAATTATGGATAGATTGCAAATCATTTGTAAGTGACAAGTAAGCGATACAAGGCAAAGATTAATAATTAAACCTATTAGATTTTGGGCTCCTGTGGCGTCAGCTTGACAATCTTCAAGGATTCTTCCCATAGCTTGCGACCCTTCTCCTCGTCCATGGCAGCCGCGTTCAGGGCTGCCTCTTTGCAGTCCATAAAGTACTTGCCCGACACATTGGCAACCTCGTCAGACGTTGCCAAATAAATGGTAGTTTGAGCTCCAGCTTTAGTTGTTTTAAAGAAACCCTTTGTAATGGCCATCATGGGCAAGTTGAGGGGGAATGGAATGTTACGCCAAATGCCGGAATCAATCATGCCCGGATGCAAGTAGTTAACGGTAACATTTGTTCCCTCCAAGCGCTTGGCCAGCTCGCGGGCAAAGTAAATGTTGGCAAACTTGGAGACATAATACAAATAGGCAGCGGGAAAGGTGCCAATGGGATTCAGTTTGTTTAGATTAACCGACGCAAGGCGATACAGCTCCGAGGCGACGATAACAATGCGAGAAGGTGTGCTCTTCTTTAACACATCGATGAGTAAGTGGGTCAGCAAGAATGGCCCATAGTGGTTAGTGGCCATGGTCAGTTCTACGCCATCCTCGCTCGTCTGGCCACGGAAGGCCAAAGCCATGCCCGCATTGTGGATCAGAACATCGATCTTTGGCTCCGTCTTCACAATATCAGCGGCAAACTCGCGAACCGATTTCTGCGAACCCAAATCCAATTTCTTGACCACAATCTTGTTGTTGTTGGTTTCCTTGATGATTTCATCTGGCCAAAAAAAGATACCTCTATTAGTAAAGAATACAAATTGGATATGACAACAACTTACCCTTCACTGTATTTGCTGTTTCCAGGTTCCTGCATGCCATAATGATGCGGGCTCCACGCCCAGCGAGATCCTTGGCAGTTTCCTTGCCAATGCCACTGTTGGCGCCGGTGATGATCACGGTTTTTCCCTCCATTTTTGTCTGTAAGTATTGTGATTAATTTGGTTATTCAAACGTGTAGATTAACCAGTAGACTTTTAGTAGGAGCTGGTAAATATTTACAACCCTAATTAAAATGAATAGTTAGTGTAATCACTGCTTATGACTTGGCTCTTAAAAAACACAAAAGCACAAACTGAAGGCACACCTGCGTTTTTTTTTTATTTGCTTTTAATCTGTTTCCCACTCACTCACTCGAGCTCTCCCTTTCACTCTTGTCATCAGTAGCGTAGTAATTGCCGGTGAAAAACTCAGGTGGAATCATTGTGATCGCAGCTCATAAACTCATGGGATTTGTTTTTGTTTTTAAAGTCGTTTTTTTCTAATTCTAAGGTAAGCGATCTCATCTCAGGTGTAATGTAAATACCGTAACTGTATCTGCTGTTAGCCAGTTGTGACGTACAGATTGTCAGCTAGGTATTAAGAGCTAATTAACTGAACACGTCACGGCTGCGAGACTTAGTAGATACTATATAAGTAGTAAGAAACTCTTTTGTTTTCACTGCCTGGCTGTTTGACTCGCTGATCAGCATGGGGTCCAAACGGTAAGCACATCGAACTAGGGAATATAATCATTGCTTTTTTGATTTCATATACTGCTGCTTGAAACAATCATTGAGTTGTTAGCCTTGCTTCACTTAGAGTTAACACTGTTCTGCTTGAAATCCAAGCGGTAAGAGGAGCAAGCGCAAAACCTATACAATAAAGTTGAGTACAGCTATTATCTGTGCTTAGCTTAAATACTGGCTTTGAAGAGCTCAGGCGGGAAAAATTACGAACATTAACTATACATGAAAAACACTGATCAGCGTGGTGCCTAAGTGACAGGGTGTACTATGTTTAAACAGGATTTCGAAAAAAATCCCTTTAAATCAATTATATCTAGTACTAATAATGGCTGCCTTACTGAAAAGCGTGGAGTCCTAAGGAAAGAGAGGTCTTAAAATATTTGTATTGTTCTTCTATATTTTTTCCACTAGCCTCGACTATAGTGCCCAACAATGTGAATATTATTATGTTAACTTTACTCAAGCTAGACTTCGAATTTTTAGTAGGACGGATGACGGATGGATCAGATCTGGGATTGGTGTTGGGTATTTGAAGTACCTCAGTGAAACAACGGCCCGCCGTAATTCGCAAATAGAATCGAATGCTCATCAAACTGGCCACAAAGGCCGCAATAATTGTCATTATAAAGATGTCACGCACATAATGCTCAGTTGGCAACCAACTCAAGACGTAACCCATCCTATAATATACATAATATATAGATATGTGTGTCTGTGTGTTTGTGTGTATCGATCGCAATATGCAAACCGTTTAACATACAGAAATAGCTTCGATTGTCTTTAATCAAAACGAGTTTTGTCTCTTGATTTTTGTCTGGTTTATCAGTTTAAATTTTAGCTTTGGTTGCTTAATGCGTTTTCATATTGTTGTAATTTTAAATATTTTGAAAACTCATCAATATCGAATTTAACACTTTCACTTCTCCAATATGTTGTTTGTGCAAGACACAAAAATTAATTATGAAACGATTTTTAAAGGCTTTTGGGCGCTGGCAAAGCAAAGTTCATTGCCGTTAAGACAGGTAAAAACTGAAGAAAGAAAGCCACAAATAATATGTTGTAGCCAAGGCGTTGTTGTTGTTGTTGTAGCTGTTTCTGTTGTCGCTTTGTCAGTTTGTTTGCTGGTCTTATTTTCATCTTTTCCTTCTTTTTTTCTTTACTGTCCACGTCACTAAAAAACTGTCTGCGCTGAGAGTGGCCCCGTAGTTACTCGTACCGGTTACGCTTCTGTGCTTCTCTGAATGCAACTTATTCTTTGTTTCGCTCTAAAACTGACCTGTTTTTATTTCACCAACAACAACGACAACAAGTGTTGACTAAAATCTGCTGAGTCAGACATGTAATAATATTGCAAATATTCGCACACACTCACTCACCTGCTGAATTTCTGACCGAATTATATACCTGGTATTAAATGGTTACAAACGATCCGTTTGTACTTTGAACTAGCCGCTAAAAGACTCAAGAACCAAGACTCAGCCACAACCTTCGCCTTGAACGCTTGCTCAGAGACTGGCTTGAGAGTCGAATAAGAAATCGTCTCGCGATCGCTGAACTGAAGCTCATTGTTATTGTAAATAGCCATAATAGTAGTCGTGCTAGCTGTTTTTGTTGTTGGCCATGTTAGCCGGCGAAACAAGTCGAGCTTCTGCTTATTTTTTTATGGTCTTTCGCTAGATATTTAAGAGCGCACGCAATTTCTAAGAGACAGAGAGTCTTTTCAAAAAGTTAACCATTAAGAGTTTTTTTTTGGTTATAAGCAGAAATTAGTAATTAATTCAAAAAAAAGCGTACAGAGGAATTACTATAAACAAAGAGAAAAGTTTATATCCGCATTTAAAATTTATATTTTTAATTCTGTTTTTTTTATTGTTGTAAAATTAAAGGAAAATGTTGTAGTCAAACTAGAATTAAATGTTTTCTGTATAATCATTAAAGAGTAAAAGTTAAAATATAAATATTCAAATAATTTCAGCATTTAAAAAGAAAGTTGAGAATTCGTAGAAAGAAATTATGAACACAACTACTTCTGTATTTTCAAAGTAAATACGTGAGTAATTAAGTATAAATATAATAAACTTTGAAGCTACATATGTAAAATAATAGTTTTTTTCAATTTAAAATTGAAATTGTATTTTATTTTTATTATTCAAAATTAATTTAATATTAAAGTACTATATATCAAAAAAAAAAAAATTTTTTTATATAAAAGTTAAAAGAAAGTCTTGGAAAATTAATATTTTTAGCAACTTTTATTTTTAGTTTATAATAATTAAAACTAAATAGAACAAAATAAAAGAATAAGATTATAACTAAATTTGAAGAATTATTTCTTTTTACCCTTGCAGAAGGTGTTCTGTTTTTTATAGCATTACTTTATTAATAATAACTTTTAGTTTATTTTTTTTTGATTAAAAAAAAAACAAAATGGTTATATATTTTTGAATTTTAAAACTTAATAAAAGAAAAATTAAATAAAATTGTTATAGCTAATTAGGAAGTATTACATTTTTTAAACATTTTCAAACTAAAAATATTTTAAAATTATTCATAGAAATCATTATGATAAAAAAAAGTAATTTTTTATTACACAGCATTGAATTATTAAGCGAATTCAGTTCATAGTAATTGGGTAATTAATAGAATAATCATCTTTAATGGTTTTTAGTTACTATCAAATAAATTGTATTGTACATAAATACATATTTACAGCAAGTGTTATTTTAATCACTTAAACTAATCATAGACTTGACTAAATGGCGTTTCCTTCCCCAGAGCCGGGATTACGTGACATATCGGAATCGGCTTCCAGGTGTTTGGTCAGTGTGTTGTACCACTCGTTCATATGTCTCGAGATGATGTTGATAAGCTTGGAGACCTTTGACTTTACCGTGGTGACTATGCTTTCCGAGAGCGTGACCTTTTTGCTGTCCGTAGATGGAGCTCTTTTGGCGCTAATCTTCATGACCTCAGACTCGGAAGATTTCTTGGCAGGCTCATCTACTTTGTACTCATAGAACGAATAGCGGTTCAGGGGCAGGAACTCTCTGCGATCATCCTTGTCAATGGCATTGGAGCGGATTCCTTCGTCGGAATTGCCGAAGGAAAGAGCACGACGGTGTCTCAGCGCCGGCATGTCCCACCAGGAGGTGATGCCCTCGTCCTTGAATTTTCTGGTTAGGCGTTTGGGAGCCGGTACCGGTTTTTTGGCCCCAAAGTAATCGTCTTCATCATCAAGAGACTGTAGTTGCTTCACAGGCGTTCGGGGCTTGAGGTCGCTTTCCAGGGTTTCGGTCTCAAGCGACTGTTGTCGATGGCTTTCATCGGTTAGGGGTAAATCCTTTTCATGCTCATTGATGTGACTGAGGAAGTGTTTACCCAACTCCTCTTGAGCTTGAAAGAAGTCGCTGGCTACGTGACCTTCCTTAGCGGAGCGTTTACGATTCCCCTCTTCCTTCACAGGCTCCTCAGCGGGCTCCGGTTCCAACTCATCCTCCGTTTTCAGTTTGTTACGCGATCCTTTGTTGGAGAAGGGTTCGGGGAACAGCAGTGAGTTCAGAGTGGCACCCAGATTCAAGTGTTTGCTGTGTTTGGACACGGGTGCAGGCAAAGCCTCAAAGAATTCCGTAGGCAGCAGAGGTAGCTTTTTGCGTTCCTGCTGCTGCTGCTCCTTGGGTGCTTCCTGTTCCTCTTCGGGACTGTTTTCCTCCGAGCGTTGTACAATTTTCATTTGTCTCCTAACGGTTGGACGACGTTTCTTGATAAAACTCTCCTGCTCGGATTCGGGCTGCGTTTCGCTCTCCTCACCATCGGGGGACTCGATGTGCTTGAGATGCACATCGCCCTCAGGCAGGCGGGAGTACGGCGGTGGCTCTGGCTGTTCACCTAGTTTCTTGAAGAACTCTTCCTCGTCGAACTCGGCCAGATCGAAGAGTGGTTTAATCTTGCGCTCCGGCTTCCTAATCTCTGTGATCTTTTTGGTTAGAGTGGTCTTCTTGCCCTGCCTGTTGTAAAAGTAGGGCCCTCCGTAACCGGATGGACTGCGTCTACTGCGTCTGAGTCGCTGTTGCTGTTGTGCCACATCCCGACTCTCATCCAGCACTTGTCGTAGCCAGGACATAGCCTCGTAGGGACGTACCGATTGCGCCTTGGACTTGAGCCTATCTCCCACCTGTCGCTTGGACACTTTTACCTCTCCCTCATTCAGGGGTTGAAGCAACCTACCCAGCAAAGAACCAGGGGCACCGGACTGCTGGTTGTCTAGCACAAAGCGTCGTGGACGATTTATAGTACTTTGCAGAGATCCCCGGGACACTGCGGTCTCCTCAATGAGTCGTTGGAGAAGACGATCCGCCGAGCTGTACCCGTTGGTGCGCCGTCTCTCCGACGAATCCTCCGTGCTGGCCGTGTCCTTTTCAATCTCAGTGTACTGGCAGTGCTCCAGATTAACACTGGGCAACACCCAGAATCCAACCGACATGCTGGGCGTGATTAGCTGTAGCGATTTGCCTGCATCCCTGGGCTTGACTAGCGGACGTAGCGTATAGTTGAGCGATAATTTCTGATTGTTCAGTCGCACACGTCCGTCCTCGGAGGTCAGAACATATTCCCAGATGTCGCTGGGCGAGAGACGACTTAGACTACGTACAGTGATTGTGGTAGGTTGATCCTCCGTGTTGACCACCATGAAGGACAAGCCTCCAGACATCGCGTTCGCACAGTGCGTGTACAATTTGTTGCTCGGCGAGAAAACGTTGAGGGGCCGTGCCGGGAATACTCTAGATCCCATGACCTTTTTAAAGAGTGCCGTCACGTAGTAGCTAAAATTGGGTTTCTCGAAGTCCTGCAGGCTCATCCGCTTGAAGATGACATCGAAGCCACCGCTAGCCGCATCTCCCAGTGTCTGGGCCCAGCGCAGAGCATCTGTCGTCTCATCCCCCACCAACCTCTTGCCTGTGCCCTGCGACGAAGCACGCTCCTCCGGCAGTGTTAACCACAATGGAACACGCTGTTGCTGCAGGGTTTTCAACGCCGGATCGCTGTCGTAGATGTAGCTACCGAGACTGGTTGTTGGCAGCATGTTGGCAGGCCTAAAAATACAACACAATGTAGTTATAAACTGGATAAAAAGGTTTGAATATCTACTCACTGTGTCCAGCCGAAGGCAGCGTTTAAGTCCTTGGACATGTCCACATATTTGCGCGTCTCCTCAGCACTGCTTCCAGCCGAAATGTCCGCACCCATCACCGCCCAGTTATCCACATAGGGAGCAAAGGTATCCGTCATTAGCTTGAGGGTGCTCAGTTCCTGAACATAATCCTTCGCCCGAGATGTGCCAAAATCGGTGCCCAGTTGCCATATGCAGTCCGTGATGCCCACCATGTAGGAAGTGTTCAGAATCTTTAGAGTGTGCATGGAGTCCCATTCATCCGGAGCATAGGGCACTGGTATAATCATTGTCCAGTTGACGGCACTGTAGTTGGAAACAACTGTGAGTACTTCAACCCTAGATTAATCCTACGGCACTTACCGCGTCCAGCGATTAAAGCCCTTCCAAATGATCTTTGTGGGATTACGTAGACGAGTCGGTGCATTCGTGGCAAAGTAAAAGTCTCCAACGAACTTCACATAGGCGTCTCCTAGTAGTGCTGCCATACTAGTCACCGCTCGGCGGTTCTTCCCGTCCAGGGCATCGTACATGTCCTCGGGCTTCACCGCAAAGCTTACGAACTTCTCGTTCACGTCATTGTAGGGACGATTCACATGGAGCTGTACCAGCGTGTCCGCTCCACAGAGGACCACGAATCCCAGCAGTGATAGTAGCAGGTGTAGAACCAGCATTTTCTTATGTACCCTGTAATGGGGCTTGGATTTAATGATGCGAGGGTGACTTGCCCAGAGCTCGTTGGCTTAAAAACTGCTGAACGCTGGCAACTGAGGCGGGCTAATAAGCCAAGTCTGCTGGCGTTAGCCAAACTGTCTGTCCGTCCCTCATACGCAAGAATAAACAAAGAAAAGAGTTTTCAATTCCAAAAAAGCTACACTGCGAAAAGAAGGAACTAAGTATTTAAATTATATATTTATATAAGTATTAAAACTGATGGAAACCTTTTTGAAACTAAACTAATTTCTAATTTTAAAACACCCTCAATTCGAATTATTCCTAATTAACGATAAAAGTGTTTCCCAATTTGGTTCAGTGTATCTTTCATAGAATTCTGCTGCACTTGGCAAGAATTTTTCGCTGAACGCTGCCCTCAATGCAATGACCTTTTTACGCTTTGAAACGAAATCACGTCGCAATGTGGAGCGAGTGGGGTAAGTGGGACAAGTGGAGACCCAAAAGAACCAAACAAACAAAGAACACCCGCAAATTGTGGTATGCTGTATTTATTAATGGAACCCACTAAAGGTTATGCTAACTGACCTAATCCTCATTGTCAGCAGTTAGCATGGCATTGAAATCCAACGGTTGGAACTCGTGGCCCATTCCCGTATAGAATTTGCTCATAAACTCCACCCAGTGCAGGCGAAGGGTGTGCAGGAAAGCAGACAAACCCTCCATCATGACCATGATGGCAATGGTAAAGAACACCCAAACGGCAAAGATTAAGAATATGGCTATCACACCAACATATCCGGACATCTGCAGTGCCTCCGATAACACCATGGTCCACAGCACCTCGGACAGCTCTGTGCGAGAAAGGGGAGCTAAGGAGAAGTCTCTGCTGAGATTTTTAAGGGACTAACCTGCATGGGCCAGTGACAAAGCCCAGAGACGCAGATAGGATGCGGTATGGGAGATGGTACTCAATATGTACTCGACGGTGTGAATCGCTTGATGAATCCAGATCTCGCTCATGGGCTCCTCCTCTTCTTCCTCATCCAGTTCGCTCAGCGGTGCCTTCTTGTGGGCGTCAGCCATTTCGGTAATGATGACCTCCTTGCCCGATATCTCAATGGTCTCCATGATGGTATCAAAATTCTGCTCCAGCTTATTTTTCTGCAAAGAAATCTCTGTTTAACACGGAAATCTTCCAAAGATTAGATTTCGCACTGACCTTGCTATACTTGCGCTTGCAGGTAATCCAGAGCGGCAGACCCAACAAAATCCAGGGAATACATATAATGGCTATGACGAATAGAATCGTTTCCAGCTGACGCTGAGCAGGGAACATGGACACATTGCAGCCAGGTGAAGCCACCTCAGTCTTCATCAATATCATGTCGATAAACATGATCAGCACCGACGGTGCACATCCAGGGGAGTCGGCAAAATCGGCAGGACGTGGCTGGAAAACCACCCACTTGTAGAACATCATGAAGACCATGTAGCCGAAGAGGAGCAGCAGAAACAACACCTGCGGCACAAACTGTAGGAATATGTACGAATACTTCTTCAGGTACACAAAGTTCTCCACGGATAGACAGACACCGAAAATCATGTGAAGTACTCCAAAGATGATAGACAGCTTCATCTTGTAGGTGTTCAAGAAGATGATCTTATTGCTAGCCGACTGCCAGATGGGATCCAAACCCATTGGATAGGTGCCACGTTGGTCGAACTTCGGATCCAGCTGCAGGGCAGGATTGGTGAGCACCGTGGTTCGGTTGTACTGCAGGGCCCAGTGGGAACCAAAGACGTTGAAGGACTTGGAGAAGCAATCGTTGTAAATGAATCCCGTGTACATGGCGAACATGCCCATCAACATTATAATGTAACGTCCTCCGAACAGAATCTTCCAGATTTCACCAGCACGCGTCTTGCTCAGACGCTTCTCGCCTAAAACCATAAAAAGTCCGAGCAGAAAAACAAGAAAACCGTGTCCCATGTCCCCAAACATCACGGCAAACAGGAAGGGAAAAGAAATGCAGGTGTAGAGACCTGGGTTCACCTCACGGTAACTGGCAATGCCATATGCATCTATGAGCACCTGGAAGCCATAGGTAAACTTATTGGTCCGGAAGAATGTGGGTGGTTCCTTCTTCGTCTCCAGGATGTTGAAAATTGTGGGTACAGTACTACCCAGGGCTGTGGAGGCCTCTGACAGCACCGTCTCGACCTCCTCAAGCTGACGAGTTGGAATCCAACACTCACCGATCAGACACTTACTGCCCAGATCCACGTTAAACATATTCAGAGTATGATAGATGGCCTTCATCTTTTTCACCATGGCCGTCCAGTTGGGCAGCTGCTTAAGTATGGCCTTTAGCACACAGGATCGATGATCACTCGTTTGGTTGATAATAATCTGCAGATCCTCGATCCGTATCTGCACACTCCTGATCATCTCCATGCGCTCCAGATGCGAGCTGGGACACGGATACATAGAGGCATGGAAGCCAGTGCACACTTTGCGTATGCGTCCTTGCAGCTGATCTCCCTGGAAGAACACCACAAAGATGCTCTTGTAGACCATTTCACCCGTGCGTGGATCCTTGACGGGCTCCTCCATGTCACAGCTACGCACCAGGACATTACCACGTGAGATGCGCCACAGCATCCTCTCGAAGGCGAACTAAGGGCAGAGGTGTAAAAATAAAATGTGTTGAAACTAATAGAAGACGACCTAAAACTCATAACTCATTAACAATCCCTTGCCCTGCACGCAGATCAAGTTTGTTAATCATTTTAGTAAGCAATAACTTGAGAGTACAGAGTCTACAGCAGCAGTCGAATTACTTGTACTCGCTCATATTTCACACACCTGTCTCTCCCTGCGGACGACGCCAGCAATGAATCCTAGGCTACCGTCGCACTGCTCTGGATCCCTGTGGGTACCCCGCTTGTTGGTGTCGAAATTGTGGGATTCCTGCTCGGAAAAGTATTTGTCCGTGAGCTTCAGGACATGGATCATTTCCGATAGTTCAAGGAAATTGGTCTGAAGACGCATATTGTTGGCTGCGAGTTCAATGATTTCCGTCTCGGTCTTCTCAAGCAGCAGCTCCAGCTCAATGATGTCCTTGGGCTTCGGGGCGGGGGGAAAGTCCTCTATCAGATCGACCACCTTGTAGCCATCCTTGGTCAACTCGGAGGTGGTGTAACGAATCTTTCGCTCCAACTCGTCGCATCGTCGCACTTCGCTAACAAACTTACGCTGCAGCGCACTGACGCCTTCATTCATCTTGTAGCGAAAGAGGATTCCCAATTAATTCAGGACAGTCAAGGCCAAACCACATAAACTTACATCACGGAATTGCACACAACCCATTTCTCCGAGCTGTGATATGGTCTCATAGGCTGCCTCCGGCTGCAAGAACATCTGGGCCAAGGACATCTTCTCGCTCCGGAATATATTGTCCTCTGGGCCAGAGCCCAGGGCCCAACCCTTTAGTTTGCTGCACCACATTCCTGGTACTATTTTTTTATTTCTTCAGTGACACCTGTGCGCCCTCTGATGACAGCAGGAGAACTGATTGTTGTGGTCAAGTGACTGTGGCCACGAAGCTTTCGATTGACCTTGTAAGACAGGTGACGAAATGTGGAATTTGGTGCATAATTGACCCATCTATCAGAATGATGGCCTGAGTGAAAACTCTTATCAGTCGATTAGTTGCTTTGTTGATAAGGGTCCAAACACATAATGGTATTAAAAAGCAATTATTGCTTAATTGGAAATCCATTTTTTTTGAGTTCTAAGGCTTTTGTCACTAGCACGAAGACTTTTTTATCTTCAGTCATATGTGAACCGTCGAGTCGAAAAGTTTTGAGCTTGGAGAATTTTAAACGTATTTCAAAAATGGTTTCCAAGACCCAAAGATATTCTAAACAAGTAAGAAAGGCTACAGTCGAGTGAGCCGACTGTAGAAGACCCTTTACTCTCACAGTAGTGCGCATTTTCTCTTTTGATGCAACTTTCAGGATAGTTAGCTATGATTAGTCTCCAAGCGAATATTAAATTACAACACTGCACTATTTGAATAGTATACGGCAAGTTGAAAAGTTCTTTAGTTCTTATGAGAAAAGGTGGCGTGGCAGCTCAAAACTTTTAATGTCATTGCATTTAGGCTGTCTCTCCTAAGTGCCATATCTACTGAGATTCGCCTAAAACATAAATTGTTTCGAGTATGTCTGGTTTTTTTCTCATTGCGGGGGCGGTAAGGGGCGTGGCAATAAATTGGAATAAACTTGATCTGCTTGACATAATAGCGGACTTTCATTGTGAATTTGGTGGCCCTAGCTCTTGTAGTCTTAAAGATCCAGGTGTTCATACGGACTGACGGACAGTTAGACAGACAGACGGACATTGCTATATCGACTCGGCTGTTGATGCTGATCCAGAATGTATATACTTTATGGGTTCGGCCACGCCTTCTTCTGCCTGTTACGCACATTTTGTTTCTGACAAACTTAATAGACCCCTCTACTCTTTTTATACCCGTTACTCGTAGAGTAACATTGAGTCGAACATTGAGTAACGGGTATCCTAAAATCGCGGGGCAACTATAGCATTCTTTCTTCTTCTTCTCATTTCCTCTGAAAAGATTTTGAAACTAAGCAATTAAGTTAAGGAGTTTTAAACGAATTCTAAAATAAATTCCAAAAAGATTATTGTCATTAAATAAATTCGAAGTAAAAAAAAAAAAAAGTAATGAATAAGAGATTTGGAAGGATTTAACAGAGCAGTCGGAATGTTACTCTCAAAAAATGGAAACCATTGTCGGATAACCTTAAACGGAATTTGAATTTAAATTTGAAAAATTTATCAAATCAATAATCGGAGAATATTAAAAGTTTTCCTTAAAGGTAACAAATTTTTAAAAGTATTTCTCCAGTGACTGCTGTGCGCCCTCTGATGACAGCAGGAGAACTGATAGATGTGATAGATGTCGTCCCCGTAAGACAGGTGACAAAATGTGTAACTTAAAGCATAAGTGAGTCGTCTATCGGCAACATAGACAGACCTAAAGACTCTTATAAGTCTATTAGACAATTATTTGATAAGACTACCAAACGTGCAGGTATTAAAAATCAATTCTTTAACAATTATAACATAATTGCCCTGAATCTGACACTTTTATTACTTCAGTCAGTTGTGAAGAGCCGAGTCGCAAAGTTTCAAACCTAAAAATGCTCCAAATAAGAAAATAAAAAATTGTAGAGATTTTAAAACGTGTTAATAATACATATTCGGAGTGTAACAAATGAACTAAACAAAATATATAAATATGTCACAAAAGTAATTAAAAAATGACCACAATAAACAAAGCAATTAAAAAGTTTCTAAAAGTATTTTAAGCGAATCCAATCCGCTTTTAGGAAAACTAATAAGAAATAAGTGGCAGAGAATTTCTAAAAATTGATTCCAAATAAATACTAACAAATTGTGAGAGATTTCTAAAATAACTCCAAAAGACTTTTCTCAGCAATACAAATAAATTGTCTGAGAGTTTTAAGGTAAGTAAGAAAGGTTATAGTCGAGCAACACGACTATAAAAGACACGTGAAGTTTATAAATTCTAGCGTGAATTTTACCATAAGAATAAGTCATTTTCGACCTATTTGTCCAAGGGGAGCTCTGAGGTATAGATGTCCAATCCGGACCTAATCAACCATTTACATATATACTTTATGAGGTCGGAAGTGCTTCCTTCTATCTGTAACTTACATTTTGCTTTTGACATACCTAACAGACAACTCTACTCTTTTTTAGAGTACAATTTCAAGTAAAACACATTAATTGCTGCTCTCTTCTTGCTTTATTTAAATCAGTTTGTTAAATATTTGACTGGAATTTAAAGAACTTTAAGTACTTTAAATTCCAGTTAGATATTAAAACAGACTTGACCTGATTATTAATAATTATATTGTAACAACGAATATCAAATTATTGCTTTAGAAATGATTTTGAGAATACATTTGAATACAAGTATATAACAAACAACAAATATAGGAAAATTAACGTATTTAAATAATTGAAATCGGACAAGGAATTCTGTGGGAAGAGCACCACAATACTGACAGTTTCGTGAATAAAATATATAAACAAAAATAAGTATTTAACAAAGACAACGGGATATAAAACCGTAATAAACGAGCTATTATGTTAAATATGCAATTTGTAGTTTATTCCTCTTCTTCGCCATCGATGATGGCCTTGAAGCTGAATGGCTGGAAGGCATAGCCCAATCCCTCGTAGAACTTGCTCATGAACTCCACCCAGTGTAGACGCAGGGTGTGCAGGAAGGCTGACAAACCCTCCATCATAACCAGAATGGCCAGAGTGAACAAACACCAGGCGCCAAAGATGATAAATAGACCAATGGCACCAGTATAGGGGGGCATCTTCAGACCCAAAGACAACACCATGTTCCACAACACCTCAGACAGCTCTGGAAAAGCAAAAGACAAGGTTATATCATTGATAGTATGGAGCACTGGTAGTGCTTACGGGCATGAGCCAGTGACAGAGCCCAGAGACGCAGATAAGAAGCCGTATGCGAGATGGTGCTGAGCACGTATTCGATAGTATGAATGGCTTGATGTATATAGATTTCACTCATGGGCTCCTCTTCGTGTCCATGGGCACCGCCAGCCTGCTCCTGGCCAGTGGGCAATGGAGTTTCGCCCTCGGCCAACTCCATGTTGCCAGTCAGTTGACCATTATGCTTGATCTATCAAACAAAAACAAAAATAGTTTAGTATAGAAATATCCAATTGATTGCTTGACGGCAGCAACTCACATGGTTGACACTACGACCCCGTGTAAATTTAATGTACAGCGGCTTGCCGAGCAGCATCCAGGGCACACAGATGAGGCCGATGACCACAAAGGTCTTCTGTATGCTGTCCTGGGTACTAAACATGAACTCTTCACATCCCTTAAAGGGTGGCGTATTTTTGAACAACATCATGTTGATGAACATGATCAACACGGATGGAGCACAGCCGGGGGTTTCTGGCTGTTCTGTGGCACCGGCGCTGTATTTGAACCACTTGAAGAACCTAAAAAGAGAGTGTAACCAACGATTAACACAGAAGTAGTGGAGATCTCTAGAGAAGCACCTACATCATGAACACCATGTAACCGAAGAGCAGCAGAAGGAACAGAATCTGTGGCACAAATTCCAGGAATATCGATGAGTATTTCTTAAAGTGCACAAAATTGCAAACGGACATGCAGACACCAAAGACCATATGAAGTACACCAATGATGATCGAAAGCTTCATTTTAAAGCTATTAAGGAAGATGATCTTGTTGTCAGCCAGCTGCCAGATAGGATCCAAGCCCAATGGATAGACACCCTTGGCCGAGGTCTTTGGCGGAAACTGTAAATGTTTGTTGCTCAGCACCGTTGTGGTATTGTAGTTGTTAGACCACGTGGAGCCAAACAGATTCATCGATTTCGAAAAGACATCGTTGTAGATGAAGCCCGTGTAGCAGGAAAACAGACCCATTAGCAAAATTATATAACGTCCACCAAAGAAAATGTTCCAGATCTCTCCGCCGTTCTTAATGCGCGCCAGTTTCTTCTCGCTGAGCACCATCCAAGCGCCGAAGAGCAAAAGGATGACACCATGTCCCAGATCGCCAAACATCACGGCGAAGAGGAACGGGAATGTTATGCAAGTATACAGGGCAGGGTTGCATTCCCTGTACGAGGCAATGCCATAGGCATCGATTAGATTCTGGAAGCCCCGAGTGAACTTGTTGGTCCTGTTAAATGTCGGTGGTTGTTCGTTTGTATCGATGACATTGAGGAACGATGGGATGGTGCTTCCCACCGCTGCGGAACCATCAGACAAGGCCTTCTGCACGATATGCAAATCCTTAGTGGGCACCCAGCATTCACCAATGAGACACTTCTTTGTCACATCCATATTAAACAGATTGAGCGTATGATAGATGGCCTTCATCTTCTTGACCATGATCGACCATGAGGGCAAGTTCTTTGAGACGGTGGCCAGCACACGACTGCGATGATCCTCGGTCTGGCTAAGCACCAGCTTCAGGTCCTCGAGACGTGTACGCACATTCTTGACCATCTCCTCGCGCTCAACGTGCGAGCTGGGACAAGGATAGAGTGAGGCATGGAAGCCGGTGCAGACCTTCTTAATGCGATTCTTGAGTTGCTCGCCCTGGAAGAACGCCACAAAGACGGTCTTGTAGATGGGATGCCCGGTGGCGGGATCATTAAGCGGTGCATCCAAATCGGAACGCTTGAGAAACACGTTGCCACGCGAGATGCGCCACAACATCCGCTCAAAGCCAAAGACACGTTCCCGATTGATCACACCAGCCACGAATCCCAAACGGCCGCGATGCTGAGCAGTTGCCTCATCGCCAGTGGCGCCACCGCGGTTGCTTGAATCGAGATTAAGCACCTCCTGGTCGGAGAAGAAGCCCTGGGTGTTCTCCAACACCTTGCGCAGCTCGGTCAGTTCCAAATAGTTGGACTTCATGTTCACCTCGTTCTGGGCCAACTCAATCATCTCGGACTCGGTTTTCTCCAAGTGAGCCTCCAGATCGATGATCTCACGTGGATTCGGTGCACGTGGAATGTCATCCTGAATATCAGGCAACGCAATGCCGTCCTTCTTGATCTCCGTCTCGATGTAACGAATCTTACGCTCCAGTTCGTCACAGCGACGCACCTCAGTCACGAACTTGCGTTGGAACACGTTCACATTGCAGTTCAGCTGTAAGGGATTAGGCAAAGAATTAGCCATGGATTTATTATGGAAGGGATTTGATTCATCACTTACATCACGAAACTGGACACAGCCGGTTTCACCCAGCTCCGAGACGGAGGTGTACGCGGCCTCTGGTTGTATAAACATCTGGCATAGTGCCATTTGCTCACTGCGGAACATATCACCCATCTTGGCGACTCTTTAGGTTCCCTGCACAGCATGGCAAAAGAGAAACAGAGAGACCGAGAGAGAAATAGAGATAGAGAGAGATGTTTTA
Source organism: Drosophila acutilabella (assembly GCA_035046005.1). Lineage (NCBI taxonomy): Eukaryota > Metazoa > Arthropoda > Insecta > Diptera > Drosophilidae > Drosophila > Drosophila acutilabella. The sequence continues at coordinate 302,587 of JAWNOK010000067.1, forward strand.
AGTTGGAACATTCCGCAGACATGCAATTAAAATTCATAATACAAAGTCGTCTTATTGTTTTTGCCTTCCTTTGTCTGGCTAGAGATATACATATGTACATTAACAGTCTTCAAAATACGTTTTCGTACACTAAGGTTTATTTGAGCTTAATATGATTTAAAATATTGTTAAAGAAGCGGCACTGAAATAGATATTTTCTAAAGTAGCCTCCTAAGACACTGTTGTGTTCTTGATCAGTGGAGCGTTAACATTCTGTCTGTGTGAGCTACAGGATCTCAAAAGATTAAAAGACCAAGAACCACTAAATTTTAAATTTATTATTGGAATGCATTTTTTTAACTCGATAATTTAGAATTAACATAACGTTACTCTACGAGTAACGGGTATAAAAACTGTGACCACTAGAAAAACTTGTGATGTCTTAACCAAATTCCCACAGTGTGAGTTGGATAACATATTTTTACATACTTCAAAAATAAATGGTTTCAATGGGTAAACATTTGTTTATGTATGTAGGTATCATTTAAAGTTTATTTTTAACAAAATATATCAGTGTTAGAAATGTAGCTATACTTTTTGCAGACTGTGTATATTTATGCTCGATATACCGTCAAATATTTTGCCTTTTTCTAAAAGTGGATTTGTTTTGTTTGCAAATTGTGCTAACTAGTATACATACATATGTATTTATATATTTGCCTGTTTGCTTTGTGTATATTTTAAGATATTTACTAAAGATTTCTGTTCACTGCGTTTTAAGGTAAATAATTACTTTAGAGAATGTCCGTTTCTGTTTACAGGTAAAAACACCTTCAGTAAACACCTCAACATCTCAGATCAACTAACAAAAGTGGGTTTCTTATAATTACATAGTTACGATTTAACAATTTAACTAATGTGTCGATATAATATCAAAATCAAAACTTGGTGGGCACTTAGATAATGCGTGTGATTAATGTTTTTGATTTAATTAGAGCGCGAAAATGTGACAGCGTGAGTAACATTTGGGGAGCCGTTGTCGAGTGGACAACTGTGGCGTCTATATGCCCTGAAATCCACAAACAGACGCGTCGCGACGTGTCGAGACACGCCAAGGCTCACTGTGACATCATCATTATACTCAAACAGTCAACGACACGATGCGACGCGACGCGACTCGACTTGACGCACATTATCGAACTTTAATGGCCTGAGTAGGAATTAGCTTTAGCTTTGTGGTATACCCGTAGTATACATATGTTTCCCTTAAATACACTTGGAAAAAGTCAGAGATCTAAACGGGTAAGGAGTTTAAAGAGCTTATAAAAATAACTTAATAAACTATATTTGTGTTATAAGCTTAAGGTTTATTTTTAGTGCTATTTTTTTCATTAAATTATGAAGTCTCAATGAAAAGCCCAACGAACATAAAATAATAATAGATTAAGATAAAAATACATAGTATAGATAACGTGTGTTTATTATACCCGTTACTCGTAGAGTAGAAGTGTATACTGTAATCGTTGGAATGTATGTAACCGGATCTCAGAGACTATAAGAGCTAGAAAGATGAAAGGGATCGCAAATAAAAGGTACAATACCCAAGCAGTACGAGTTTGTTTTTGTTTTATGTCACGCCCACTTTAGGGCGTTCTATCTTCATATAAAGGTAAATGCACAGGGAAACTTGCATGTTTTAGTATAGACAACTTTTTTGTTAGGTATGCTATCTGATGCAGATTTACACGAAGAGTACCTGTCTAGGAAGTACATGTACTGACCAAGTTTGATCGAAATCGGACAACTATATCGTATAGCTCCCATAGGTCCGATCGGTCAAAAATACACTCCAAATATAAATAGGTATGAAAAAAATGTTGCATTAACTAAGCTATCTTAATGAAAATGACACATAATAAATTTATCAATAACATACTGCTACTATATCGTATAGCTCCCATAGGAACAATCGGTCGAACATTGAGTAACGGATATCCTAAAGTCGCGGCGCGACTATAGCATTCTTTCTTGTTTTGGATGATTTCACTGCCCAAAAATGCAATTAAATTTAAAAAATTATACTTTGGAAATTCATGTGCATTTAACCATTTGAACTAAAGTGCTTGTTAAAAAATTGTATAATAGTAATTATTACTATATGAAGTACATTATTTTATTTAAGTACTTTTTTTTCCAAGTGTACGGTGGGATTGTTCAGACATATCTACTTTAATTAATACAAGCAAATATTAGTATGATAAATGTACATTATATTTATATACATATGTAGGTGTATATATTCAGGTAAACACATATGTATTTGCTAATGGCACGTTTACATAAAAAAATTTTGCATTTTTTTTTGCCACTACGAATTTAAATAACTTGACTATGGTGTTGGGCAACAAAGTGAGAATCCCGTTGTTTTTAATAAATGTATGAAACCCTATTTATTTGTGACTCGATAATGTCTTATCACAAACAAGCACACACGCACATATACATTTTTGTTATACATTGCAGTGTTAATTTGTTTATCGCGCTTGTCGCTCAATATATGTAACTACTTAAAAATTTAAATAAAAAAATTTGTTGCGAAGTACATATACGATTTAGTTAAATACACCGGAGTTAAGGAATTTATTTTTTTAGGAATTCTAATTCCAGTTCTGATAAGAATTTTGACTAAATTCGAACACAGCTGTATATTAAAATACTTTACAATTTCTTAATGGAAGCCGGCGTATAACTAATAATATTTTATGACACCATAAACTATATATTTTGATAATTTGGGTGGCATACATAAACATCTAGAGGCTACTGTACAGAAATGAATTATTTACAGTTGTTGCAATTTAATTGCCTTCAAGTTTGTATCACTCAGTCACCCTACACACGCACACATACATGCATATGCATATAATGTCTATGTATTCACGATGTCAGCAACTCTGTCATGGCAAACAAACACGCACACACACATACAAATGAATTTATATTGCATTCTCATATCGGTTTTAATTAAATTCCAATTAATATGAAACGTTTTCGGGCTTTATTTCCACTTGCCTTGCAAAACACGATATGCGCTTTTAAAGCTCAATAAATATTATGTTCATATGTACAAATGCAAGTATGTACATAAGCCGAACAACACGAATTATACAAAAGTACAAAATTTCGGTTTCTAAACACGCACAAAAAAATTGAAAGCAACTGTAAACCAGTTTAACTTCAAAACAACTAAAACACACCGTTGCCGCAGCCGTCTGTTTAAATGTAGTTGCTGCTTTGCGTCGGCGTCAGCGTCGACGTTAGCGTTTGCTTTTTGCTGGTCATTTTCGTGAGTAACTCTGACTGGACATGAAGCGTGTGTGGGTGTTAGATGTGTCCGTGTCTAGGCAATACACAAGCACGTACACATGCGTAAACTTATGTATAAATGTGTGTGTGTGTGTGTGTGTGTGTGAATTGTCGCGGTTTCGTACACGCGAGATGCGGGTGAGCCTTAATTACATTTGTACGAAGCAACAGAAATTTGTGTTTAATGCCAATGGCGCGATGTCAACCCTGTTGATGCACGCCCATGTTAATATCGCTACGACGACACTGGAGTTTCGTTAAATTTTTTTGTTTTGTTTGTTTCTCGCTCTTGGGCTCTCTCGCTCTTTTGCGAAGCTCTGTGATAAATACGCGTGTGTATGTGTATATGTATGTGTATTTAGATATTTGTTATAATACTTTTATATATTTTTTTTCGTTCGTTTTTATCGCTTTTGATTAAAGAAAACTAAATTTCAATTCAAACAGCATATTTCCTCTTTCCCCGTTTCAACTGGTATTTTAAAAGACTATAGAACACGAATTTTTTTGAAAGTGATAAGAAACAAAACTGATACACACGAAGGAAATAATATTTAAATGCTTAAACTCAGTCAATTGAGTGACACATTTGCCCCGCCCAAGCGTTGATAGCCTGACCAGAGTTACATAATGGTAGATTTGGACTCAAGCACTTAAATACCCGGAATAAAGAAATACTTTAGTGAGAAACAGAAATTGAACTGGAACCAACCAAGCATATAATCGATTATCGATCAGTAATTGGTCTAATCAGAATGATTGAAAATAGTGCTTGAGATCATTTTATGAATAAGTCATAAATCATAATTCAGCCGCAATTGATTGTTTCCCTCTTATGATTGACAGCTACTCGAGCACGTATTGAATATAAGAAAACCCACATCCTAAAGATATTCTTAAAAAATAAAGGAATTCTTCTGGTCACATGATAACTACATGGATTGCATAAACTCCGAGCCACTGGAGAAGTGAGCACTGTCTGCTGACTTGCGTGCGTGTGACTGAGAGAGGGAGAGAGAGAGATGCACAGATACAAACATAGATACAACAGTAGCAGTCAGCAGTTTTACGCTCGCTCAGCGCGGAGCAGGTGACTGTTTTTCGGTTGTCAGCTGGGAGCACTGACGTTGACAATTGTCTCATGACAAACTGGGGAGCTGTGAAAACAACTGAGATTTGCTCTGTAAGATCACGTGCATTCTTTACATTACAACACATTTTCTAATAGTAATTAATGTGTATTTATTTTCGAAATCACTTGCACACAGTGACGAATTCTTTTCAATTTTTAACTAAAGATCACCTTGAATTTACACTCGAACGAACACATACGCGTGCACAATAACACTTACATATACTTTTGCGATTAAATCTGCCGTTTTTATCTCAGTTTATGACTCTATTTGTTTATTTTCTCTTTTATTTTTGTTCCTGTTTTTGCTTACCTTTGCAGCTTTGAGACAGATTTTTATACCACAAATTGAAGATTCCCCAAGCGGTACGTGCGTTAAAATTAGAACTTGTTTTGCCCGTTTGTGCTTGTGTGCAGGTAATTGAAACGATCTCGACAGAGCCAGAAAAGCAGACGTCTGGCCAGCACCAGCGTTCACTTGCTTGTGAATTTGGGAATTCAGCTAAGGCAAGCGTGTGGCCGAGATAGCGAACGAGAGCGCTCTCGTTCTTGCTCTCTGCATCTTTTCACTCAGTGGAGGAGAATCGCTCTCTGTACTTTTGTAGCGGCCTCCAAACACGCTAAATACGTATGTATATGTGCACATGAACACATTTATATACATATATGAATGATATATGTGTGCATCAGAGAACTGCACGGGTGGTGGTTTTTTGTACTCGAGTACTACCCAAAGAAAATGCGGTGGCGGTCATACTCGTACTCAAAATTTAGAGTAAAAAATATGATCGGCTATTTTTTTACTCGAATACTTTTTTACCCGAAGTGAAATTCGAATATTCTTTTTACCCGTACCCGAAGTAACGGGTATCGTAAATACTCTTTTTGAAAAGGGTGTCGCGAGTACGAATAATTTTTTGATGCGATAGAAAATGATTGTGTAGACAACACACAGAGTAAAAAAAATACTTACCCGAAATACTCGAGTACTTGAGCGACGGTTTGCCGTCGGGAAATTGAACAGCGCGCGTTAGAGGATAAAAAGGGTTTTTGCATTAGAGAGAATGCATGTAACAGGTAGCAAATTACAGTTTTGCCAAAAAAACCAAATAGTCAACAGTTTTACAATATGCGTTTTGAGTGTTAACAATTTATAGATAAACGGTTTCTTCATGCCAAATTAGAATACCCTTGCAACAAATATTAAAACAGTTGTCCCATAATCAACCTGTAATCTATTAGTCACCTTGATTCTCATTAATGTGAATATTTAAATATATAAATTATGTTTTTTATCTTTTATGTAAAATTTCAATGGAAACAATGCCTTGCTTCTTACTTTGCAATTGCCTTACTTCTTACTTAAACTATCATTTATTACTTGATAACATTTAACTAGTCCATAACAAAAGAGCGTCGTAAGACTATACCCGCGCACACGATCGGGTAAAAAAAGAGCTGATAGAAAAAAACCCGAGTAAAAATTTACTTATACTTCACAAGGGTGGTTTTTTTCGAGTATACATTTGATGCGGTGTTTACACCACCAAGTAAAAAATGAGTTGGTACAAGAATGATCGGGTAAAAAAATATCTTTCATGGAAATACCCAAACGAAAAGGAGTAAAAAAAAATCCGATACTTTTCGGGTAGAGTAAAAAATGATTCGAGTCAAAAAATACTCTGTGTGTGATTTGGGTATTTTTACATGCGGTGTATCGCTGCAGTTCTCTGGTGTGCATGTACTCAAATAAATATGCCTGATCAAGTTAGACTCTTATCAGAAATCGTAATACAAAAGTCCAAGCCCTCAAGTGGTTTGTATGTATGTGTGTTTTTAATACATTTGTATACTTTTGCGAAAGACACTATCAATTATTATTAACAACGCTTCAAAGCCGTAATTCCACACTTGATATTGATGATGATATGTTAGGAATACGTCAGTTTTATTAATCGCCTTAAATTTTCTATATTCGTGTGTCTTGGCAACAAAATACGTTAAGTTTAAATGTGTGTACATGTGTATATGCCAGGGCTGATTCAGTCTTCGTGGTGGCAAATCGATAAATTTCACTGGTTGGTCGATAACTTGCTCTTGAACTGCAGACAGCTGTTGAATTGACGAACAAAGTAAATATTTAATTTGTATCTCAGAGATAAGCAGATTTAATATTGGGAAGCCGAGATCTTAAAAATGTCGTATGGAGGTTACACCCAGCTGCCCAGCGGCAGCATTGATCATGAACATCGCCAGCAACAGGTTGTATCCAACACGATCAATGTCCTTAACCGTACAACAGAAAGTTTGCAGCGTTCCACTGTAGTCGCAATACAAACCGAAAATATAGGGGCTGAGGTATGAGGTTTTCATGAATCTTATTTGATTTGTCAACAGCTTACTCATACATATTCCAAATACAGGTACTTGGTGAACTGGGCGAACAACGGGAATCTTTGTTGCGAACTACACAAAGGCTGGAGGATGCTGACCAGGAACTATCCAAATCTCGAGCAATAATTCGCAAGCTTCGCAACGAAGTTCTCTACAATCGAATTGTTTTAATATTAATCATTATTCTGGAAGTGGGAATTCTAGCTGGACTGCTAGTTTTGAAATTGGCCCACCTTTAAATTAATTGTTTCCAAAGTTGCTCTGCATTCGGAATGAATATGGGACATTTATTTAGTAATTTTGTATCTAACATCAATGTTAAACCTTATGCCTTAGACATATAAAGTTAAATTAATATATTTATAAATTGTATGATAATAAAAACACAGCTAAATGGTAGACATTCTCAACTTGTTATCTACAATCTTCTCAAATAGTAAATGTATAAATATATCGAGAAATAACAATGATAATATGCATATTATATATGTATGTTTGCAAGTTTTGTTTACCAGTGATATTTGGCATAAAGCAAAATTTATGCTATGTACTAAAAAGAACAAGTCTAACAAATGTTACTTATTGTTTGTAAAATACTTGATATACGATGGTTTTAGTTAATACAAGCGTAGTCCATTCGAAATAACAACTTAACGCCGATGATGTGTTCGAGAGATATTCGCATTTCTTTTGTTTGTTTTTTCTTTTTTTTTTTAGTTAAATGAACGTTATAGAAAATTATTTAATTAATTTCCCTTCAACGTTTTAGTAATTTTCAATTATCTTTTGGTAAGACTATAGACCAGCCAAATACGCGTCGATCAAAGCCACAAGAGAATAAATCACAATTCAACAGAGGCTCCTCTGCCCAGGCCACGGAGGAGACCATCCGACGATGACCTTGTCGACTGGTGCGCGGTAAACGCGCCACACGCTGTCCATTCAAATCAAATAGACGAATCTGTCGGTTGTCATGCGGTATGGCTATGATGCCTCCAGTGGACACGGCTAAGCGGTTGACAGATGAATCGGTTCTTATGGTGGCCAACGCAGAGCGCATATTACGCAGTTCCCATACTTTAATTGTGCGATCATCCGAACCGGAAACAACTTTATCGTCGCGCGCAAAAACGCTGGATGTGACGGTTTCGGTGTGACCCTGGAAGACGGATACGGCTGGTATCGGATCGCGGAAGTCCCACAAACGGAAGGTAGTGTCACGGGAAGCGGTTACAACCAAACGCTGTGTTGGATGGGCCGAAACATGGGTAAGCTCGTGATCGTGTCCAGTGAGAGGTTGTAGCGGCTGAGCCGTCTCCACATCCCACAGTATCGCAGTACGATCCCAACTGCCAGTAATTATTTGATCCATGCTCGACAGCCAATCTGCGGCAACAATAACAGACAGATGACCTCCTGGCCCCGTGAACTCACAGAGCGGAGTACGCAAGGTATCAACTCGGTCACGATCCTCTAGCTGCCCGTCACTGTCATCTAGCTCTTCCTCGGATGAGTGGCCCTTTCTAACAGAAAATCAATGTATTAATAATCGTCTTACTTTCTGACTTGTCTAGGGGTCTTACTTCGGCACTTCCCAGTTGACGGCAGCCTGCCATATGTGTGCTGTGCCATCACCACTGCCAGTCAACACAAGATCCCGATGTTGATGGAACTTTATCGAGTTTACTGACCCAGCGTGTCCTTGATACTGCAACAAGCAACGTCCACTCTCTATGCCCCAAATGCAGGCGGTGTGATCCGCGGACGCTGTACCAATAATGGGCTGTCCCACTTTGGCGGCCACCTGCCAAATGCCATCTTTGTGGCCACCAAACTCACGCACCACAGTACTGACCACCGTCTGGGCCTTGAAGCTTGAAACAATCCGACTGGTCTGAGCTTTTATCTTGTTGCTGGCCTTTACCTTGCTGCCACCAGTTGCACTACTCAACTTGGCTTTAAGACTCTTGTGTGTGCTGGAAGCGGCGGCCATGAGACTGGCCCCGATCTCATCACCCAGCGGAGCAGATGGTGTGGCGGGCGTGGCGGCTAAGGAGGCGCCACCACTGCCCGTTGCAGCTAGTGCTCCTGAAACTCCACCAGTCACAGAGCGTTGCTCAAATGGAGTAAGCGATTCCTTTGCGATCGCAGTGGCATTGTCAAGTTTATCCTGAACTGCAAGGAGTATTAAAAAGGATATTGAAGTTGATTGTGTATTAAAATTCTGAAAACTGTCTCACGATTTATATTCTCCAAGTAGAGTTGTTCAAATTCTTTTTCTATTTGGGCAAACAGGAAGTGTAGGCGTGCCCGATACGGAGCGTCTTCGGGTATTATGGAAATGTCCTCGGTGAGACTTGTAAGACGCGATTTTGTTGTAGCCGTTGACTTCATTGTGTGTATATATTTTTGTTTTTGTTGTATTTATTTTCACTGCAGCTGTTGGAGTATTCAATTTGTGTATTGTTTTTTCTTCTGCTGTGTGCACGTCTACGAAATTTCTTTGCGACTTCCGCAACGATGTGTTGCCCGTCTCCTGCGTTGTTGCGAGCAATCCAATTAGTTGATGGTTTTTTAGTGCCCGACGTTCGAAATTTATTGATCCAATTCCATTATAAGTATTTGTGTTGCATTGATATTTTTCTTTTGGATTTTATGACTTTTAGTGTTGAAAAACACCTATGCGCAAAAAGCAATCATTCACCACACTGTACACAAAGCCAGCTGAATGAGTACATTAAAATGAAATCAGCTGTTCAATTTAACCCATTTGCAAGTCAGTTGGATAACTGACTGACTGACAATTTAAAAATTACCCAATAATTTAATTGCATGCAAATAATTTTCAAAACTGTTTCTTAAAATAATCGAAGTTAATGTATGATAGAATATGTTTCGTAATTATATCGTCATAACAATTTTACTATTTAAGCTTTTTAAAAATTAAAATAACTTGCTCTAAAATAGATAAAATAAATATACCTTTTATTTTTAAATTCAAAAGCACATATAAATAAATATAATAAATTAACAATCTTTGTTGTGCAACATTTTTTCATATAAAATTAACTTTTTATGGGTGTTATAAATTGCGGGAGAATAGGCCGACACATGTCTGTCACGTAAGGGTTAACGTTTGTTTTTTTTACACTTTTTGGCCACATAGCTGACGCTAAACTGACAAGCAAATAAACAATAAACTTTGTAACTCTCTCTGGATTTTAATTAATATATTTACGCATATTTAAAGATTTTAAAATGCGCAAAACATGGGTAAAACGCGAAAATATTTACTACAAGCCCTTTTACAAAGACAAATCAAAAATGTTATTGTTATTAATATTTTTGATTGGAATCTCCTTCATTGCCTATCAGGTTGGTTATTTACAATGTGTTTGGTTCGTTTAAATTGCAAAAAAATAATTAATAAATAATAGGCCTTCTCGCTGAATCAGTTGCCCAGCGTGCAGCAGCTCAGACGAAAGCACAAACAAATGATGCAGTCGCTGGGAAGCAAACAACGCGACGTGGATGACTTTGATGGGGGAGGAGGAGGAGTTGGTGCTGCCTCACAATCTGCCACTCAGGATGCAGAAGCCATTAAGATCATAAGGTAGGTGTACAAAGGATCCAATAATAGATACAAGTACATTATTTACATATTTTCTTTAGGGGCACGCGTCTCTTTGACTATGATGCATACAAGCCCAATTACAGAGGCAATTTTAAGTGCTTGGATGGAAGCAAGGAGATTCCATTTGACCATGTCAATGACGACTACTGCGACTGTGAGACTGATGGCAGCGACGAGCCGAGCACCAATGCCTGTGCGAATGGACGTTTCTATTGCAAATACCAAAAAAGACATTTCACGGGTCGAGGATTAGACGTTTGGGTGTGGTCATCACGGTTGAACGACAATGTGTGTGATTGCTGCGATGGCAGCGACGAGTGGACGACACATCCCAAATGCCATAACAGCTGTGCGTAGCTCTAAATAGGAACGTGCTAAGCATATCCGCAAATAAGCGACGCATTCAGAAATCTATCTCATTCACATCTCAAGGAAGATTCATCCGTTAATGTCAGAAAGTCTGTAAAGCGCATCACAAGCGATATTTTCTAGAATATATTTGCCTAAAATTACGATTATAGTTTTGTAATTTATTCCATACCACTTAAGTAGATCGAATAAAAACACTTCATACAAAAACACAAATATAATTAGAAAAGACTAAATAACTATGAAAGAAAGACACTTTAAATAGACTTTAATTTGTTTTTATTGCCAGACTTAGATGAATCAGTAGCCTGTTGTACAGAGAACTCTATTTTATAATTAAGAAGATTCGTAGCACAATTTTGTTTGCTCTTATTGTATTAATTTCTTTGTTTAAAATTCTTTCAAGCCGAACAATTTTTACCGACAATTTTGAACTGCAAATTCTACAAAGGTACGAAACTGTTTGTGTTGTGTATTTTTAATCGGATTTATAGCAAGATTTTTATTTATATATTTTAAGTATGTAATCACTTTTTTTTTTATATTAAACACACACGCTTTGTTTAGTCAGCTGCTCGAATTAATCTGTTCTTTATGTATGTAGGATTATGTGATAGATAGGGAATTAACGGTGTTTTAGTAAGGAACGTATTTATAATGTAAAAATTTTAGCATTTCTTTGTTTGTTGTTTTTATTTTCATTGAGATGAACTGCTTTTCAAGTGAGCAGTACAAAGGAAAACTACGTACACAATACATAGAGCAAATAGATTTTGTCATCTTACAAAATGCATTAAATAAAGTACATTAAAGGCATTACTTTTAAGGTTTACTTTTTTATGTTTTGTTTTTGTTTGTGTAAGCCTATATATGATTAGGGTTTAGGGGTTTAGAACTTAAATTATGCTTACTTAATGCTTAGTAATACTTAATCAAAGTTTGTTTTGTTTTCTAAATTTTATATTGTTTGGATACTCGCGGCTCTCTGTTTGCTTGTGTGTGTTGTGTTTGTGTAATTTAAATTACATTTTATCTTAATTAAATTCATTGAACGAAATATCAAATTGTGATTGCAATGCGTAGTATACATTAAAATAAATAGATGAAGGTGAAAAAATAGTGTTTGGAAAGAATATAAATAAAAAAACAAAAAAATACAGCATTAAAATTTATTGCACTGACGGGATGTTGATGCAGCTTCAATTTTAGCCAATTAAAACATAAATCAAGAATTATTTCGATGAACTACAAATGAGAAATAAATAAACAGTTTGAATATGTAGCGAAAAATCTACAATTAAACAAGCACTTTGAAACAATTGACACAAAGGGCGATTTGAGTGGTAGAGTGGAGAGGACTTGTAGAGTAGAGAAGACTTAAGCTACTCTTAAACGAAATTAGTTGCATAGAAATTATGTATAGGTAATTAATAATAAGGTGTACAAGTCTAACGGCAAAGCGTATAATACAATTTTTGTAGTTTCCGTTTCGAGCGACACTGATGATGATTGTGCGAATGATTTGGCTGATGATGATGGTGATGTTGATGGTGGTGGTGGTGATGATGGTGATGTCTATGTGAATGCTGTGCTTGTTGTTGCTGTGTATTGTGGTGTTGTTGTTGCAAGTGCTGTGCTTGATATTGAGAGCGTGACGAATTGTGTTGTAGCTGCTGCTGTTGTTGTTGTTGCATATGGCTTTGATGATGATTATTTACAAGGCTCGAGGTCGCGGTTGATGCAGCACTGAGAGCCACCGCTGAGGATATCAACGCTGCGGCCAAACGAGAAGACGCCGACGATGGAGATGACGATGAGGCGACAACATCTGTTGCTAGCAGCAGTTGTTGTTGCTGCTGCTGACGTAGCTGCTGCAGCTGTAGTCGCTTTGCGGCGGCGGCGCCTTTGCGCATCGCATGCAAGCGCCGCCTATGATGATGTGGATGCAATTGAAGCTGTCACTTTGCCTCTTCGGTGGCATCCATCAGATTGTTGCTACTGCCGCCAGCACCATTATTAGTAGCTGCACTTGTCTGCTCATTATTACCGACATGTTGCTGCAACTGTTGCTGATTGAGGGAATGGACATGCTGACAGAATGCTTGTAGCACCTCAAAATGTGTCATTAGATTCGCCGGTTGATTATCATAATGCAAATGTCGTGTAATAGGAGCATTTAATCGTCTTAACATTTCCGTAAAAAGTTTCTCCTCCTTGCGTATCCAAGGCCGTCGATCGTCCTGTACCTGATAAGGTGTGAGATGCACGTGTATGTTCATGCCTGCAAATGAATCGAGTTTAAGCATAGAATTAAAAGTTATCAACACTCAAGCTACAAACCCATTCGTGTTAGTGTCTCAAGCAGACTTCGTGATGTGATCCAAGTGTTCTTTTGGCCACCATGTCCTCCATCGAGCCAGTACATGTCCGTAATGCGCGAAAGCAGTCGGCACATGCTGCTGTCGTCAGGCGTCAGAGTCTTCAGATAGTGAAACTCGTAGATAAACTGCAAGCATAAAGCATAAAGTTGATTTAACGATTGTTAACTTAAGCAATATATACAAATAATTAAATTGACTGCTGGGGCAGTGAGAAGTTTGTTAGCGATTTTTACACCGAATGTGACTCACTTGATTGAGCACGACGCAGCCCTTGCTAAAGCCAATTAACACCAGCTTGGACTTGTCCAGATTGAGATTCTCCCGCCACCACAGTGGATTGTTGTCCGACGTTGGTGTCGCCGGTCGTGGCTGCTGTGGTTGTGTTGGAAGTATAGGGTGCGTTGTAGCACAATCGTTGATGTTGTTGGTATTGCTGTTGTTACTGTTGTTGCAATGCTCTACATTGTTCGTTGTGGCCACCGATGCTGTCTTTGCAGCTGCAGCAGCAGCCGCGGCAGCTGATTGTTGTTGTTGATTATTGGACTCCTGATGGCTATTAAGGGCAACATCTTTGTTGTTGCCATTATTAACGCTAGCATCATTATTTGTTGCAGTGCCAGTTTCCGTTGTTCCAGCGGATACAATGGGGAATATAACTGCACCATCGGCATCGACAGTCACATTCTCCTGCACTTGCAGAATATCAATGTCCATTTCCTGACTGCTATCATTGGCCATCGACGAGGATGAGCTAGTCTCCGAGTTCACCGTGGCATTGGACAGAGTCAATGCAGCGGCAGCAGCTGCAGCAGCAACAGCAGCAGCGGCTGCTGCAGCCTGCGCCGCCTGATCGAGTATTTCGTTCTCGGGTATTGAGATCAGACGTTGCGACAAATTCTGAAGCAGTCTGTGACGAAGTTAACAATTGGTAAGTAACTTTATATTTATTGTATTGTGTTCACTACTCACTTTTCTAAATGTTGCAACGCATGGTTCATGGGCGTATGATCTGGAACACCTGCATTATTACCACGGACAAAGTTATCGAAGCAGCTGAAGGTCTTGAATTCCATGCTGAAATGTATCAAGTTAATGATGAAAGCCATTTCCAATTCGAGTTTGATTTACTTACCGAACCGGCCGTATGACTATGATGTGGGAACGTGGAAACGCTTCGCGTAGAAGTATCGCAGAGTTCTCGAGATTGTACTTCATGTAGCCCCGACTATCTCGATTTGTTTCCATGCTTTCCGGAAAGTCCTGCACATCGCCGCCAAAATAAATAATCGCCTTAGAGTCCTCGACATGTTGCGATTGCTGCCGTACAATTGGCGGGCAGTAGACAATATCGTTGGCACGATTCTGGATACCCGCAACGGAGAATATGCGAAACGGACCAGCCGAAGTGCTTGGCGTGCATAAACGCTCCCCGCTGCTGCCGCCAAGCATGCCCTCGAAATTACGTATCCGCTCTTGCAGTTGCAGAAATTGATCAATGGTGAGCTGTGGAGCGCAATTAATTAGCATGTCACTGGAGAATAGTTCAGGTCGGTAAACTCAACAAACACACATACACACGCACACACATACACACAGATACACAGACACACTCTAGCACACACCACCTTTCCCGCCTAGTAATATTCATTCTCGTATAGATCACGTGGATCGCCACAGCAACCAACAAAACGCAATCGCGTATCCTCGACACACAGTTTGGCATCCTCTTTCATCTCCTTGAGCTTAACGCGCACCTCTTCGCGCATTAGATTGCGACACATGGCCACGAGCCCCATGCCCAGCAGCATGTATATAAAATTGATGGCCAGCTTTGAGTGCTGATCTGTGATCAGATCGGTAGCCTCATTGGGATCAGCGCTAATGTCTTCGCGTAGCTTCTGCGCTGCTGCAGTCACATCTGCGGCCGTTGTTAACGAAGCGCCGGGCACAAAGTCACCGAATCCGATTTTACACAATGATGTCATGCAGAAATAGAAACTATTGAGGAAACTCCACTTCTCCCAGTTGGCAAACATGATGGTGCCCGTCAGTACATAGAATATAATGACCCACAAGCATGCTGTCGATGGCACAATGATCTTCTTGCGCAGCGTGAGAGCTCCAAGACTGCCACCCTCTAGGGCCTCCAAGCGGGCATCGTAGTTTCGTTCCTGTGTACAGTCGTGCATGGAGCGATAGAGAAATTTAAAGGATCGGGCAAGGACACGACCCATGTTGAGAAAGTAGAGTATGTAGAGGGGTATACCAAATGTGGCATATATGACGGTGAATCCCTTTCCCCAAGGCGTTCGTGGCACCATGTTACCATAGCCAATCATTGTGATGACGGAGAGGCAAAACATCAAAGCGGCCGGAAAACTCCACATTTGTGCGGGACTACGGAATACATAGCCATTCTTGATAATGGCTGCTATCTGTGCCTGATATTCTCTCAGCACATCGTTCGTTTCGTTCACCCAAATCGGTTTATCAATCAGATTATGCTCCTCCGTGATATCCCATAGTTTCTGTGAGCAGTTCTGTCGCAAACTAGCCACATAGGCGGACGTGTTATCCACATATCCCTGCTCAATGTTCATGAAGGTCAGTGCTCCAAAAATGGCATAGACCACAATTAGGGCACCCACGCCAACCTGTGTACACATGAAGGTCACAAAGTTCCTGCAGCATCGTTTCACCCGCTTCCTGGGCTGATTGCTGGCGGTGGAGGAGACGGTGGATGGCACACCGAGCACTTGCGGTGAACTACGTTGAAATTTGTTCGACATTTTATGTTGTTGCTGAATTTCATGCAATTACATTGTTATATAATTCCAAGTCGAAACTAAATTGTATTTCTGAATTCTATCTTGTTCATCAGTCAGTAAGCGTTTGGGAAAATCACATTAGTTTTCTATACGCGAGTGTGGGAGGAGGGATTGAAAAGGGAGAAGACTTTCAAATCAGCACAAATGCTATAAATAAATCGCACGCACTGTCCATACTACAACACATTTCCCGTTAACAATCACGCCGATCTTTCCTTGGAAAGAGAGTAATAGCGGAAGCAAGAGAGATGCGTTCACCACGGCCGCCAAAATTAAACTGTTTGTGCTCCAAAAACTATTTCTCTGGGCAGCGTCCATTCAACACACAAACGCACATATATGTACGTATGCACATGCATATCCATGCAAGCGTGTGTGAATGTGTGAGTACGCAAAAGAGTGGAGAGAACGAACATATTTATCTCTTCAAGAGTTTTTTTTTTCATTTTCATCTTTGTATATTTTACGATTTATGAACTATGAAGTCAAAAGCGTATACGCAAAATCACACACACGCACATATACACATTTGTAAAGCTAAAGAAATTATTGATGTTTATGTTTATTGTGAGTGGGCGTGAGTGAGAGTGAACTGTAAATTTCCAATATTTTGATTAATAGTTGGGTGAACAGACGCCACATATCTAACAAAAATTGGTCCAAATTATTTATATACGTACATGTGTGTGCTCACACATGCACATACACAAAGACAAACTTCGGCAAACTCAGCAACAGAAACAAAAACAACTTGAAAGCAAAACAAAAATGTATGTAAATATAAACAAAGAACAAAAAACGCGAAAGAGAGCACAAAAAAAGATTGAAAAATAAGAAAGAAAATAAAAGACAAGAAAGCAAAAAACAAAAATGAGCGCCACAGTGTGTACTGACCCAAAACGAACCCAGTCCCGTTGCGCAGATTGCATTTTTGCACACACGCACTATTTGGTATCGGGTAAGGAGGGTGTGGGGCGCCTTTTTAATTTCACTTTCGCATCTGCACTTGCATAACAGCAAAACACCTCCCTTCTGCAGCTTTTTAAGGGTCGTTAACATTCTGCTTAGCCGGTTTAACCTGTAAGCGAGCGCGCACCTCAGCGGTCGACAGACAACAGATACACAAGAAGACTCCGAAATATCAATGAATGCGCAAGAAACGGGTCAGCGGCGGTAGGTTGCGGTAGGTGAGCGTTGCATATTACGAGGGCGCCATTTAGGGGGTGTTCAGCCAACAGTAGGAGGAGGGAATGCAGAAGGGTGACCAGAGCATTGGCGCATTTGTCATCACTGGCTCCAAAGATGCACTTTAACACTGCTTGCAATGACCCTGAAGATGTGTAACACAGGGCCAGTGCCAAGCGCAGCAGCAGAGGCGGCGACTGCGACAGCGACGGCAGCAATAAAACAGCAGCTTTGAGGGGTGAAATGCGTAGCGAAGAGATGGATTTTTTCAATACACACAAACACACATACTACTTCAGTCGCACATATACACACGCACACATATTTCACAAATTTTATGCAAACTTTTCAGCGCACCGCTCGAATTTTGCAATGGTTGAACATTTTGTAGTTCTCCATGTACTTACGCCGTTTTTTGTTTTAATTTGTTGCTTTAATTTGTTTAGTTAAAAAAATATTCCCGCGTCTTTTGCTTCTATCCTGTTTTCTTTTAGCTCTACGTCTGTATTTTTAATTTCGCATTTTTACATTGACATTTTCGCTGACATCTAATATGGGCACACAATTTTGCTTGAAATCCCAAAAGCTGGTCACATTGCTGCTGGGTACAAAAATACTGAAAATACCAGTATGCCTTATGTGGCAACTACTCCATCACCTTAATTGAGCGAAGTGGCAACTCCGGCAAAATGTATTTGTGTCAAACTTTTCAAATTGAGTTTCGTAACGGTTTTGAGCCTTTCAACTATTTATTCGCACAACATATGATTAAAGAGTGAATTATCAATTAATTTAAAGCTTTTTAAAATTAAATTAGTTTATTTTGATCTGAGACCTAATACTTACAGTAAAAATCCATATACTTACGAACCTACTATATTGTAAATCTTCTATCACGTCTCTGGGTACTTACAGGTACTAACAAAGAGCTGAAAATAAAAAATTATGCAAAGTTCCCCCCAAAGCCTAACGATTTGAATTGTGCTTCCGACAGGAAATGGGTAATACGTATATCAAAAATCTGGTGTCGTATACATGAAACAATTTTGTTAATAATAATCATAAATTTTATTTGTTTTCATTTTGTTTGACATTAAAATGCAGCTATTGGTTTATATTTATGATTGGATTTGAATAAATTTATAATATATATATGCATATACGCGTAAGCATATTATGTATTCGTATATATATGTATGTGTATTGATTTACTATAACTTGTAGACGACCAAAAAAATGATTAAGTTTTAAATATTTTATTTGCCATTGTGGGTTATAGTTAAATGTAATAATGAAATGGCACACATACATATGTAGTATGTATATATGTGTTATTTGTTTATGTCGTTAGTTGAGCAATATATTAATTATTTATGTTTGAACTCTTATTATTAAATTAGCGAGAGAAGAGTGAAAAAATAATTATATTGAATTCCATTTTAATTCGTAGTGCATGTCCATATATTTTTTTTAAGTGAGTTACCTCCTGGATAAAGCATAAATTTAATGCTTTGTGTATAAAAATACCTTAGGCTTCAGTGGGATTAATTTACTATATAAAAACCACTCGAAAGTAGAGCTATCCTTTGGTTGGGTGTTTATGTGTGTGGGTGGGCGTGTTTGTGATTGTGTGTACTAAATTTGTAGTATAACTAATGTAGTAACTTGTGTTTTCATTTTTAATATAATTTCATATTTATTACATTTTTGGTACATAAATCTGTGTATTGTGTTTGAATTTTCCTTACAAGTTTTGTGCTTTTGCTTCATATGTTATTCCAATATTGTTGTTGTTTTTGTATCTGTGTGTTTGTGTGTGTGTGTGTGTTGTGTGTTTGTGTATTTAGGCTGAATAGTTATAAAACTAAATAAAATTATAATCATAAAGTTGTATATAAATTTTGTATATGGTACGTGAAACTGCATATACATAACTTAAAACAGTGCACGTAACTAAATAAAAGTAATAGCGGTAAATTAATAACTAAGAAATTATTTTATACATTTTGTGCTTTGGACCGAAATATAACAATTTTGATAATGTAATGTAATTTAATGTAATTACTTAGTTAACAATAATAATCAAAAGGCAAGCAACAGAAATTGATTGATCAATTTGATTAATTTTAAATATATAAAACATTATTTCGATGTTGCCTTTCCTTAATTATATTTGTTGTTTTCAAGTTTTGTGCCGAAAATATCACATTGATTTTATTTTTTATGTTTTAGGATTGTAGTTTTAAATTTTGCCATTATTAATTTGAATAAGTGCCAAACCATAATTTTGCCTATCACAAAATGTTTAAAATTAACTGCTTAACTCAAAGACATGATTTTTTTAAATTAAAATAGAGTTGTGAATTCTAATTAGCGTAAGCATAGTATTAGTTACTTACAAAGTGGTTTACATTTTTTTTGTTTTTTTTTTTTGTTTCAAATTAGTTTTCGAATTGCAATTTAATTAATTTATAACATTTACGGTAGGTAGTAGTACTTAGCAACATTTGATATGAATTATTTGAATTAAATTTGATTGTTTTTTTTTTTTTTTCTTTCACACAAATTATTTAGAAACTTTTTATTTATAAATATAGGTATACGGTAATATAGTATATATATTAGCAAGCTTAGTATTAATGTTTAACAAAAAATGTGAGGTGGTTCAAGTGGTTCGCATTTAGTCTAAGAACTTACAACTTATCAAGAACTTTAGCCATAAGACAAAAAAACTATATATAAATTTATATAAAAAACACACGCAAATCTTAGGAAAATAAGAAACAAACAAATTTAACAAACAAATATTGTACATGATTTGCCTGTGTGTGTGTGTGTGTGTGCGTGTGTGTGTGTTGTTGTTAAATTAATATAGTTTCTATGTAGTTACAGTTGTTTAAAAAAACACAATTCATTAAAATTAAGCAATCAATCAACAATTAAACTGAAATGCATCTGAGGTATATCAAAATTTCTTCGTAGTTCTTTGAGTAATTTATCTACTCTTTGCAAAAAATAACTATAATTAAATTATATATATTACAAAACATATGTATATGTCTATGTATGTGTGTGTGTGTGTGTGGTTGTGTGTGCACTATATACTAATGTGACATTTCATATATGTATATGAGTAGAGTAGTACGAATATAGGTGACTTTTGGACTACCGGATCAGTTACAATTTCATCGATCCTATTCTATCCGATCCGAACCCAGCGATAAATTTTACATTTAGATTTAGTTTACGTTTTCACTATAAACATATAGTTATTATTATTAATTATAATATGTAGCTTATTTCTTTTCTTTTTTTTTTTTATTTATTTTTTAGTTTAGGAAACAACACGCAGAAACCTTTAAAGTTGTTTGTTTAATTTTCTTAGTTGATTTTTTTTACAACGATTCTAATTTCGAAACCGAAACCGTTCTCCAGTGTTCTATATATTTTTGGGTTATATAGTTAACACTATATATATAGTAAATCGCGGATATAGTGCGAAAAGAACTTTATAACTAGCCATTTAAATGGTATGTACTAAGTTTATATATATAATATTATTTTATATATAGTATATGTAGTTGTTTGTTTATATGTATGCCTGCTGTATTATATAGATATATATTTTTTAAAATTGTGTTTTTATTTTGTTTTGTTTTTAGCATCTTCGGTTCTGTATATTTTGGGTTATTGCTTTGAGGCATTAAATGAGAACAAAGCGATAAATTTACAAGCGACTTTGGAGCTGGCTAAATGCAAAAAATTACAGGTAAGAAACGGTTTATCGATAGCGATTTATCGAAAGCGATAACTTAGACGTTAGTAGGAAAAAGTCGCGAGCTAAACGCTTAATAAATCTTTGCCAATTTTGTATATCTAACTGTAACTGTAGATGTATCTGTATCTTTAGATGTTACTGCAATTTAATCTTTAGCTGGTACTGTAATCTGTATCTTTTCTATTTGCTGTTTGCTGTTTGTTGTTTTTGGGGTTGTTGTTGCTTCCGTTGGGATTTTGCCTGTTCCTTATATCGAGGAGTTCAGCTTGAGCAAACGATCCGGATGCTTGACCCTCAGATGTGAGCGCAGCGTATCGATCCGACTGTAGGTGGCCGGACAATAGGGACACATGGATCTCTGGGCGGTATGGGAGTGAAAGTGATGCCAGCGATTGGTCACCTCCTTGCCGCAGGAACGGCAGCGCCACATCGTGCCAGGATCACGGGACGGTGTAAACATATTGTGATAGGACATGGTGTGATGTGAATTATGGCCGGTGCTTGTCGGTGTACTGGCTCCCCCCATGGCGGCTGCCTGTGCCGCATTGTATCCATGGGCTGGGGGTGTGCCTCCAGAATTATTATGGCCATTGCCGGCGGCGCGTATGTAGTGCAACGGATGATATTCGCTCTTCAGGGCCGCCGAGAGGTGCATGCTAAACGGCGGTGGCGGCGGGGAGGCCGACGAGGAGGTCGAGAGCGGTGTCGACAGATGGTGACGAGCGGAGGCGCCTGTTTGCGAGAACGAGAAAGAGAAGAACAGACACACAACAGCCCGTCGAGCGGGACGAAAATCAGCCCAGAGAAATACACATCTTATTGTTGTTTGTTTTTGTTTTCAATTTGGTAATTTTTTTTTTTTAGGTATGATAAGGATAGTAAGAGAGACAGAGAGAGAGAGAGAGAGAAGGAGAGTGATAGACAGACAGAGGCAGAGTAATAGACATAAGGCAAACAAAAAATAGTTTGTTTGAGAGCAAAGAATTAATTTAATGGCGGGAAATTAAAGTACAAACTAAAAACTAACTAGGGATACTAAACACAAATAAAAGAATTAGGGTAAAAATCAAACTAAAAAAGAGGCGAAAATTAAAAACAAAAACAAAATATTTATATATGTATATATACATATATATGTGGTATATGTATGTATATGTATATGTATGTTGGCTAACTACGATCAAGCAACTTAATCAAAAAATTATGCGAATTAAATACAAACAGATTGACATCGTCATAAGACTAGAACTAAGCAAGTTTATAAAAACAGAACTAACTAAAAATATAACTAAAAGTTCAACTAAACATACAAATGGTGGAAAAACTAAAAATATTCAACTGTTTTTTAGTTTTTGAAATAAATTTTCAATTTCAGTTTTTCCCCTCACATTCAAGCGTGCAAGTTTTGGTTTTAAAACATAATATAATTAAATCAATTTATAAATTGCAGCTCTCTCTGACTTAAATAATATATATGTTTGCTTAAAAGTTCTAAAAAAAATGCCTCCGTTCGATTTGCTCAGTTTTTTTTTTTGGCTGAAATAGTTATGTTCAGTTGATATATATATTTTGTTGAATATCAATTAAATTAGTCACAAATCAGCTGCATCAAATTATTATTAGATAACAGTACATTGAGGTGTTTTATAGTTTATATATTATATTGTATATATATATATATAAATGTATATAAAGTATTGAGCACAAATGTAAACACAATTGATCTGATGACAATATAATTAATAGTTGAGTGTAAATATGTGTGTGAGAAAATATTAAAGATAATATTCATTTAAAGGGTTTTTTTTGGGTGTAACTCATTTGTGGCAAGATTCATTTGATTTCAGTTAAACTTAATAAAAAGTTATAAAATCAGGAGACAAACATATAATAATCATACATAAAATATAAGTATATATCGATATATAATATAAATAAAATGCAATAAATAATTATAAAAGTTAAAGGTAAAAAACAGGAAATTGGGCCGAGGTTTGAAAATTGTACACACAATGTATGTGTTCATGTTTATGCATGTATAGTATGAAAATATATATGTATCGGTGTGTGTGTGTGTGTGTGTGTGTGCGTGTCGTTGTTGTGTGTGTAATGGTTTATATATATATAAATATTTGTTGGCTAGTCATGGACACCCCCTACTAAGTCTTTGGAAGCACAATTCAAAGCGTTCAACTCAGGAAGAAAGAAAAAGTGATCACCATTTTGTTGTTGGTTCCATAAAATTCAATTTATTAGCATTTAAAATTTTGTAATTTTAAATTTTTTTTTCATTTTTATTACTTTTTTGTTTTTTTTTGTAGTATTTTTAAGACTGTATGTCGATTGATTTGCCTGCTATTCATCAGTATTCAGTTATATATCATATAGTTTATATTTTATTTTATATTTTTTGTGGTTCTTGTTGAAATTAATATAACGCTGTCATTATGAATAGAATGTTTTATTAAAAATGTTTTAAAATATATATGTATGTAATCATATATAAAAGAATTTAAACAAATGCTGCAAGAATTTGCTTAGCGTTAATTGTTTTTTTTCTCTTTTGTTTTTTTGTTTATAAATAAAACTAAAATTATTTGTATTGCGTTTTATTAATACAAGTTATATTAATACTTAAGAACTAAGATTACATTGAAACTAGTTAAAAGTTTAGAACTTTTCATATCGAACTGCAACAAATGCGCTAAAATTGCTTGGCTGTTAAATTAGTTTATATAAAAACAATAATTTTAAATTAGAAAAACTAAAAAAAAAAACAATTGTAGGTTGCTTTTTTCTTAATCATTTTGTTTGTTTGTTTGTAAGTCTTTCTGGGGTTAAGCAAAATAATAAATATGCATTTTGGAGGGGTCAAAGGTCGAGGGTCTTACTGGTGCGATTTTGGATGTGTGTGTGTGTGTGTGTAAGAGTGTGTTGCTTTTCTTTTATGTTAAGTTAAGTATTTGAAATAGACACAGAAATGTAGCAAAAAGTTATATATTTTCATTATCATTAACTAACTGCACAATATGAGTACTATCGGTATATAGATCATATATATGTATTATATATATAATGTGGTAAATTTTCTATATATTCAGATACATACATAGTTATATAGTGATATGCTAACATTCGTTTAAATGTTTCTATAGTATTTTAATCGTAATTTAAATGGTTACCATACACCCTCTTTCCCACGCCCTCCCCACCGCCCACTTCCGCTTCCACTTCACTCCCCAAATTCCAATTCCAATTCCACTTGCACTTCATACACTTAAACAAAAACTAGACATATTGCACATACATAAGTTCAAAAAGCTGTCTTCTATTCAGGGTCTCTCGGTCGGGAAAGGTTTTTGTTTTTTTTTTTTTTTTTTTTTTTGGGGAAGTTTGATTTGCATTTAAAGTATATATTTGGATTTAGCACCATTTTGCATACCACAAATAAGATATTATATCAATAAGATATCTTCGATATTCTATTTTCATTTTTCATTTTTTCTCCTTTTCTTTTATAATTAACATAATTTCATTTTGTAATGTGTGTAGTTTAGTTTAACTATAGTTATCACATCATATATAGATAAATTTCATGTTGTTTAACAAAGCAGAGTTAAAAAATATATATATGTAAAAAAACATTAAACAAACATTAAGTCGGGGCAGTATCTGATGTTGCATTAATTAATTAATTACTAAACATTTCATGTTACAAAAGAATTACAAATTAGAACAAATAAATAGTATTAATATTATTAATTCTTGAACTGGTTTTTTTTTCGTTTTCTTTTTTTTAGGCATTTTTGGGATGTGCGCACCAAAATTTTCAATAAAAATTATAAATTAAACAAAGTGGCAACAAATAAATTAAATATACAACAACAAATAAGATTTACAGAACTACTACTTAGTGAAGAAATGTCGTAAAAAATTAATGAATAATTAATTTTAAATGTATATTAAATATAAAAGTATAAGTAAAAGTATTTACAGTGGCTTACAAAAAAATGCTGCAAAACTAATGTTAATTATTTAATCATACAACTAAATTATAAATGTACTGTATTTATGTTTTGTGTGTTTAGACTGGTTAACAAAACGTGTTCTCTTTAACTCTTTTAGCCCTAAACCGACACTCACATGCATTGGATTTGGGTATTTGGTAGGGGTGGAGGTAGTGGCTAGTGGAGGGGTAGGAAAATTACTATATAATACAATAATGGCTTGAGTTTGGATGCGGAACAGGGTATTAGATAATCATCATTCGCACACTCACACATTCACTCAGTTATAATTTATAAATAAATTAACATTTTATTTTTGATGCTGTTTTTTTGCTGTGTATGTTTATGTAAATTTTATATATTATTTATTTATATTTAAATAATTAATTAATAATAGGGCATCGTATGCATGTCTTCTTCTTCTTCTTATTATTTTTTTTTATCTTTCAAGTTTAACATCTTTTGCACATAATAAATATTGTGATATTTATGTGAAGTAAAAATATGTTTAATTGTTAGTTAGTTAAACTATTTATTAAACTATTTTACAATGGGTATTATTTTGTATATAGGTATATAGTTAACATGAGAACTACAACATTTAGAAAAGTTTTTTAAAATTAGCTGCACTGAAATCTCTCTCAAAATGTCTTTAAACTTTTGCGACTTAATTTTTATATATTTTACTTGAAACATTTTAGATAGTTACTGTGTGCGTGTGTGTGGGTGTATTGAGTGTTGAGTGTGTGGGTGTTAAGTGTGAAATGCAGCTACTAAAACAGGTGCAAATACAGTGCAGCCAATTGAATTGGCACAATAGTTGTTGCCCCACAGTTGGCACCAAAACAGCAAATAGTTTTTCAAATATCAAACAATTAAAATATTTGAATGCTCAAATTGTATATAGTATGTATAGTATTTAGTGATTTCTGTAGTATTTTCCTTAGTGTTTTGTTGCCTTTAGTCCGCTGCCTTTGGAAACCCTGTTAAAATACCATTACTATTATTATTATTACCATTATTATTATTGTTATAAATATTTTATTTTTATTTTTATGTAGCAACAAATGAATCCAGTTGAAACCATGAATCGTACACAGGTCAGCTTTTGATTCCATTTACATAATTTTCATAATTTTCCTTTCCATTTAATGCGTGAATTTTCTTTGCTTTTCTTGGCTTTCCGCAAGTTCTCTTCTGCTTGTTTTTCCCTATATAATTGACAAATAAATTTGGCTTACCATAATATTTTTCAATGCATGGTCAACATTAAAGATTTCATTCAGTTAGTTCATTATATTTATATATATATTTGCTTAGTCTGAGTATCGATCGGTTTCCTTCTTGTTGTTGTTATTGCTGTTGTTTCTTTACTTGCTGTTGTTGTTGTTGCTGATTTGTTGCCACTTTTTAAGGTGGCAGCTGCCTGTTGAAGCTTCTAGTATGGTTAGCATAACTGTTAACATTATTATTATAATTATTACTATTAATATTAGCATTAGCATTAGCATTACTATTAGTAGCTGTCGTAATTGTAGTTGATATAGTTGTGGTAGTAGCTTCCATTTGATTGGCATTTATTGTATTGCTATTGCTATTGTTGTTGCTGTTGCGATTGCTGTTGCTATTGCACATGGTTTCGTGGGCAACACGATTGCTGCCATCAACATTGCAGCTGGTCAGTTGCTTCAATTGTGCCATATAGTGATCGAAGCTCTGCCGCATGCAGTTCTCCTCAATCCTTGGCTGCTGCTCGTCCTCCTCTTCCTCCTCCTCAAGCTCATTTTCGCTCTCATCAATCACAATTGTTTGATGTTGCTGCTGTTGCAGTTTCCGCTGTTGTTGCTGCTGCTGTTGTTGTTGTTGTTGTTGCTGCTGCTGTTGTTGTTGCAGCAATCTCATGTTGCCGTTGTTTAGTGTAGTTTGCTGTTTGGCCTCATAATAATTTCGTGCATAGAAATTGAACGGTTGCAGCCTTAAATGTTGCTGCTGTTGTTGGCGGCGCTGATATTGCTGCTGTTGTTGTTGTTGGTGGTGTTGGTGGTGCTGCTGCTGTTGCTGGTGGTAGTTAGTGGCAAAGTGCGGCGTGTGTTTAATGGACGACTCGTCTAGACTCCAAGCACTGTAGTTCCAGGACATGTACTGGTTGTATCATTCACTTGTTGCATTGTGTTGCTGCTGCTGGTGATGCTGTGGCTGCAACTGTTGGTGCAGCATATGCTGCTGTGCTAATGCGTGGGCATGTTGCTGCAATTGTTGTTGCTGTGATTGCTGCTGGTGTTGCTGTTGCTGTGACTGTTGTTGCTGCTGCTGCTGCTGGTGTTGATGCTGCTGCTGCTGCGCGGCTGTAAATGCTGCTGCTGCTGCCGCTGCCATAGCCGCCTGCGATGCGGCTGCCAACTGAGTAGCTGTGGGCGTGCCTGCGCCCACCGTTGTCGCCGAGGCGGACATTAAATTGTCGAACTTGCGCGTATCCGGATTGTACATGGGATGTTTGAACTTGCAGTGAGTGCGCAGGTTGTCGCTGCGGGTGTAGGTGGCGCGGCAGAGGGGGCACTCGAAGCGGCCGGGGAAGTGGACATGATAGTGGTTGCGTATGTGCGTCACGACCTTGCCACAGAGCTTGCAGCGATGCAGGTTGCAGCCACCGGAGAGACGCTCAAAGGTCAGCCTCATGTGCCACGCCTTTGAGCCTTGTTTGCATAATCGATTTCATATATTTTTCAATATTTTATTTGTAATTCAATTCGTTTTTAATATGTATATATATTTGCATTGGCATTATATTGATATTGATTTTGATTCGATTTATATTTTTGTTTTTGGTATTTGTTTTTTGGTTTGGTTTGATTTGATTTGATTTCATTGGATTTGGTTTGGTTTGTTCGTTCAAACGCGTAAAGAAAAAAGAAGAGAAAAACAATGTTGTTGTTGGTGATTCACAGAAACAGAAAAATCATTTTTATAATTATTCTTAAGCTGTATAATTATTGAATGCATTTGGTATTTGGTTTTGGTTTTTGTTTTTGGCATTTGTTTCTAACTGTATATTGCCCTTCATTAACATTGCCAATCGGTAATCGGTAAACGATACACGATTCTATTCCATATGATCTGAACTGATTTTAGTATTAAATAGTATATAAGTATGATATGTACTGGAAACTCAAGTGTGTTGATTTTTTAGGGGGAACCATGAGAGGTGTTTTTATATTATTAATAAAATTAATATTATATAGGGGGAAGGAGAAGGATTCTTGATTTTAATTGTAGATTAATCCTTAAAATTTCAAAATATATTCACGACAAAATTTTGTTACACCCAAAAAAAAAAAAAAAAACAAAAATGAGATGGGATTTACAAAAGATTAGAAAAATAAGAAATGAAATAATTTGAATAAAATTTGGAATATGTTGACAACACGACAAGAAGGGGAAATTAAATAAAAATATATATTTATGTACTTAATTAAATAATAGTATTAAAATTGAAGACTTGCTTAACAAATATTTTAAACATATTATTTACAATAATTAATGGTAATAAGACGAAAGTTTGATCGATTTTATTTGAAGAACCCAAACCAAATTATGTACGAGTATGTAAACGATTATATATAATATATATATATATATATATATATGCAATGAGCGGTATTTTTTAGTATTTTTATATTGAATTTATCTTTTTTGATATGCCGATTTTGTTGTTGATTATTTTTCACATAGTATAATTATATAAAAAACTAAAATGCTTTATACTTGTTGAATGGTTTAATAAATGATGAGTGTATGTGTATGTTTTTGTTTGTCTGTTAAATTGATTATAATTGTTGATTTTTGGTTGTGCCGAAACCTGATTAGTTTCAAATTGTTGTACGGGTACTTTGTAGTGGTGTTTACTATTTGTTTGAGGGATGCCAAATGTATGAATGGTACAGGGTAGTTTACAAAGAAAAGGGGTCAAATTTCACTGGTTAAATTCGATATAAACAACGCGATGATGTGAGCATTTAAGTTTCTATATTAAAAAATAAAAGTAACAAAATGAGATGGGGGAGATAGAAAGAGAGAGAGAGAGAGAGAGAGAGAGGGGGAGCAGAGCCAGATATTGGGGCCAATTAAACAGTTGGTATGATTAGCACATCGATATCGAACATATTTTCAACACCCCTCCTGCCTGCTGCATACAAATAGTGATCAAAATCATATCAATAAGATTCTTCAGATAAATAACAAAAGAGCGAGAAAGACAGTAACAGAGAGAGAGATAGAGAGAGCGAAAGAGACGCAGTTTAAGATATAGTGAATGAAGTGTATAAAAAATAACAAAATAAATAAGTAAAGTATAAACATTTTCAATTGTTTTGGCCAATTCCTGTTTTTTTTCCAGTAAATTTTATAAAAATTTTAAATTTCTTTGCATAGCATTTATGAAATAATAATAAAAAAAAAATAATACCGTAGTAAGAAAAACACACATAAATAAATCAATACGTAACTTAGACATAAAGATATTGAGAACTAATGAAACATATAGATATATATAGCTCTATAGTCATACTGATTGATTACTCGTAACTTGAGGATAGTTGCTTAAGAAGAGCTTAAAAAATGAAACTTACCGTAAGTAGAAAGTGCGCTTTGTAGTTTTAATATTTAAGTTGTAATTTAAAATTTAAATTTTAATTGAAAACTGATTTATTTGATCTGGGTTAATTTAGTTGGTTTATCTTGTTGTTAGTTTCAGTACCTAGGGGCAATAGTTGTGATTTTTTTCTTTTTTGTTTTTTAATGAAAAGAACTGGAATTTGATTTGAAAGAGATTTATTAAGTAAAGTTAAAGATGTTAAGTAATGTTTTTTGTTTGTTTTTTTTTTTTTAATTCTTTTTGTTTATGTTTTAGAGTTAGAGTTTTGCATAATTTGATTTGATTTGCTTTCAACTACGACTAACTGTAAATACACTGCAATTAATTTGCATTTAATATGTGTAATTATTTGTATTATTGTTGCTGAATATTATAATTCCGTTTCTCTATAGCAAAACGACTTTTCAAATATTTACCAATTAAATAAATTTATTAAAATATTTAAATATGCAACTAAGGGTCTTCGGTGGGTGTTTTGCCAAAGATACGAGTACAAACTTGAACTTAACGCATATTTCAACTGCATTTGTATTCGATCAGATATTTAAATATTTCAGTGCTCGAGGGGCTCATTTTATTAGCACTTTACAACTGCAGTTAAAATAAAACGTTTGTTGTTTACAATAAAATGACATTATTTGATTACAAATGACACAAACCTTATGTTAAATTTAATTTTAAAAAATAAAATGATTTCGAATAACATTTTTGAAAGTGTATTTAAGTGTTTTTGAAATCGTTTTGATTCCTATTGCTTTTGCATTTCCAAAGTTTTCAGCTACTCATAATTAGTCTCGTTGTTGCTTGCCTCACTCGTTGCATTTTTTATGTTTTTGTTTTATTAATTTTGGACGTTAAAATTGCATTATTTAATGTGTAATATGGCACACAAAATATTTAAATATATATATATATTAGTTAAACCTGACTACAGCACATGTTAAAAAATAAAACCAAACGAAATTAAAATAAATTAAGTTTGATAATTCAAGTTGTGGAATTCTAATGTAATACTTTTCAATGTTTGTTCTTAAGTACTGGTCTCGGTATATAATTTTTTTTTTATTTTGTTTTTGGCTAAGTTTCAAGTACCATATTTAAGTGTAAAAAGCATCTAAAGGTTATAAGTAACAATAATAAAAAGTCTTTTAAATCAACTACAAGAGTACTACAATATATACTTTGATTTATCTAAAAACTTCTGAATACCATATTGTTTCAATATTGAAATTACGTATTTAGTTATTAGTTTTTTGTTTGTGATTTGATTAGATTTGACTTGAAATTTGAAAACCTTTAAGATTTTAAGACTTTATTTGATTTGTTTAACTTTGTTTGGTTTTTCCTGTCTTTAAGTAATTTTAGCGGTGAGCATTGAAGAAACTCTATTTATTTTGGGGAAACTCTTAGTGAGTTGTCTAGTTAAGTATATAAATTTATAACTGAATCGATTAGCTTGGATTAACTTAGACACAGAACGTTGGTTGATTAACGTATGTCTAGTCTAACTACCTAGAGAAGTGATCACATATGTACATAATGACTGAAAAATCGATCCTTAATATCCGCATGCTTTATCTTGCAATGGGCCTTCATATTATCGCGTCGTGTAAACTTCTGACCGCAAACTGGACACTCGTGACTCTGTGGTCTGTGGATATTGGCATGATGCCACCGATTCGACACGATCTTGTTGCAACTGACACAGCGATATAGTGTGGGCAGTGTACCCGATAGCTGCACGAAGAGTGTCGAGTAGTCGATGTTGTGATCTCTTCGATTTGCTGCTGCTGCAGCTGCTGCCGCTGCGGCCGCTGCTGCTGCCGATGTACTGCTGCCCGAGGAGCTTGGCTGCGGGGAGAGTGGTGCTACGGCGGGCGTATAGTGCGGCGAGGGGTGTGGCGGATGGGCGTGGTGATGATGGGGATGATGTCCATAGCTATGCGATAGTTCCACTTGCTGTTGCTCGTTCGGCGACTGCTGGAGTGCGTAGCTAAGCTGCTGGTCACGGTAGCTGCTGCTCACTGTAGCTGCTGCTGTGGGCGTGTGAGTGGGCGAATACGCGGCTTCGGCCACGCACAGCGTCTCGGCAGCAGTGGCAGCCACAATGGCGCTGCTGTGACGACCCAAATTAAGCGCCGTTTGCGGTGCTGTGGCCACCTGATGGGCAAGCGGATGCAGGTGATGGTGATGGGGATGCGGATGTGGCTGCTGTTGCTGGCGACTGCAGCGTATGGCACGCATGTTGCGCTCCTTGCACTTGTACTCGCAGTTGTCCAAGTAAATGTCCGTTTGCGGTGGTTCCTCATCGTGTGGTGCATAGATGATGGCACGCCTATATTTGGGCGTGGCATGATAGGCAGCGGCAGCCAAAGCTTCAGTTTCGCCTTCCCGATCCTCCATTTCCTCCTGTTCGACGTCCATGTCGTGATCGTGTTGCCGATTGTTGAGCTCTACACTAGTTTCGGCACCAGCGATGTCGTGTCTTTCGATAACGGTATCGGTGTCTGCCTCGTGCTTGCTGGCACTGTTAAAACATTTAACGCGACCTGCAAACATTTGCGTTTTCGTATTATGCGTTATCACTGTGGGAGAATGGCGATAGTTTTTTTTTTGGCGGTGATTTTTTTTTTTTTTTTTTTTTGGTTTATAGTTTTGGTTTTTGGGGATTGGCGAGTGCATCAAGTGGCATGTGGACCATGGAATGCAATGCCAGGCCGTGTGTGTTGCGCGCTCTCGTTTACATTCCATGCGCACAATGGGCTCTGGCCAATTTGTTTTTGGTAATGAACTTAAAGGTGTGCGCAATCAGCAACTAGTGTATGGTATTTTATTTTTGGTATATAGTATGTTTAGCAGGTATTAAGATATACATAAACTTATGTATTGTATGTACGAGAGAGTATTTTAGGTAATATGCAAACGAATGGAACAACAGTCAGCTACTAGAATTATTTCTTAGTTTTGGATTTGGTTTTTGGAAAACTTTATATTTCATTTCATTTAGTATGTGGTACGTGTGTATTTATATAAAATTGTTTTTGTTTTTCGCATATAAGTTGAACGAAACAAAAAGTAATTATCATAGGTATTTAATTAAATGCATTGACAGTGGAACTAGGAGCAAAGCTGGCTGGCTAAATAGCTGGATCTTGTACGGGATTTCAAATCATATAAAAAAATTTTTTTTTTTATTTTTCAACAAAACAAAACTAAATTGTAATTGTGTTGGTATTTTTTATAGCATCTTAATGTAATGGGCTCTTTTGGGTGATAAATACTAAAAATAAATTTATAATTAACACAAATTAAAATTGGCCTTAAAGCTAAGGTGTGTTTTCATTTGCTTTTGGTTTCGGGTTGTTGGCAGGTTTCATAAAGGACATTAGAGGCTCTATATAACTAAAATAAAAAAATCAATTCAGCTAAAATTTAAAATCATGTTTTGCAGTTTATATTGCATAATGGCATATAAGGAAAAACAACAATGTAAACAAATCAAAATGTTAACTCATACATATGTTTGTGTCATTTGTGAACATTTACATTTATAATACAATTTTTATATAATTTCATTTGTTTTCTTTTTGTTCATTTAGTCATTTATTTCAGTACTTCAATGTTGCAACAAATTTTCAGCAATATACGAGATTTGCAAATATATTTTAAGTTTTTTTTGTGTTTTCATTCTGTTACAAATTCTATTTCATTTTTTTAAACAATTTTTGTTTATTTTTCTCATATTCCAGTTCTTTTTTTACCTATGTGGGGGAGTATAGCTTTGCAAATGGTGTTGATGGGAAGATTTTGTTAAGGTATAATTTTCATAAAATTTTAGCGCTATGTGGAGCCAATGTGCACAGCAATATTCTTGCGCACGGCGTTTTTGGTTTTTTTTTTCTTAAGACCGTAAGACTATTATCACACACACATACATACATACACACACACACACACACACAAAACATACACATAGATATATATGTTTAAAGAGGCGAAAATATATTCGAAAAACATTTAGTAGATTGACAAACCAATTAAAAAACAGACAATCATTTACATCTCGTTAAACAGTGTGGCAAATAAATTGAGCTCACATTAAATTAAATTATGCAGCAAAAGGTTAGTGTAAATATTTAACAGAAAAATTATATAGAAACTGAATGAATTTTGAAGCTGTGGCGTTTTGTTTTTGATTTTGTTTTACTTTTGTTTTTTTTTTCATACCGAAAAAATATTATATATATTTTTTTTGGTTTTTTTTTTTTTTTGGTTTTTGTTTTTACTCAAAGTTATTGAATTTTGGTTTTGGTTTTTACGTATTCGATTTTCTTAGACAATAAGTTGCAACATTAAAGACGAAAATAGAGTTGAAAAATTTGAGGGTTTTCTTTAAGTTTAGCAGAGTTATGAATAAGAAATAAAAAATAAACAGAAAATTTGTAAAAAACGCACTTTAAAAGGCTTCTAGAACAGAATAAACAAAATTATAAAAAATAATTATTTTCTGAAGGTATAATTAGTTATGTAAATAGAGTTCAAGAGATTTTAAGTTATAAATTTTTTAGCATGTATGTATATATATATATATGTGTGTGTGTGTGTTTAAAAATTTCATCAAAATGTTGTGAGCCAATTTTTCTTGAACTGAACAAATTCGTGGGTGTCAGCGGAGGCATTTTCCTATATATGTAAGAATTACTAAGTGTTATAAGAAAAAATAATAATACTAATCATAATCATAATTGAACTTAATACTTGAATAGAGTAAAAATGAGAGATTGGAATAATTAAAAATAATATGAGTATGTAACGAGACATAATAATAACAGTAATAATAAATGTAATAGTAATAGTGAGGGCGTGTGTGTATGCGTCATAAACATGCAACATGCGGCAACATACAAACTAAGCCGTAACTCTACGATTACGATTACGAATAGATTCGCCTAAAGCTAAATATATATAAATTTATGTATATAGAGATATAACCATATACGGGTAATACAAAATAATGATGGCGATATACGACGAACAACAAAAATAATTAAATATAAATAAGAATATATATAAATATATCGAGATATATGTATATATATTGTATATATAAAACTAGTTGGTAGGAGAGGTGTTGATCTGTTGCGCTAGCAAGTGGCATTTATCTCATACGAGAGAGATAGACAGAGAGAGATAGAGAGAAAGAAAGAGAGAGAGCGCTAAGTTTTTTTTATCTTTCGCTTATGAGTTATCATTCAAAACGCCAATAAAAAGATACATACGGAAATTAAGTAGAAAAATACATAAGTACAAAAGCATTAAAATTAATTAATTAAAAAAAAACGTAACTAAATTAAGAAAAATTTTACTAGTTTACATTAAAGTCTTGTCTTTCCACGCATGAGGACTGAGTATTTGCTTGTCTAGTATATGGATGGGTATCGGGTCGGTTTGGGGATATATATTATATAGGAGTACTATCAAATGCATGCAGGTTATATATATATTTTTGGGATTTGATATTAAACAAAAGTAACTCTGTATACTGGAACTGCCTTAGGATATTTAGGAGCTTAGCAGATCCAATTTATACAGTTCTTTGGGTTTTTAGTTATAGAACGGGTTATACGAAAAATTACGCTAATAGCAAACAGAGGATAAAAAACTCACTACTATTTTTTAATTTACACGATTTCTTATGCTTCGAAAAATAAAAGTTTTTTTTTTACAGAAATCAAAAGCTAATTTAATATTTATATTTTCCATATGGATTATTTTTTTAAGTTTCGAGTGCATTTAGCGTCAAAGCACAGAGAAAGATATGTATATATATATATAAATATTTATATAAAAAATAGTGTAAAAAAAATCAAAAAATATGGTATGGAATAGATGTGAAGCCTGTACTCACCGTCAATGTTGTCCGTCTGATCGAGTGGCAACTGTTTGGTGTCATTGTGATCATCGCGCGCATCTGCGGCCTGCAGCGCGTGTTGTGTGAGTAGCGTGGACATGTCCTCCGCGTGCATTTTTAGCGCGGCAGCGCTCTGAATGCGACAACAAAACGAGAGAGGGAGAAAGAGGGCGAAAGACAGACAGATGGAGTGGGGAAAGAAAGAGAGAGAGAGAGGGAAGAGAGATGCGAAAGAAATGTTGACAATTGTAAATTTCAGTAGTACAAATTGTAAGTCAAAGTTTAAGTTTTAATTTTATTTGACAAATTATTTGCAAAATGCTTCAAGCCGCTTAAACTGATTACATAAGCTACTAACGCTAAACACTAATACTAAACCTGAGCAAGTGCGTCATGTGTGTGTGTGTGTGCGTTCGCGGGTATTTATATATATATGTGTAGTTATATGGTTAAGGACTGGATCAAATGCTATCCTCGCCCACATTAATGGTTATAATGTCGGGCGGTGTGGGTCGTTTCACTGTTTTGCTGCCGGTACTAACGGTACTGCTGCTGCCTGCCAGAGTTGCCAGACTGCCTTGCTCCTGCAGCTCTCGTTCGTAACACAGCCGATGTGATTTACACTTGTTGTGATGATTAACAATCTCGAGACGAAAATTGGAATTCCCCTCGACAAATGAGGTTCGTATGTCGGCCAATTCTGTGCTCCATTTGCGGCAGTGTTTGCAGTACATTGTATTGGCTAACTCATCGTATTGCAGCCAATCGAACTGATATAGCCAATTGGCTCGAAAACGGCCACTTTTGCGTGAGGTGCTGGTGCTACCACTGCTGCTTCCACTATTGTTTGTCACTGCTGTTGGTGGTCCGAGCAACTGTTTGGCCTGTTGCTGCTGCTGCTGTTGTTGCTGCTGTTGCTGCTGCTGCTGCTGTTGGTGTTGCAGCAATCGTTGCACTGTGTTGTCGAGTGTTTCCTGTTGATACTGAAACTGTAGACTCTTCAGTTGGGCCTCAACCGCTTGTTGCAACAGCAACTGATGCATTGAGGCTGCCGTACCGGAGACCGTTTTGCTGGCTGAAAACGCGTCTGTGTCTTTTGGACTGCAAGGTTTGGGCTACACGAAACACCGAGCATTCGCATAAACAAAAACAAAAGGAAACAAAAATTGGAAAAATCAACTTAAGAAAAACGAAAGAAACAAAAAGAAAGAAAAGAAATACCAAAAACAAAAACAACAAAAAAATAGAACAGAGCAAAACAATCTACAGGTAGAGAAGGAAGGATTTTCCGCTGTTTTAGTCAAATTGTTGAGATTTTTTCTTTTTCTTGGCCGATATTCCATTTCGAGATAATCGAATTCCGAGATATTCCGAGAAATCTATGAACAAACCAAACCAAAAACAACCAATCCTTCGTTCTATATCCCCGTTTGCTTTACGCGCTCAATTTTCTCATTTTTCTTTCTCTTTTTTCTTAAGTTTTACAAAAATTACAAGTTTTATTCGTTAGCAGCTTTTTTTGTCGTTTAATTTAGCTTGAAGCATTTTGCAATTGGCTTAAAGTACATATGTGTGTGTGTATGTGTTTGTGTGTTGTTTAAAAAAAAAACACAAAAAAAAGTAGATAAATAATCGAAGGTATTTTTCACAATCAAAGAGAGTTACGAGTATGGATGTAATTGGAACCATCGCACCGGTCCAAAAGAAAAAACCTTAACAATTAACTTAGCAAACTAAACGCATTACGCAATAAATATTTAAGATTTGAAGGGCTGGGGAAAGTACTAAAGGGCTTTCGTCACTTACCGGCAAGTATTCGGGGGGCAAAGCAACGTGATGCTCACGATGTTGCTGCTGTTGTTGCTGCTGTGCATCCATTAGCTCCTGCTTAATACTTAGCGACTGACTGAGACCGCTTAGCGCACTGGCCGCGCCCACATTGCCACCGCCCAGATGGCCGACCGTCATCGATAGTGGTGAGTCTCGTCTACCGCCGCCTCCCGCATCCTCCGACTCCGATGTGCTGCCTCCTGTTTTGGGCACAGGACTCGACTTGAAATTGCTGTGTGCACTAGCCTGTTAAATACAAACGAATTTAATAAAATGAATTAGTTTAAGGTAATTGATTTGTAAGCAGCAAAAGTCTATAAACAGATTTGTGGAGTATTAACTTATTTATTCAGTTTCAGCTTTTTGTATATCTTAATACTAAACATAAAATCTATAAACATATATCTGTCTATATATGATATTTATTATAAATGTTAAACAAATTAAATCTGGCAATAACTTTTAAAAAACCGGTTACACCCTTCTTTAAAAGAATAATTTACATACAAACTTATTTCACAATCGCATCAGTTTATTAACTGTTTATGTCTACTCTTATCTCAAGCAAAATAGTCATTAAAACTAGAATTTGAAATATAATTTTAATTTTGTTGACGCGTGCCAGCTACAGTGATAACACGCTTTAAAAAACGCATACGCACAAACATTAAAATTTTGATCAATGATTACAGAGCGCTGATAAAACCCAACCAAGGGGTAATTTTAGCTCTTTTTTAGCCAAATCATGTGAGCCAAATTGTCGTGCTATCGTAAGTGACAAACATAAATGCTGATGTTACTGCTGTCAGCAAGTTTTGGCTGATAAACAACTGAAATTGACAGTGGGACTGAAAACTCTGTAAAAAAAGCTTGAACTTCATCATATGTTCATAAATGTATAAAGATAAACACTCATCATGAAACTAAATTTTAAATATTGTTTTGTTAAATTTTCGACATATTATTTCGGGTTGGAAGTTAGAGAACATAACTCTATATAAACAACATAAATTAATAGTTGCATCTACAGAGATTTAAAGCTGAAACAATTTTATACCTGACCCGGTAGATATATTTTTTTTAAGTATATCAGTTTAATTTTTCTAAATAATATCAATTATATCTGGTCAGTTTCTTAAAAAAGTATTTAAATTATACAAGACACATTATATTTGAAGGCCTACAATATTTTAAAGTTCACTCTATTAAATCTTTGCTTCTTTTTTGTCTCAGCAAATATTTTGAGAATCTTGAAATTTAGTAAGTTTAAATTAAATTTATGTTCAAGGAATATAAATTAAAATTTGTATGCTAAAATTGAAATTATGAAACCATTTTTTTATGAGAAAATTATGTTTAGGCGTTCATACTTTGTGGGGTCGGAAATGCTTCCTTCTTACTGTTAGGCACATTTCGCTTCTGACAAAACTAATAGACCCCTCGACTCGTTATTAAAGTACGGACTCTAAAAATACTGTTTTTTCTTGATGTTAAACATATGTTTGAACTAACCTGAGAGTCCTGCCCGTAGTGCCTGTCCCTGTCTTGTATATGGGCCGCATTCGCATGATGGCTCGAGGACAACGAATTATCACAGTTGGATGATGAGTTCTTACGTCGGCGCTTACTACTACACAGCTGATCTACCGGTGTCGTGGATAGCTCTCTGTCGCGGTCTCTCTCTCTGCTATCGTTGCGCTCTCGGTTGTTGTTGTTATTGTTGCTGCTGTTGTTGTTGTTGCTGCTGCTGTTGTTGTTATTATTATTGCTACTACTGCTGTTGCTGCTATTGTTGTTGTTGTTGTTGTTACTATTATTATTATCCTTAGTGCTGTAGTCCAACTGCAGCAACTCATCCCGGCTATCGGCACGCTCCAATGTTCCTCTGTCGCTGCCCCGATCGCTACAAGCGTCGCCGCGACTATTCAGAGCATCGGCGCTGGCGCTTCTATTGGCAGCAGCCGCAACAGCGGCCGCCATTGCAGCAGCAGCAGCACTAGCGCTGCCAACGCTGGGAGATCGATCGCCAGCGCTGGTTGTCAAGCCCAGCGCAGCGACAGCGGCATTTACATTACCGCCAACAGCAGCGACCGCAGCAGCTGCAGCTGCCGCAGCGGCAGCGGCCGAACTGCGTTCACTTAGACTAAGACTGCTGCTGCTGCGCTGCAAATCGTCGCGTAG
Source organism: Drosophila acutilabella (assembly GCA_035046005.1). Taxonomy (NCBI): domain Eukaryota; kingdom Metazoa; phylum Arthropoda; class Insecta; order Diptera; family Drosophilidae; genus Drosophila; species Drosophila acutilabella. The sequence continues at coordinate 342,213 of JAWNOK010000067.1, forward strand.
ATCGCGTTCGCAGCGTGAGCGCAACGAGTCCCGTGAGTCACGAACATCGGCACCCAATCCGCCGTAGCTCGGACCACGTCCAGTGGGCGAGCTCGCTGCCGAGTCGCGCATTTTATCGCAATCGGAACGATAGTTCAGATTGTTGTTGTCTGTGAGACCGCGTACCTGTAAACCAAATAAAATAATATATTAATTAATGTAATTAAGTAATTTTACTTTTGTTTTACTAACCTGCAGACTTTCGGCGGTTTTCAAAAACATGGGCAGCGAGCTCTGACCCACATTGACCTCGCCCTTGTACATGAAGTCGAGCAGGGAACGCATCTCTGAGTATCTGACATCTTTCAAATAGATGATGGGATGTGGATGCTGATTCTGTAGGAAAATCGTCTCGAAATATGGACTGCAGGCTGACAGTATAGTTTGATGTGCCTATAACAAATAAATTTAAATTTTATATCATTTTTATGCACTTAAACTAAGCATACGCGACTCACCTTGACTGTTTCACCCTCACAGGCGAGAGTGACATCGCAGAGCGCCTCACGCTGCAGCAGTGAGGTGAGCACGCCCGTCAAATTTGTAGGATGATTGTTCCAGCGTAAACAGAATTGCTGGTCCATAGCTCCTTGTTCAGTGTTGTACCTGTAACGTGAAAAATGTGTGATTATTAGCAAAATAATTCACTATGAAAAATTAATAGATTCTAAGAATACATTAATATTTAAATAAAGTAAAGCGAAGGTCTGAAAAATACAGTTTGTTTTGGGAATTACCAGAATTCTTAAGAAGCTCCGATCGCTAGGATCATTAATGATTCTAATAATTTTGAGTCTATTATCTATTATACTGATAAGCTATTGCTTAAACAATTTTCTAAGTTCGCTAATCTCAGAAAAAAAAAAATTAATTTTAATATTTAATATTATTTGTGGAATTTGTATAAAACATATACATGAATTCTTCCAAAAATTCTAATATAATGAAAGTGACTGAAGCAGACGCAAATAATTGTCTGTGATGCTTAAAATCATAATGGGGCTAAACATTATTTTACAACTATGTAAATAAATCGCCAGTTTCTCGTAGTCTTTAACCTAAGCAAATGTATTTGATTGAAAATATATTTAAAAGAGTCTTGGAATATGTAAATATTATAAGAACGTTTGCTGACTCGTTTGTTTGGTGCAAAAATAATCTAATACATTACAACACGATCACTTTTTTTATGCTTATTCTGGACTTCCAGCTAGCAATTATCTTTATTGCCTTGTGCTATATTAAGCAATGTGACAACTGAAGGAACTACAACTGTTATAATTATTGCAGAACATCAAGAGTATCTAAAATCATGCGAAAGTTTTTTAATCATTACTTATTCGCAATGCGTGTAGAACAAGTTAATTATTAGCATTTCACATGTGCTACAGGTTGACGATATTTTTATCAGTTCCTTAAAGTCGGAAGTGGAAGCGGAAACGGAAGTACTTCCCTTCCTATGTTCGTTATCGTTATCGTCATTTATTAACAGCATATCGATATGTCGCCTACAAACATACACACGCACACACATGCTCGATAACAACCAATAATAGTTTGTCATTAAACCCAATTGTTTATTACCAAAAGGTGGGCCAAATTATTTATTGCATTTCCGATACGTCCATTGCTTAGGTCTCTCTTAGGCTTCTCTCTGGGAACCACTCTCTTCGTTTAACAAACTGTTAATTACTCTAGCAAATATCTATGAAAATTTAGTTATGACACCAAACTTAATGGCCCGAATAAGCAAATGTTCATTTACCCTGCTTCCTGTCTACATAAACTGCAAATTTTGTGTGTCGCCACAATTGTATTAGTTGAATTACTAATGATTTATACATGTGCCAACATTTTTTTTATTTTTTTGTTTTACAATTCGCTCTAATCTTAACTGCTTTTGGGCAAAGTTCTAAAGAAATCATTGAGAGGCGCAAGGAGGTACAATCCAAAGCAATTGATAAGAGTACTTTTGCTTTTCTTTACAATTTGTATACGTTATTATTAAGCTGAGAACAACAAAACGCAATCACCATTTGAAGAGAGCGGCACTAAGAAGAGAGAGAAGTCAGAGTCAGTAAGAGAGAGCTTTGGACAACAAAGCTTTTCGTAAGAGCGCTGCGACGTGCGCTGCTTAACAAAATAAATAAACAAAACGTCAAAGAACTTTTTCGCGAATGCGTGTGACCATGGGCACAGAGAGAGCGAGAGAGACAGAGAGTGAGCAGAAGTAAGCAAGAGAGCAAGAACTTTGCTAGGGCGATCGTGAGTGTATGTGTGTGTGTGCTTAACAGGAACAATAATAATAACAACGTTTACAACTACATGCTCGTGTGTGAGTATGCGTACGTGTGTGCGCGATTTTGTGGGGCCGGGCGCTGTCGTAAGCGTTTTTTATTTGCAGCGCCGTAGCTGACGCCAGCGTCGACGTTAACGCTAGCGCCAACGATGAGATGTCTTTATATTTCCTCTGTATGTATGAATATATGCATGTTCTCGTTGCGAGTGTGTTTGTGTGGCATCTAAAATTTAATAGCAGCACAAACAACTACATAATCGTGCATACAACGGTACACACCAGCGGGCATTAAACTATCTCGCTGAGAACTTTCGCTTTCAGCAGCGTAAACTTTTGCAATAACTTTTGCTGTTCATTTCTTTTTTTCCACCCCATTTTACTTATTTATATATTTATTGTTTTTTTTTTCATGTCTTGAATTTTTTCCTTAAACATATTTCAATTTCTGGCACAGTGTTCTAAATTTTTTTGCTACAAAGACGATCACGCGGATTTCATTTGTTATTACAATTTGATTGTCGTCTATAAACGCACACACGTACACTTATATACTTATAAAGAACATACATATGTGTATTCCAATATTTTAAAAGTATATTTTCATTTCGCAAATTTAATAGTGCATTCATTTTGGCAAATTTTATGATGTGAATTGTTTTATTATTAGAAAACTTAAATTACTTTTGTCTTCAATCCCAAATTAATTTTATAAATTTACTATAAATGTGTTATTACTTTTGTAGCTACATAAATAGTTCTTAACTTTAAATGTTATTGCCATTACATGCTTAAAAATTATTCAACTGGTATTGCTGTAATGATTGCTGACTCATTATTCAAAAGCACAAAAATATCTAATCAAAGTACTAACAATTTCACATTTTACAGTGCTGATAAACCACAGCAATTTCATAAGCCTAACAAAGTTAATTAACTTGTAAAATTTGTAACAAAAAATTGGCACTTTTAATTAAATTAAATCCCAAAGAATAGAAATATTTTTTAAACACTATTAGAATAATTCATTGAAACCCGCTGATGCTATAAAAAAACGTTTAAAGTTTTTTAATTTCGTTTTCATTTTCATTGACGTAATTCTCAGTTTGCGATTTGCAATTCTCAGTGTGTAATTTGCGATTGCAGTTTTCATTTTCACTTGCACTTTTAATGCAAATTTGCACACACACCAACGCTCACACACATACACTCACCCACACTGATTAAATTATTTAATTAATGGGTGCAATGGCAGTAGATACTTTTACTTTCAGCTGCTTACGTAAAATTTGTTTAGAAAAATTATGTGCGCTCATTTGCCGCTTATCAGATACAAAACACTTGAGAGCACAAAACTGAACCAAAACCGAAGCGAACCGAACTCAAATCGCAACAAAAAATATACAATATACACACATATATAATATGTATAAACTCGTAATAGAACCCAGAAAGAGAACTGTATTCTGAGCGATCAGTAAATTGCGCAATATGTTAAATATGTTAAGTATGTCCGCATTGTCCGTTGACTGTTTGTTTAGCAAACAATGCTGTAATTGGTTAGTCATTATATAAAGCTACAAGCACATGATAAACCTTTCTAACATTTCTAAAAGCTTTTAACTAACATTTTCCAACGACTGTTAACTGTTAGTGTTCTGTTAATAACATAACTTTTAGTTGTTTTAAGTTGATAAAATTCTTAGATGAATTTTATAAGATTTTTATTAATTTAATATTTTTGTTATTTATTGAGACATTTCACAACTTTTATTTTATTTATTTAGACATTTTCAATACTATATTATTCAGCCATAGTTTTTTGCGAAATTTGAGTTTAAAGAGTTTTGTAGACTAAAATAAGAATTATTATTTTTACCACCGAAATTTATTTATTTTTTTTATTACTTAATTCATTTTTAAATTTATACTATAACTGCTTATTTATTAATAAGGTGCTTCTGCTAGCTTTTACATATTTAAAGGTTACTCTAGAAAATTTAAGGATATGTTATTAACAGAAACTGTTAAAAGAGCAAACTGTTAATTTCTGTTGATAACATAACTATTACAAGATTCAGTTTAACTTCGTTTCAGTTGTAATTTAAACACTTTGGCTGTTGTATCACCAATAGTTAAAGACTTTTACAGCTTTATGTAATATTTGAAAATTTTTCTATTTTCCGTCGTGTCTAGTGCAGATACAAATCAAGATGTGGATGAACAAAAAACGTTTTGTCACGTGCCCGTCACACACAACAGCACCAATTTAGATAATCAACGCTAACAACTCGCCACACACTCACACACACATACAGTGACACACACACACACAAACACACACTCATGCACTGCTCATTTGCCAGCAGAACACGCGTCCTACGCGGCGTATCAGCAATGGCCTTCAACTTTTAGTTAGCTGCGCCTTATCGTGCGGGGCAGCGACGCTGGCAGCGCAGTCAGAATTTGCTGCTGTAAAAGCCAAATAGTTTTTCAATTTACACGTTCTAAATTGGCGTTCTGGCTGGCTGAACGACTGACTGGCTGCCTGTCGGACCGCCGAGAGCCAAAGTATCTGAGTATCTGAGAGATACACGAGCACTTGAAATTGCCGCTCCGCGTTGCGCCGGACTGCGATAATAATTATAAATACAAAGTAGTTTGTTGATATTTGTTGTTTGCCGTAGTTGTTGTTGTTTTCACTGCTCATTTTCAATTTGACTTTGTTTATCTTTTGCGTTAGAACTTTACATGTTGGCGTATGTTTTTTGCGTTTGTCTTTAGCTTTTCTACTCGTTTTTGTTGTTGTTGTTGTCGTTTTACTTGTTATTAATGTTTTTCGTCTACGTTGTAAATTTACCGTTGAGTTCAACGGCCTAACAACTGAAATCCGCGTGAGCGTTACAAACTGTACGCCCACATGGCCTCCAACACGCAAATCAATCAGCCAAAGATACAGATACAAACACACACACGCACACACACAAATACTCGACAAATAGATCATAACTTGCGGTGTGTATCTATTGAAAATGTTGGAAGTTTGCCCTTCAAGATCGAATCGCCAAAAAAATTTACAAAAAATATAAGAGATGCGCAAACTGAGATAAAAAGTAATATTTATTAATGCTCGCATAGAAAAGATACACAGTAAATAGATAGATAGATAGGTAGATACATGCAGAAGGTAAACGAGATCAAGATTAACGCTTTGGAGGTTCACCTTGGCTCAATGGTCAAATGTGCAAAATGAATCAGCCAAAAGCCGAAAGCCAAAAGCGAATTCATTTGAATAAGCCGAGTAGCAATAGGTTTGGCCCCAAAGTCTCAGTGAATTGTAAAAGATGAAGGTCAGCAGTTACAGATACAGCGAAAACACATAGACAGAAACACACAAACACACGTGTAGATACAGATACTTGGCTAAACTATGATTGATTAAACAAGCCAGAAAAGGTTACTTCGCTTTGGGTTTGGCCAAGGTTAACACCAAATGTAGGTCAGCTATCAACTATAGGCTAAAAACTAACTAACTTAATAAATATCTAGATACATATATCTCATCTAACAATTTATATGTAATTTATTTATTTTTATAGCACTCATAATTTAAAGCAGTTGCACAATGCAAATTGCCACCCAGAGGCCAAAAAGTGCAAGTGAATCGCCAAAAAGATACGAGAGTTCTCGTGCATATTGCATTTGTCAGATACAGATACAGATACAAATGTGTTAATTGCGCATCGCAGTGCGTGCACAACAGGAATAGAACAGCCGCCCACACGCAAAGTGTTTAGACACTGTGCACAGAAGGAGTACGGTCGGAAAAGGGGGAGGGGCACACAGAAAATGGGCTAAATTAAAACAGCGCCAAATTGTTTGCGAAATCAGCGCTAAAAACTGTGTCGAGTGTCGTGTGGGCGATTGCTGTGCACTGTATAAAAGTGTGTATAAAAACAACATAATAAACTACTGCAAAAGTGCGAAATTGTGTAAAGTGCGACGGACAACACAAATTAGTTGAATTGCAGCAGCAGCAAAGCAAAAAGAAAAAAAATATAGATTCATTACAGTGAAAAATATCTGAAACGCAGCACAGCTTTGTTAGCGGTAATCTAGCTAATAGCTTATATTTATTGTAAACACAATACAATGCAAATTTATTTTCTTAACACTTAACGATTGTTGGTTTTTGTCTTAACGAAAGCAAAAGCTAATGGTGAAAAATTAACGGAATGAGTATTGTGAGCTATTTTCAATAGACTCTACTTTGGTGATGTTAAAGAAATGGACAAAAGTGTGATTTAAATTGGATTGTTGATTATTTGTAATTAATATTATATTTTTAACTATATTTTTTACTATTTATTATTTATTTATTAATAACTGTTTCTTGTTTTTCAAATATTTATTGTTTTTCAAAATTTATTAAACTAAAGTTTAAGCTCATAAATGTATTAAATTAAAGTTAACTATTTAGAATTCCTCATTAAAACAAAATCTTTGTAATTAATTAAATTAAAAAAAAAAAAAATTCTTTTAATTTATTAATTTTTAAACAGATAAAGTCTTATACTCCTGCCAGCTTTTCCCTCTAGCGAGTGCTAACTGTACTCTATTTATCTAGCTAAACGAGCCTAAATGCTGCCCTGTGGTTTATGGCTCTGGCTTTCAGTTACAACGATGATGTCATGGAATGGACTCCAATGAATCGTCGCCCTCTCATAGCCAACAAAACACCAAATATGTGTTGCTTTTGTGGCTGTTTTTGTCCACATGGTACAACCGCAGTAAAGGGGCTGGAGAGGAGGGACTAACCTCAGTGTAATTATTACAGTTATGTTGCCCTGTGTTGTGGGTGCCAAATGCCATAATCCAGGCTCCAAATGGAAGGCTATCAGGGGGGAAGTAGAGAAGTGGACACCAGAGGAGTGCATAAGTGTAGGGAAAGGGGGGGAAACTTGTTGACTCAGACGAGAGCCAAGCAAATTGTTAGCACTTGAAAAGGCAGCAGCTTCATCGATTGTCGATTGTGGATTGTTGATTGTGAAATTTGCCGTGGGCTGAAGCTAGAGCAAAAAATAAAAACTAAAACTGTTGAATGAATTTTACAACAATAAAGAGACAGAAAGAGGGTGGGAGAGAGAGATAGAGGAATAGGGAGTGGTAAAGAGAGACAAATAGATTCCTTTTGTGTTGTATGTGGTACTTGGGGACCATTTGAAACCCGATGTTAAGCAGCTCTTCAATCTTTCAGGCATCTCATCTATTGTCGTTGTCATTGTCACTGTCTTGCAAACAATTATTGTGCTGTTCATTAACGGCGTGTTAATTGCGAGCGTTGAATTAGCATTAATTAGGCCAGCAAAAGGGATGATCGCCAAAGGTTTAGACCAAAGATGGGCTTAATGCACCATTAAGTGCTTAATAAAAACGGCAAATGATCCATGATTAAATTTCAAAACTTAGACTAAGACTAAAAACTTTTAGCCTATTAAATTTGTCGTGTTAAATGTTATTTTCGCAAGCTAGAAAACTTGAATTTATTGGAAATACAAGTTCGTTGAACAAAATATAAAATATAAGGCTGCAATCAGTAGTAACACTGTGCGTATGCGCAATATGCTTGTTTTAAATATAGCGCATACGTCACGTGCAACGCGTGTGAATCAATTAACACTATGTTGCTGTAATTAACTGTGAATTTAATTGAATCTAAGTAATTGCATGTAGTTAAAAGGGCTAGTTATCTATTAGCTTAATATGTTTTAAGTGCAATATAGCTGAGTAATAGTGTGGGCAAAATTATGACAGACACAAGATTCGAGTTAGTTTCGGGGCTGTCAAAATAAAAATGTGCGACGTGTGATGTGAAAAATGCAAGGCAGAAAGTTGTCTGGCCAATTACGTCAAGCGCCTTGTTTTGCAGTTTCTGTGTGTGTGGTTGTTTTTGTTGTGTGTTGTGTTAGGTCTGTTTGGCAGACACATTTTGGGCAATTAAATGCGCTAATTTTCATTTATACTCGAAAAATACTCGTATGCATGTAATCACATTTTGTGCGACTGTTACAGCCGCTGAGACACATACACACACACACACACACACATGTGAAAATGATGATGATAATTTTGCCTCTTAGTTTTTGTTTTTCCTTCTTTACAGAGCTCTGTGCGTGGGCTGACAAAATGCACACGCTGGCGTATGAGTGATTTTATTTTTTTGGCTCGCTTGACTGCCTAACTGACTGACTGACTGAGTGTCTGTCGCTGCCTGGCTGCGATATTTGCAATTACAATGACACTTTGTGGCCAGCCTGACAGCAGTGCGTAGAAGAGAGCTGACCTAAATTTGAACACACTTAGAAATTGTCTACAAACAACAACAACAACAACACTAACAGCAGCAGCAACAACGACAGCTTCGATAGCACTAAGTACACAACATGAAAAACAAACAGCCATGTGTGTGGTGTGTACTATGTGTGTACTGCGAGTGTGTGCGTTTGAGTGTGTGTAGGCCCACTTAAACCCTGCCGAAAGCAACCTCAAGCATTTGAAAGAACCAACAAGCGAAATGTAAGCACACAAAATACAAAAGGCAAAAAACGCAAAAAAAAAATGAAGAGAAGAAGAAGAAAAAATACATTGAGCTGACAAATCGCGTACATTTTTCGCGCGCGCATTGCGTGGGCAGCAGCTGAGTGTGCTCAGCTCCTTGTTGTTGTTGTTGTTATTGTCGTCAGCAACGTGGATCGCCAACATGTGGCCCTAATTCATGCAAGCGAATGGGAAAATCAACGTTCATAATTACGTGTGGCAGGAAACGCCTAAGGTAAGAACGGAGCTAAAAGATTCACTTAACTGAGCACAAATTATTATAGAAATTGTTATGTGAAATTATAGTGCTCTTAAAAGTTTAAATCTTTGAGAAATATTTAATATTAATAATATTTTTGTGAAGTAATCAATTGACTAAAAGCCTTGGCTAAGATAAAATAAGAAACAACTGAAAACTCTGTTAAATTCAAAAATTGTAAGAAACTTTTAAGGAATATTTAATAACTGAAATTTATTTTTATGTTACTGCATTTGTTTCAGCTAATTTTTGCAATTTAAGGTACTTAAAAGTCTTTTAATTGATTTTAATTAAGTAAAATATTTTATTTTAAATCTAAGATTAACATTAGGACCATTGCTTTGAATGCAACTGAAAACTCTGTTAAATTCAAAAATTGTAAGAAACTTTTAAGAAATATTAAATAAATGAAATTTATTTTTATGTTACTGCTAATGTTTCAAATTTAAGGTATTTTAAAGTCTTTTAATTGATTTAAATTAAGCATAACATTTTATTTCAAATCGTAGATTAACATCATCGTTTATACTTTGAATGCGTTCATATCAGAAGCTGAAGTAATTTTAAATTAAGCAAATTAAATTATCCAATTTCTATTTGTAAACATTTTTCTATGTACTCTACTATTTATATTTACAGTGCGATCATTTATAGAATAAAAACTAAATATTACTCATACGCCGAGTAGCAAAAACAAGTTTTGCTCACAACGTAAAATTATGGGAAAGTTAAACAAGTATTCAGTTAAATTGACCTCTGGATTTAGAGAGAGATATTGAGTCACTGCATAGAAGCTTAAATAGTTAATAAAGATAGTACAAAAATATAAAAGGAATTAAGTTGAATTGACCTCAAGATTTAGTGAGAGAGAAGAGTTGAGTCACTGCATAGAATGTTAATTAATTATACAAGATTAAACATTGAAAAGAAGTTTAAATAAAAACTAGATTGCATTTTGCATAAAATAATTCATAAATATTTCTTTTGAAATTTTCAGTAAATCTTGAATTCTTAACGAATAAAATTTTATTAAATATTTCAGTTTAAATTTATAAAGAAGTTTATCTAGAAATTCTTAGGGATAAAACAGTTAAAACTGGAAACACTATAGAGTAAAAACTAATAATTAAAAAATAAGAAGTAGCTAGATAATAGTTTCTTTTGCTAGATGCTTAGAATCGATCGTATCTTGGGAATACTTCCGCCCAGATTGATCTGAAGTGGGAGCTGAGCTATCGCCATAAAAGCTTGAAGCAAAGTCTTCAAAACTGATAAGACAATCACAAATTGTTTTTAAACGTAAACAATTTCACTCTCTGATTAAAGTTGGCCAAAACATTTACATAACATTTATTTTTTAATAGCAGCTTAAACTTTTATTAAGTCCTTTTATGTTGTTACAACTAGTGTCTACTAAAGTGCCACAAATGTTGGAATTTTGTATTATTAGTTTGAATTTGTGTATCAAAGAATTTATAAATACGCATTCGAATAACTCGAGCGTCTAAATATACAACACACCTATACAATATGAATTTATGTTTTTGTTTGCAAATACTTTTGGCCGGTGTTGTGGCATGTCTCGAGTTGGCAATGGGTCCCCCACAAAAACTGGCAGGAAGAAAAGGCTAGATGGCTATACGGGCTATATGGCTATGTAGCTGTGTATGTTCTGCTACCATATGAAAATATTAAACATTCATTTTGTTGCCACGTTTTGCCAACAAATTTATTTATAAGCTGCGCGCGCAAAAACAACAAGCGATTTGCGCCTTTGCTAAGGGAACAAGCAGCAACAACAAGAACAAGTTGAAATGGGGCGTAATGGGCACACACACACACACAGACAGACAGACAGACAGCTACACCTAGACATACATGAAGTACGACGTAAGCAGCACAAGGTGTGCGTTGGGTGTTTGAATTTGTGTGTTTGGGAGTACAAAAGTTTATATATTCCTGATCAGCTTAAAGATCCGATAAGATATAGACAAGGCAGACTACAATTTCCAATAAAATCCTGTAATAATTTACCAGTAATATAGCATGCCACAACTTTTAAAACTTTTAATGCCAAAATGTATATTTGGCAATAATTTCCAACAATATATATGCTATACAGGGTATCATATAGTCGTGCACTCCCGCCCGCAATTTTCTGGGTTGCTTGCGCTAACGGATTCGTTACTGCGCACCTTCCCCGTGATCAGCCCTCATGATCCACTTGCAGATCTAATGCTATTGGCATTAGCTTTCGTCTGATATCTGGCAGATAGTACAGTGGTACCAAAGAATCTAAATATGCCAAACTTTGCCACTACCTTCAATTAAAAAAAAAACATTAACAATGAAAACAGTGAGTTCGCAATGTTTGCACAGTTGGCGCGTATCGAATAAAGTTCGCAATGTTTTGACTGCCATTTGGCAGATATGAAAGGAATACAATAAAAATCTACATATAATAATAATAATAAATATTGCATAAATATATGTATATGTATGTATACACATATAAATAAATAAGTTTGCGCAAAGCGGTAATAAACAATGCGTTCTCACTGTGAAGCGTTAAGTCTTTTGCTATTTATTAAAAAAAAATTTAAAGAAAACCTAAAATGTTTATATTATACTATATTTCATATTTGTTACAGTTACCGTTGCAGTGGGCGGTAGGACGGCGCGGGGCGTGGCCGTTTCATTGCTTTAATCTAAATTGGCGCATAGTAATGTTTTTTCTTCTCACATCATACTGCTGTGTATGTGTGTGTGTGTGCGTGTGATCGCTCATGTCTACATATGTATTCGTTCTATCTATGTGTGCATGAATCCCTCCCTCTCTCTCTCTCTCTCTCTCTGTCTCGCTTGGGGTACGCTATGCGCACACCCTTAATTGTGTAAAATAAATTGGCGCTGCCGGCGTCGCAGTCAGCGTTGCCGTTTGACGTCAGCTCAAAGCTTTTTTTGGGCAGCACTTTTATTGCCGTTATTATTGTTGTTGTAGTTGTTGCTGCTGCTCCGTATAATCGCACACAGATTGTAAAAATTTAAATTTATAGATAATTTTCGCATGTTTTAGGTATTTTGTAGCGCATTTGTATTGGTTCACATGTCTTTCCCCGCGCGTGTATATGTGTGTTTGTGTGTGCCATCAAAATACTAGCGTATATACAAATATTTATAGATAAGTTTCACGCATGACTTGTTGATATCCTAAATAGGGTTGTCGTATACTACTACCACTACACAGACAACAGAACTTTTTACATAATCAACAAAAAAAAATAATTAAATGATCATCCGATTTTACCGATCATTGCCAAAAAGCAAGCTTAAGAGTCAGTAAATTGCGATTAGTATTTAATTTCATAAATTTTCAATTACAATCATTTAATTATTTATGTCTGCAGAACTTTGACAATAAACATTGTATTTTGGATATTACTTAGTTTCAAAATTTCAAAACTTTTAACCTTAAAAATTTGGTTTGTAAATCAAATAATAAATTGGTGCTTTTTGTATATAATAAATTAATTTGAACTAACTTAACATACTTATTTTTACCAACTATCAACTACTTTTCATAAAATATATTTTTTTATTTTTAGAATTTCCTAAAGGTAAAAAATAAACTACACAGAAAAATTTGGAAATTCCGCTTGTAAATCTAAATTAAATTATATTACTTATACATGTGTCATTTATTATTATCTTTGGACATGAAAAGTAACAAAGATAACAAAAAAAACTAAGAAGAGGAATTTATTTTAATTTTTTAATTAATTCTCTTAATTTCTTTTTATTAAACAAATTAACTAGCGCTTAATCTTTCATTATATAACACAAACTCTTACTTGTAGCAAGTTTTTTTGTTTTATTGCGAAAACTAAAATAATTAACCCAAATTCGCGTGGATTCCCATTGTTAAATTCGCTGGAAATACTTTTGCAATTCCAAGAGAATTTGTTATCAGCAATTCAGTTAGTGTATTATCAACACTCTATACATGTATTTGTATTTTTGTATACTAAAACACATAACTTGGTATTGCGGCACTTGAACACTTTTGCTTTCGTTTGACTGTTTGACTGGAGTGGGACGGACCCCATTTGTCATGATTTAGTGGCTTGAACGTCGTGGCGTATACTTAATTTGTGTGTTATACTAACCTTTCACAGAGTGAGTGCAGCCAAAAGTTTGTGTAATCCAATTTGATGCGTTTTCCTCGTACACTTGGTCTTAACAAATTTAAGTTCTTCCAATAAATTTCTTCTTCCTCCTTTTTGTATCCAAACTTTTTGCTTTTATTTATTATAGGCACTCTTAGCACTTTTTTTCAATTCATACATAAAACTTTAAGATTGTATCAAGGCACCGCATTTTCATAATTAATTTACTGATTTCATTTCATTCAAATTCCCAATTATTTATTTCTTAAGGCACTGCAATTTAATAACCACTATTATTATTTTTATTTCTTTATTAAATTTGTTGTAGTTTGCACTTTTTGCATACGCTAAACTCTAGAACAAATTGTGTTATTTTATTTATTTAATTTTATTGTTGTGTTACTAGATTTTATTGGGATTCATCTCGTGTATGTATGTGTGTTGATGCGTATACATGTATTGATTTTGTGTGTGTGTGTATGTTTGTGCTAGTGTAAGTGTGCGTGCTTAGAATCCGCGCAAGCAGCGTCCGTGTCCGACGCGTATCTGCCACGCAACATCACAACAAAATTGTAACTAATGTTCGTTTCGCGAGAAAATAGGTTAAGAGTGTCGCGCAGTGGCAGAGGCAAAAGGCTGCGGCAGCAACTGCGTTGGCGTTGCCGTCTACGTTAACGTCGACGTCAACGTCAGCGTTCACCGCTTGTGAATTTCAACAAAAACTAAACGCGCACGCGAGCGCAGCACACGAGCGACGCGACTATGTTGATCTCCGCATCGGCAATTTGCGAAAAAGTATAAAAAAAAATAATATCAAACAGGCCACAGCTAGAAAAAGGCGCAACCGCAGCAAGCAGCGCAGTAAACAACAGCAACGGCAGCGACAGTGACAGCGGCAGCAACGCTGGCGTTGACGACGCGACCTACCAACCGACTGAAGCGGCAGCACAAACCAAATTGCCAAAAACCTTGATACCGATCGCGTCGCGCACATACACACACACACACGCACACACATATACTATCGCAAAATAGAGCGATCCGCTTCGGTCAACGACTGGCAGATACCACTTAAGAGAGACATGGAGAAAATTGGATAATAGCCCATAAAGTTCTTTATAAATAAAATAACAGGGGCACTAACAAAGGTAGCGGAGTCGATTAGTTTCTTGCACGATGCTTGCAAAGCTAATATACCCCAAAAAGAAATAAGTAGAGAGTACCAAAATGGCAAACGGCAAGCGCAACAACAAATAGCATTGGCGCACAATAAGAGAGGCGGTTCGAACCAAAAAAAAAGAGCAACGAAATACAACCAAAGAGAAAGAGAGCAAACGCCGCGGCGTTTGCAAAAAATAAAAACCGCACAAAAGCAACAACAAAATGAAAAAGAAACAGCCGCACAAGCAGCATGCTCTCTGCGCCCTCGCCCCCGCCATGAGCAGAGATCTGATCGACTCTCTTTGTAAAATGCGCTCACAAAATTAGATTTGTCGCTGCCGCTGCCGCGCACACATTTATGAGACAACAACAATAACAGCAACAGCAGCAACTGCGACGACGACGACAATGGCATGCACATAGCGTCATCGTCGGGCGCTGACGGCTTTTGAAAAAAACTTAAACTGGGCGCAGCGTAGCCAACAATAAAAAAAAAAACAAAAGAAAAAAAACCTGCAATTTTTTGGCCAATTTTCGTTGTGTTTGTGAGTGTGTGTTCGTATTTTGAAGGTCAACTTTACGACCCATAAGCGCAAAAATTTGTTGTTGCCGCCAGTTTTACTTGGCGTTAGTTGCGTCGCAGTCGCCGTCACCATCGCTGCCGACGTTCGACGCTGCGCAATCGTTTGTTGTTGCTTTTGCTTTATTTTTGGCACATTCGGCTTTTTGGCTCTGCGCATGTGTGTGTGCGTGTGTGTCTCGGCTAACTTTACATGCGCGTGTAGGGTCCGCTGCCTTTTTAACGGCCGCTGCCAGCGTCGCCGTTGCTGCGCCGGCTGCCTTGATCACAAGCAAACACACACATACACTTTTACACAAGCTGCCCAATTTGTTGTAGCTGTTAGCGAATAAAAGAGACCAATACATACATTCACATGTATGTTTGGAGCTTTGTTCTTGCCTTTTTATAAATTTAGAATTTTTGCAGTATTTTTTTTTTTTTTGCATTTATATAATCAAAATTGCTGCTGGGTTCGTTCCGTTTGAGTATTTTTAATTGTTGCTTTTTTATTGAAACTATGTAGTTACATACATGTACATGTGTGTATATAAGAGTGTAGAGACATATAACACAATTGTTTATAAGATCAGATGCTTGTTCATATGTACAATTCTATGTGAGTATCTAAAGCTTGTTTATATCCGCTTGCTTCATGATGGATGAAATGCTTTATGAATGAACAGTAAACCGGCGATATCTTTCTATATACACACTTTCATACGTATGTATTTATGTATGTGTTGTGTATGTATACAATGATAAGCTTTTAGGTAACTCCAGAATAATAAATATTCGCACTTTGCTTTGTTTTGGCATGCTGGCACGTATTATCTCTTTGGGACTTGGAGTGCATTATCAATTTAATTGGCACTGGCTACTGAGAGCATCGAATGGAACTCATTAAATACCAGCGTATAACTGTACGCGTCTCGTGACTGTTATACTGTTATACGGTTACGCCACACTTAACTGACCTAAGAAGGATTCTTCCTTCCCCATCACTTTTATTGACCTTAATTGCGAAATTATTATCTATAATGTGAGCGAGCGTTTAAAAGGGCACAATAAATATGTATGTACATTTATTAATATGTAATTCCAGTAGCCCAATATACAATGTATGTGTGCATGTGTAAGTATTTACCGATTCACAACACGATTATCAATCACGAGAGATTAGACGAGGCTATAAATACGCAATATTATCGCATTGGCTTTCGTTCTCATAATACGAACGTCAATTGTGCTATATACACATGTAAACATATGTGTGTGTATTACAAGGAGCTTTTGTATGACAGCTTTTTGCTACAGTATCAATCAGCAAACACACACACACGATGATGACAACAAAAAACTTCACTTTCAGCAGAAAAGCACAAGCTCTCTTACACACTCAGGCACACGCATTCACACATTCTTACGCAGTGCACGCACACTTTAACAAATCAGAATAACAACAGCAACAACAATAATAATAATAACGCGAGAGCGATATAGTGCAAAAAATTCAGAGCGATTAGAAGAAGAATTACACCGCATGCCGCTTAGAAAAGAACTGAACACGCAATAATGTTGACTGCGGCGTCGCGCTCACATAATCAAGCAGCGGGCCAGCCGTAGCAGCGGCAACAGCAACAACTACAGCAAAAAAATTATTAAATAAAAACGCACGCGCACGCACACATACAAAAAGTTATGCGAAATATAGCGAAAAAATACGAGAAGCGAAAAAAAAACAAAAACGAAAAGAACGGTATTTGCGTCGCAGGCAATAAAGAGAGCGTCTAAACAAAAGAGAGCGACTGTCAGCAATGCTTGCTCTCTTGGTAAGCCTGCCGCGCAGTCGATGCAGAGAAACATTTGTTCGACTTTGTATGCGTGTGTGTGTGTGTGGGAGAGAGAGAGAACTTATGCGATTGTTACTATAGTTGCGCCTGCGTTTCTCGTTGTTGAAGGGAGTGTGCGAATGCTGTGCACACAAATGGCACAGCGACAAATAAAGCTTGTTGGTGCTTATCCGTTAAAAGGATAAAAAGCTTTTACAAGTTTCAATACAAGTTACATATAAAAAACGTAGTGATTTATCTGCGTCATCTACTTGTTACCAAAATAGAGATGTGCATATATTTGAAATGCAAATCAGTTTTCGTGAGAAACTTGTTTGAGTTATTGAAGCTAAAAGTGGGAGCGCAACGTTACCTGTGCTAAAAAAAAATGTTTAATTGTATAATTTTAGTTTGAAGTTTTGGGCGAAGTTTTGGCCGTGACTGCTAATCAAACAGTTTAATTTGAGCCAAATTAGCGCCCATTAATTAGGAGCTCTCGTCGATTTGCTGTGCCAGCTGTGCCAACTTTAAAGCGTTAAAATATGAAATCCCAAAACAATAATGGCCATAAAAGGCTGAAATTCAGCTAGTAGTCGCTGCTGTCGTTTGCCTGTGGACGCCAGTTTCACTGTACTCAACGTACACACTGCCTTGACATACTCGCCCAAAACGTGTGGCGCATGCGCCGTGCCAAAATCAAGCCAACAATATCAGTTAACGACTAGTGGAAAAGGCTGAAGTCGAAGAAGCTGACAGTTGAAGACCCTGTAATAAATGTGGGCATACCTTTAAGATTGATTAAACGTGATTGTTCGTAGGGCTGCTTTATGTTGGAGTCGTTCGATTCTTAACAAAATCGTTTAAAAAAGAAGGTAAAACATGTGTTAATTTAATCATTTTTAATACTATTTTGCGTGAAGATAACCTGATCCGCGTACAGTACATGCATTATTTGGTATAGTTGTCAAAAATTCTGTTATAGCGGACATATGATTTTGTGATGTCGAATCTGCTATTACAGCTGCTCAAAATAATGCCTCTTTTCATTAACACATTTGCCCGACAACAAACTTAATATACCCCTGCATGTCTTTAGAGTACAGGGTCTAAAAAGGCCCAAGCCGGTGCCTGTCATGTAAGCAAAAAATCTGACAAACGAAAAAAAACACAAAAAAACCTTCTGGCGCCCAAAAATGGCAAATCTTGCTGGCATTTTACCTGTTGTAAAAAATGAAAAAATAAAAAAAAAAACAGAACTGAACTGAAAAAAGCATATTGTGAGCGTGAGAAACTGTTATGGAAAGCAATACGTATCTTTATGCATATACGGCCGTATGTATTGCTGTAGATACAAATGGACCGCAAAGTTCACGTACGCCGTAAATGGCGTGTGGGCGACCTCATCGAAACCCCTCGGTTTCCCCAGGTGTAATGGCTTATCAGAGCTTATCAATGTCTGCATTGCATAGGAAAAGTGCGCGAGAAAAAATGCGAGTTGAAGTTGAAAGTTATGCGCTGAAGTTGCACGTACTGAAAACACTCATCACAATGATAGCCAAGAAAATCACAAGATACTTTCCAGAAGATCCAATACATTTTTGTAGAAAGTTCGGAGAAAGGGCGTGGCAAAACACTGCAAAACCATGAGCGGCTCTGAGTTACTTTAAGCTAAACACCCTTAGGTAGGGTATTTGGGATCGATCTGTACATAAAAATTGAATTCTTAAACTTTTGTTAACTAATCACTATTTGATTTTTTATCTTTTAGTTTTTTATTTTTATATATATATTTTATGTACTTCTAATTTTTAGAAATCAAAATAAATCATTAAATTACGTAAACCTTCAATTGTTGTAATATTTGTTGCACTTTTGCACATTTGGTCATGTGGTCGGCCACTTGAGAAATTATATTCTTGATCAACAGTCGATTAGCTATAGCACAGTTTAT
Organism: Drosophila acutilabella; assembly: GCA_035046005.1. Classification (NCBI taxonomy): domain Eukaryota; kingdom Metazoa; phylum Arthropoda; class Insecta; order Diptera; family Drosophilidae; genus Drosophila; species Drosophila acutilabella. The sequence goes on from JAWNOK010000067.1 coordinate 361,073, forward strand.
CTGTTACCATGAACATATTTTTCTCAGAGACTATAAGAACAACAGTATCGAAATTTAATATGAAAGTCCCAAGTGATTGTTATGCTCCCGTTCAAGGATTTATTGCTTTTATGGCAACAGCTTATACATATGCTGATTTTTTTCGAATGCAATCATCCATAACTATGACATAACTATGGTGCTAATAAAATTATTTCATTATCCTACTAAATAATTACAGACCCTTTTGAAGTCGTCACGCTCGATTCCTAGTAGTGTTTATTGCTATTTTTGTTTATTATAATATTATTGTTGATATGTACAGCAGCAGGACTGAATTTGTTGGTTGGCGTTGGCCAACAACTCATTTACTGCGCATATTTGCACTACCAATTTGGCCAAATGAACTAAAACTGTTGGCTAACTAATCAACCGGCCAAATATTGCCACCGAAAAAGGTGGCCACAAATCCCAGTTGAGCAGGGTTGAAACACACAAAATGAAATGGCCAAAACAAGTGCAATTTGTAATTAACTCACAGCCCAATTATTTATTGACAAATAAACGGATAGAATTTAATTTTGGCCATGAAACTCACACATAACAGTAAATAGTGCATTTAGGCCCTGTAGAGTGTTGGCCATTAACATTAGTTACTCAGTTTGCTTGCTTTGGAGTTACATAATTTATTAAGCACTTGGCCATTAAAATCAAATTATGTAAGCGCTAAGAAAGTTGGTAGAAAATTGGCTAAATTGCCATATGAATTTGGCCAACGAAGTATTTAAAAGGCATTCAAAAGAAACACAATATTTCCATTAAAGTTTTGGCAACTGCGGCAACTGAAGTAAAATGGATATTGAGGTAGAATATTTTAGCCAAGTTAACTGTTATGAATAGTGTCCAAAGTTCTAATCAAAGACGTATTATTTATGGTTTCTTTTTGACAGCCTATTATCGTAATATTTGTTTAAAATTTACAAGCTCTCACTCTCTGTCGCTGTCTCTCTCCCTCTCTCTCTCTCTCTATCTCTCTCTATCTCCCTCTATCTCTGTGTATGCCTTTCCCTTCTGACCATAAATGAAAAGCTCTAAAAACACAGAGAAATGCAAATATTTATTGTTCTTTGGTTTTACAACAGACTCTCTTTTAGGCCGAAATCCCATGTCCTTTGGGCAAATGAAACATACATTTGCTCGTAACAAAATATGCTCCTTTGGGCGTTGTGTATTTTACAGCACTCGGCTTTTAATTTCAAACAACTATTATTTTTGTTTGAATGAAATGCACAAGTTTTTAAAAATATATATTTGTATGTATGTATGTAGATATATAAAAAACTAAAGCAAATAAACTTTAACATAAATAAGAACTGGTGTGCATTTGGGATGCCGATTGTCGATGCTTTGAAATGTTTTTACAACATTTTGTCGCCTAGGCGGAACCTCTACTTAAATATGCGACTCGTTAGATACCCTGCAACAGGTTTTAAGCTGTTAAAAGTCACTCAGTTTGTTTTTACTTCACTAAACAACTCAATATGTTATTTTTGGTAGTGTACGAGAGGCTTTGCAGTCGAGCATGCCTGCCACTTGCGCTGCATATTTTAAGGCTGCACTGCTCGTAACTCGAACTCGTCGTCCCCTCGGGATCGAAGTGACTGTGTAAAAAGCAATAAATAAAGTATAAAAATGCATTTGCTTGTTTAATTTAATTTTTAATGCCCACAAAATATGCATAAAATATTAAGCGTGTGGCAATTTTTTGTTAAAGCTTTTCGATTGAAGGCATTTGCATTTCACATTTCGCATTTCACATTTTACATTTCGGTTTTCATTCCAGCGACAATTGTTGGAACGAACACAAATATCATCAGTTTTATATAGAGCTATATAGATGTCCATATGCATGTGTGTGTGAACATTAAAATCAATTAAATGACAAATTGAATTTCGGCAAAAAATGGCGAGCATAAAAATTACATGTCCTTCTGCCGGGAATTGCAATCAACGCGTCATCAGCGCGAATGTCAATTTAATAACTGCAACCCAAAAAAAAAAATCAGAGAAAAAAAAACAGAATACAACAAAAAAAAAATACTGAAAAGAAAGTAATGAAAAGGGAGGGGTTGCCCTCCTGCGGCGCGTGCCCAATGTGCAGAGTGTGCTCTGGCTATGGCAAATTAACACAACAATGTTGGCTCATTAACAGGCCCAGCAGTGGCTTCTTTTACAACTCCACAAAAGTTGGACAAATAATTAAAAAACAATGCGTGAAACAGCAACAGCAACAGCAAAAGCAACAGAATCGGTCGCGGTTTGTCGACAGCTCCGCATGACAGTGAAATTATGGCGTAATTAAAAGTTGGTAAGGGAAACGAGGAGCGAATAAAACGAAAGACAGTGAAGGACCAGAGAGGGACCAGAGAAGCTGGAGTGGCTTGCTGTAAAAAACCCTGTAACCAGGCAATGAACAATAAAACTGTCGACAAACAATTGCCACTCCGGAAGGACAAACAGGACTGGCAGGACAACTCAAGTGACGGCTTCTCAGTGAGGCTAAAGGACAATTCAGCTCTGCAGGATTTGGGCCTTAATACGTTTTCAATTTAAATTGTCGAACTGCAAAAGATTTCTCAGCTCTCATTTATTATTTATGACGCTTTTCGCCATTAGCGCACATTTTACAAACACAATAAAAATCGACTTAATTGACTTAAATCATACAACGAAATCACAAAAAAAATATTCAATAATAAAGAACAAAATACTGTAATAAATAAAAAGTAACTGTCATAAATAAGTTCAGTAAAAGATACATTTCAGCACATGTCAATGTAATTTAATTAGCATATTTTCATACAAAAATGCATAGGCAGCGAAGCATTAATACTCTTTTTGCAAATACAAATAAAATATTTTATAAATATTAAAAATCGCCTAAATGAAGATGTTAAAAACATTTATTTATTAAAAATAAGTGCAATGTTAAACGCTTTTTTATATTATTTCAAAGAGACAACAAATGAATAAAATTAAAAATTTTTAATTTAATTTAATAATAAATTTATCATAATTACTATCTTCTCTAATTGGTTATTTAGTTATTTTGGCATAAGTTAAAATTGTAATAAACATTTTAGTAGCAATCCTCTATTTATATTTATTGTATTATTATTTATTTTATGCAAACCGTTGTATCGCCATAAATTAAAAATATTTAAAGTATATTTGAAGTTTGCAAACATGTTACTAGCAAAAGTTAATAGCTGTGAAGTCGGAATCATTTTTGTTCAGTTGCAATTGAAAAGCGGAAACGGAAATGCGTGCAAGGGCTGCTATCGCTTTGGACATGTTGAGCTCCACTTACAAAGCTATTAAAATAAAAAATAAATTTATACGTATAAATTTCAAACGTTATGAATACAAAAGAAAAACAAAAACATTGCTCGCAACTGAAGCTAAAAGCGAAACCGCATTGAACTTCCGTTTTTTAAAGCCAAGGTTGCATTTTGGCCAACAATGCGAGCAGCATTGAAATGTGTAGCTGCTCTTGTTATTGTTTTTGTTGTAGCCTTTTGTTAGCCAAAAATGCTACGAGTATTGTCTGTCTGACTGTCTAAACAAATGACTGCGTGTGACTTGTAAATGTGAAAGTGAAAAAATGGTAAACACATGTAGATAGAGATGGATATATAGATACAGATACAGATAGAGATACATATGGGCAGATGGGCGCGTCTAAGCCACGAAAAGCGCTGAACTGTGAAATTAAACCAGCAGATTTGTAAAAAAAAACACAGCAAATTTTAACGTGCAACAAATTGAAGATGAGGAATTTTTGGATTTGTAACAGATCAATAATAAGTAAAAAATTGAAGAAAACGCTAACGTTTCTGATTAAATGAGCTGCGCTCTTGTGTTTGCTGATTTGTCTGCCACACGACGTATACGTAATCATTATCAAGTGACGATTACCTTGACCCCGAGAGCGCAGAGCGCGAAAACTGAATGAAGCGACTGGGAGAGAGCAAGCGATTGATTGAATGAATGAGTGAGTCGAAGAGGGAATGAATGAGTGAGTGAATGAATGACTAAATGACAGCTCAACTGACGACTTGCTGCTTTGGTGGGTGAAAGGGTGAAAGGGGAAAACTGCAAATGAGCAAAACGTGAGTCAGTTTACTTCACTATGCTCCCAAGATAATGCTCATGATGATGATGATGATGATGATTATGATGTTGATGATGATCTGACAGCCAACGGAGCGACCTTCAGTCGTGAGTTGTTGTTTGGTAATCTGTCTGCCTTTGACTGCTCTTTGGGCCAGGATTTAATGACCGAGTTTGTTGTAGGCGGGTTTTGTATGCTGTTTGCAGTTGCACTTTTGACACGTTTCTGCACGTCTGTGCACGCTTGTGCCTGCCACTGCTGCTGCAACTTGTTGCACTCTCCATTATGCTGCTGTCGGCTACAAATTAGCCAAGTTACCCAGTTACCAACGTTTTGTGCCTGTGGCTGCTAAATATTTGCTTAAAAAAATGTAAGCTTACTCAACATTAAGATACACTGTTTACTCTACTGAACTTAACAGTAACATTTTAATGAACTTTCCATATTTTAAATAATAAAGTGCTGACACGTGCCGAAAAAAGAACAAGAATAGTAATAACAATAATTTTATGTATTCGAGATATAAAATCAAAAGCATTCATTCAGTTACGCTACAATTTGCAGCTTAATCATTTGCTGATTTGCTGCTTTACGTTTTTGTGGCGTAGTTTGGCTTAAATTACTGACAATGGTCAATTTAAATGGCCCATTGAAGCACACGTGCGAACAATTGAATGGCTAACAAGTAATCCGCTTAAACTGTTTGGACATGTTTGGAAAGCATTTGAGATTTAAACTTGCCAGTCGGCTTAATTTGAACATAGCTTATCTATGGCATACAAAATTATTTATGGAATTAAATTTCAACTGATAAGCGTAGAATTTGTATTGACTTTGATTTAGTAATTGCACAAATTTTAAGTATTTTGAGTTTTAATTTATAATTGTAATGAGGTAAACATTTATTTACAAAATACTTTTACAACGTACTTTAAATTTAATCGCTTGGGTTTAAACAAACAGTAGCGAAAATTGCAAATAGTTGAATTGAATTTTTATTGTAAAAATAAACTCATCACCTTTTCAAATAATATAATTTTTAAATTTTTAAGTATCTGTAAGTTTGTATTTTACTGGAAAAATATGTTGAGAGTCGGGTTTGTTACAGTTTGAATTTTAGGATATACATGTCTAAATTTGTTTGCCTTCTTTCTGATTAATTGGGTTATATATAAAAAACTGCATAAGTTTTATTGTTCTGATTGTTATTTTGATTATATTTAAAAACAATTTGACAGCTAAACATTTTAATGAGAAACAGTAATTAATTAACATTTTTAGGCATTTTATTCTTTATGTAAAGGCGTAGAAGTTGTTAATACATATTTTTATAGAGGAACTATCTACTGAGTTCTTGCTTACAAAATCACAGCTTCACTAAAAAATATATAAATCTTTATTTTTACTACAAATTAGGGCGATAAGTGCAGTTATTAACTAAATGTGAAACGGATTTTCTCATAGTTAAATCGCCTGCTGCTGGTCTTAATATCATTGGGTAACTAATAGCAGACAAATCACTTAAGCAACGCTCGGGAGTAAGAATTATTTATTGCTACGTCATATGTTTGGCCATTAGTGGCAGAATAAAAAGAAGAACAAGAACAAAAAGTCGAAGAAGAGGAGGAGATAAAGGGGAGGAGGATGAAGAGTAGTCACAATCTGAAGGCAAGCGAAACGCTTAGCCAATTACTTGGGAATTAACTGTGGCTGCTTACTGGCGAGTGGTGCATACTGAAAAACCGTTAAGTGGCAACATGAGATGTGCAAACAGACAGCGCCGAATGACGTGTGGAAAGCGAGCAGTGGCGGAAATACAAAGGGGGTAGAGGGCTGAAGCGTGCGGTACATGTGCTTGTGTATGTGTACGTGTGTGTATGTGAGTGTTTGTGTGTGAAATATGCAACGTTGATGCGCGCGTTGATTGCACACGCTGCTTGCCACCGCCAGGTTGTTGTTTATTGTTTATTTTTCTGTTGTTGCTGCTGATTGAATGAGTGCGCCACATTAGCAGCAGCGGACAAACAGACGACCCGACGTACAAAGGTAGGGACGGAGGTCGGGACGGGGTAACCAACGTAGCCCGAGCAAAGAAGGGACGTCTGAACGTCTGCTAAAAAAATAATAATCATAATAATAATGAGCGCAAAGTACTTGCAGCAGTTACAAAAAAACTTCAAGAAAATAAAGTACAAGTAAGAATGCAAGAGTCAAGTGTGCACGGCTAGCAAATATCCTGTAAACGTAATGAATAAAATTCAACTACTAAATTCATATTGCTACGGAGTATTCCTAAGGATAGTCCCCTTTGTTCTCTTAAAAAACATGTGTAAGATTAAAATTAAACACCTGTGAGTTATTCACGATTTCTACATACCCTGCTGTTGCTGTATAGTTTTCTTTAAATAAGTTTACAGTTTTTACAAAAACCTTCTGTTAACAAATAATGCAATTTTTTATTTATTTTGTTTTAAATTAAGATTAACAGTTGAAACACTCGTAGCTGATTATTTAAAATTTTCAAGGGTATAGCGTACTCACATATGAGCTGGCAGCGACGGCGGCAAGCAGTCAAGTGCAGCCAAGCTAAAGTCATGAAAAACCCACAGTCATAACGTGCCACCAGACGTGGCACTCCATGGACTGTGTGTACTCCCCCCCACTCACTCTCTCTGCCTCCTTGAAGTTCTGCTTATCCCCTTTCTTCCTCTTTCTCTCTTAGCTCCCTTTCTTATCCTCTTATTGGCTTGTTGGCTGATTCTTTGCACGCGCCTGGGCTCATTTTATTGATGGATTGCCAACTGCCTTTGCGCCTTTTGCTGTTGCTCTTGCTGTAGTTGCAGTAAAATAAATGTGCCACCAACTGCATCACAGACTGTGGCACTCTACTAGTTGTCCCCTCTTCCCCTCTTCAACACTCATTTACCCTACCGCTTTGCTGCCTCTTTGGCTGCAGTTGCTGCTGCTGCCAGTGACTCTGTTCGCGCTGACGTTGCATGTGCATTTTGTGTGTATTTGTGTGTGTGTTTGCTTATTTTTTTTATTTTGTTTTTTAGCATGCTTTCTTGCTTTATTTTTTATGCTGTGTTGTTTTTGCCGCTAAGCTTTTGGCCAGCCGTGTTATTGTTATTGTTGTTGCAACTGCAACCGCTTTTGACCCACGAAGCGTGTCGTGGCGCCAGCGATTATGTTTGTTTATAATATGTTTGCTTTGGTTTCTTTCATTCTTGTTGTTGTTGTTATTGTTGTTGTTGTTGTTATTGTTGTGGCTGCATCACAGCTTTACTGTTTTTTACACAAATATTGTATATAAATATATATTTTCTCTCTCATTCGTTGCCATTTCAGTTGCTGTTTCTGTTGTTGTTGTTATTGTTGCTGCAGTTTTGGTAGCACGCTGCAGCGATTTTGACGTCGCGCATTACTTCAGCACCGTTAAAACATATTTACAAGCCACGTTAATTCTTAAAGTGTGGCCTTAATTTAATTTGTTTAGATTCGCTTAGTTGCACTTCCTTAAGTTCAGCTTAATAATTCTTTTAAATAGATTGTTAATTAAATTTGCTTTTAGCCAGTTAAATTAGTATTAAATAAGAACAACCAATTTGTGTTTTAGGCAGTTAATAAATTATTTCCGTTAAATATAAAATCATAAAATCTAATTTATAAATTTATAGATAGATTTGAATGTTTTTATGCCTTTAAGTAGTTTAAAGCACAATCTTGTGCTTCATTTAATTAACTAATAATTTTTAAGGCTTTTAAATTAAGCAGAGAACTTAATATATTTTATTTATTTTTCTAAGTAACATTTACTTTATACTCTGGGTATTTAAAATATAAATCCCTTCTCGAAAGCCTTAAAACTACATTAACTACTTAAGCCTGTGATTATTTTAAGCTGAAAAGGCTAACGGTAAAGTTAGCTAAGTTTAAGATCTAACGAGTTTGTATTTCTAGCTGAAGCAGATTAAAGATCAAAATAAAATATATGAGTTGTTGGCAATGCGTAGATCACACTTGGCCTAAATTGCAATCAACTTAGGCACACACACATATGCTTATGACCAAAATGGCCGAAGTCGTTTTGGTTTTTGGCCACGTTGCACATTTTGGTTGGCCCAAAGTTAAAAGTCAAATGTGAGCTTGAATTACCAACAACAGCAGCAGCAACAAAAACAGCAACAACAAGTAGAAGAAGAGAAAATGAGCATTCTTGGGGATTTATGAGCACACATGCAAAGGAAACCGGCTCAGACAAGGGTTTAGGCCAACAGGAGACCTGTGTGGAGCAGGGGAGGGTAGTGGCTCCGGGAAGTCCAAACGGAGTCGGTGTCTCAAGTTGGTGCCTAGGGCGATGTCTAACCAAATACGAGTAAAGCGGCAAGTCAAGTGGCATGCAATAGCATTTTGTTTTGTTGTTGTTGGTGTTGCTTTTTTTTTTGGCTAGCCAAAATGGCCAAGGCAAGGTAAATGCAGTATATTTTATTTTGGCCAAATATGGCGATCGCATGCTGTGGCTACGACACAGATACATTACAGTCTCCGACGTGGACTTTGAGTGAGGTTGAAACGGAGACTTAGATTTTGGCTAAGAACGAGACGGCGCTGGGGACGAAGACGCAGTTAAATGCTCTTTTGGCCAATTTTTGCACTTGCGCAAAAGGTCTAAAGACAGGTTACGCGCCTGCGGCGATTTAACCGTTTTCATGCAAGCCAAAAAAAGGAAAAAAAAACTCTAAGAAAACCGACAAGAACAACAAGATACACGGCTGCCTTTATTGGCCTCGCTGTGGTCACGCCAACGCCAAATAGTTGGCCAACAAACCAAGCAAAGGGTCAGAAAACAGGCAACACACAACAGACAACAGGCAACAGCAGCAGCTTACATTTGGTAACCATTAGAAAGCAATCCGTCAGTGCGGTTTTGGCCAACAAGACTCATTGGCTGCTGCTGGTGGCACACCTACGCCCCTAAAAAATCAAAACCGGTCTCTTTTGGTCAGCTTCAGTTCTCCTTGACTTTATTTCGGTATCACGAGCCAAAGCCAAAGCCGCACAAAGCAGAACAATGCCAACTTGCATCAAAAGGAGCTAAAACTCGGCTGTCTGACCCAAAAGCACGCCAACGCCAACAATATGTCCTAAAAAAAAACACAAAAAAAAAGAAAAAATGTCTCTCCAAATGGACGACACATTTATGACTAATGCGTCGTCGTGGTTGCTGCAACATTATGTTGCACACAGAGTTACCGGCAGCCGATCGGTGGCAGCATTCGTGGGCAGCGAAAGGCCATTAGAGCGGCCATCTTTGCTGAGCAGGTGACAGCGACTGGCAAATATCCCCAGCAACATGGCTAAAGTATCTGACAGATGCGCACAGCCCACATGTATCTGTTATGTGTGTATCTTTTTTGGGCTCTGATTATTTTTACCAAAGGGGGTATGCTTAGTGTTCTAGCTGATGTAGGCGTATACTTAATATTTAAAACAATAGAATCATTTATTCGTTTTAAATAAGAAACTTAAAGTATTAAAGTTTTAAATTTAAAATTAACGAATTTGTTAAATGTTAGTAGATTCTTGTTCACAAGTTTCCTAAATTTATTTGTTGAAAATCAAGTCCTCAGTTGTGCAGGGTATCTTTTATACTAGCAGTCTCTTAGAGCATACACTTAATTGTTTTTTTTTTGGCGCTGACATCATGCAGATTTAACAGATTTGCATAGATTTTGTGAGTGCTGAGTTATGCGTCGTGGCTGCAACTCCGACAACGCGTTGTCGACGTCTCTCTCCATTAGCAACTCAATCGAAAAGTTTTCGCTACTCGCCAACGTCTGCTACATCATTGTCTGCTAAACTGTGTCTTGTTTATTTGTTTAATTAATTTGTTGCTGCTGCCTCATGACTTTATTAGCCAATCGTGCGGCCCACGCGGCACTTGATGTTGCATTTTTGCATCTTTATTTACCCAAAATGCAGCAACAAATGAAGTCATAAAAAATGGCAGCCATTAAAGAAATATGAGAGGCAAATGCAACACATTAAAAACATTGCGCATACGCAATGTTGCACGTCGAAGTAGCAGCAGCTGACAGTTGAAGCTGCCTCAAAGGCAGACAGCACTGCGCACTTTTGCTTAAACGAATATTTATCTGTGCACATTAAAGTTTATTGCAGTCAAAATTACAGCTATTATTTGACCAGCAATTAAGGCTGTAGGCGTGGCCAGGAGAGGCGTCCACTTTATTACGCGTTTTTATGACAATTTTTCGCTTTTACTTCTCTGTCAGCAAGTGCTTGCCCCTTGTTGTCTGTTCACAGGCCACTGCCACTCCCACTTCCCAGTTGCCACTTTTCTCTCACCGCTTTGCTTTTCCTTTTTTCGCTTACCACTTCCCTCTTGCCACTCACAAACATTCCTTTTAACCCGGTTAAACGTTTTTCGCTTGTTGCCACTTTATTTTGTTGCCCTTCAGCTGTGTCGCACATTTTGTGGCTTTTATTTTGCTCTTAATCCTTTTTTCGGCTTTTTTGTTTGTGGTCAGCTTTTCGGGTGCAAAATGAAATGTGAAGCATGCCACAAAAAAGCTATAAACAATCTGTACATGTTCGCGATTTTTGTTGCATTTTAACTGTAGGTAGAACAACGCAAACATTTCCGTTATTTGCGCAATTAACTTTTAAGTTGGCTTGATTATTAACTGCATTATTAACTATATACATAAACAGGGGAGACTCTTTTACTAGACCATAAAATATCCGTTTCTATTTTTAATGCACAAGTGATATAAAATTATGCCCAGCATTTTATTGCCCAAATATTATTTTTTATAAAAAACAGTTTGCTTAAAAAGCGTTAAAAAAAACTTTAACCTATTTAGATACTTGCAATTGAAAAATTGCGAGTGATTTAAAATGTTTTTCAGTATAAAAATAATAAATTATTGGAATATATATTTACATATATGTATTTAAGAAAGAGCGAAATTGTTGTCAAGTCTTTTTATTGTAATAAAATTCAATTTAGTTGAAATTAAAGCGTTCTCTTGTTATTTAATGCATTATATTCTTTCCTAAGTCTTTATAAAAATAAAAAATATTTCTCCAATAAAAATAATTTACATTACCACAAATTTAAACTCCAAAGTCAGTTTAGAATTAAAACTTTTATAATTTGTATGAGTTATATCTTCATGAGTCAATTCACACCACTCAAATATACCCCTTCTCCAATAATAACGGGTATACAAATTGTATAATAAAATCGCTAATTTAAATTTACCTGTGTATTTGTTGAACTTGCAGAGTACTTAAATATTTATGTATTAATTTGTACACATTACAAACAGTTGACTTACCTAGAAATAGAAAAAATATATTTATTAGACAATTGCAACAATTTGAAATTGATTAAATTATAATGCTGACAACTTAAATTGTGAATTTTAATGTGTGTAATTTATACATATAATGAACTAATTTGATAAATGCATTTTATGCTATGTTTAGTATGGTAAGTTGATGCTTTGTGTATTGTTTTAATTGAGTATAATATTGGTTTATTTTATATTATTTATTCTATTTTTATAACTATTTTCATTGGCCAACTTGATGCGTTCATCCCTTTTGGCCAACACACTACAGGCAGTCTAGCAGGCAAGTTAATTCGCAGTTTGGTACTTACAACTAAATTGACTACGTTCTATGTACGGGGTATAAAGATACACTCGACTGTCAGGAGTCTATTAAATGAGTCAAGATAGTTTGTGCCTCGCCCTACGGTCTATAAGCTGCGTGTAAACGGTGTGCAAATTATAACAATTTGGCAGCTCTTCTGGCGCTACTTTGTGGCCAGAACTATGATCTGGTCAACAACAGAAGCAGCAGCAGCCGCTTCGGTAGCCAATCAACCAATCAGCCAACAACATGCAACTCTATCAGTTCAATCCATCAAAAGCATTTTAAGTGCAAATTCAACCAGGAAGCTGATGCCAAACCCACTTAACTTTGCTATAATCTTCAACTTCTCGGGGACTTTCAAGCTGTCAATCTTTAATAAATTGCTGTTCTTAAAATTTATCTAGTTTAAGTCTTTGGTAAATTGTTGAAAATCCTGGGACAGGCCACTAACTAAAATTATTTGTGGTCCATTTTTTCTTCGGTTTTAATTTTCTGTAATTGTTGCTCAACTGTCGCCCAAAGTGTTAATTGATGTCTGAGTTTGATTGACATGGAAATACTTAATTGACTTAATTTTTAATAGCATAGAATACATGTTATTAAATAATAGGGTAGAAAAAATAAAAATCTTAAATTTAAAAAAAAGTTTTAAATATTTTAAAATAAAATTTATGTTGGCCAAATTTATATATATATATATCATATAATAGTTTATTAAATTAAATGGCATAAACTTCCTTTATTTTAAAGTTCAGTTCTAAAATGGTTTAAATAAACCAGGAAATATATTAAATAAATAAAATATTAAAAAGAACGTATAATATAAATATTATTTCTGAAAAGTTGATTAATATTAACATTAATGACTTTATTTATTACTAAACAAAAAAATAATATTTTCTGTTGCATAAAATATAAATATATTAAAATTTTATTATAAATTTAATAAATGTTAAAAACTGTTGGAATTTGTTAAAGATTACGTCACTAGCCACTTTGACAAATGGTTGTGTGAAATACCACAGAGTATTACGAGAATTCAAGAACTGCAGCCCCCAAAAAGGGGGTAACAGCAAACACTAGGTGCCAAAAGACAACTCCCAAAGTGTGTGCAGGTACTTGAATATGAGTGTCAGTCTTTCGGAGTGTGTGTGTGCACTCTGCCTGTGTGTGTGTGTGACAACTACAACTATCCGCTGGCTGTTTGCCACCGCCTCGTACCAATATTGACTTTTGAGCGTTACAGTAGCGCAGATTTGAGGCAAGCAGCAACAAGTCTCGACTTGTTTCAACACGAAGATGCTTAGCGTTAGATGACAAACGTTTAAACCGATGCTTGCTCAATCAATTAAATGCCAAACCGAATATCAATTTACATCTTTAAAAGGTATTAACTAATAATTCCAAATAAACTGATTGTTTGGGAACACAAACAGATCAGCAAATAATTATAAGGAAATTGTTGACATTCCTGTGTAAATATGCAATTGCAACGGTAACTACAAACTGCAACTGCAACTGCAACTGGTAACAGAAGTGCAACTGGAAGTTGCAGCAACCTGAATTAGCCCCAAGTTGCCGATGGCTGATTGCCCCTATAAGGAAAACAACCCGTGCTTGGCAGCACTATCTCTATTACAACAACCAATAGAACCAACAAAAACAACATCAAACAACAAACAACAAACAACAAACAATAAGCCTTCTTGTTGTTTTTGCTTGTATCATTTTTATTTTTGTAGGACAAACAATTTCCGCTGCTGTTTGCCATTTACTGCCCAGGAGCGAGAGAAAAAAATATAAAAAATGCTCAACCTTTTTTTTACGATTCAGCAGTTATCATTATTTTATTTTATACATAGATATTTTTTTGTTATGCTGCTTGTCTCTACAAGTCGGTCGTGTATTGCTGCCTGGTTTGTTGTGGGCCAAATAAATTCTATAAGTAATAAGCCAAGATACAACGGACCAGCTATTGCTGTTGCTATTGCACTTGCCCCAACAGGCTGCCACAGAGTGAACAGTTAGACGCTCAACTGGTTTGCAGCAAGGCAGAAACAAGTGCGGCAACGCGAAGAAGGCGGCAACGAGGCCGCAACAGAAACAGCTTCCTCCTCCTCGAATGTTTGTACCTTAAGCTCAAGCAAATTCTTTGCCAAAAGGGTATTTCGTGCGATTCGAACAGCAGCAGCAGCAGACACAACAACAACCACAGCAACAACAACAACAGCAAGAACAACAACCACTTGGGCTATGTTTTTTCCGCTCCATGCACCGAGTTTGAGTTTGAGTTTGGAGCCAGTTCGTGCAGTTTACTGCGAGTTCTTTGGCTCCAGCTAGATAAAAATGCAGTTAATAAAACTGTAAAAACTGGACGCATGCGCACAGAGACCACACTACACACACACACACACACACACACTAATACACACACAGATAAAGCTTGGCCTGGGCAAGTGCAACAACTGCAACTTCAACTTCAACTGCAACTTGCGGCGCATTTCAAACTTTTGCAACGCCATTTAATTGCCTGTTTGCATTTCACATGAGCCATGGTCGGCTTAAAAGGGGTACAGGGGGAAAAGGGGCGGTTCAGTGACTGGGCAAGCTTGATCTATCCATATCTATATCCATATCTTAGGAGGCGGCGACTTGGATCGTTGCCTCCCATTCAGCTAGACGGCTTCCTGGCCTAAACAAATTGTTAACCCTTTCAGATCTGCCATGTAAGCCAAACAGATCAAATCAAAGCTATTGAATGTATTTTGTTTATAAAACATATAACACATATGCATATAATGTTAAAATATAAAATGAAATCTCAAATCGAATTTGATTTATTTTACAATAAATTTATGATTATATATAAATATTTTGCTTGTACAAATATTTCATGGGTAAAGTAAATCCGTACAACAAACTTATTTCATTTAAAAAATCAAACTTGTTTCAAGTTGCGTACAAAATCGACATATTATTTTTAAAGATTAACTTGTTTAAAAAAAAAAGTAATATTTGACATAAAATGCTAGAATTTTTAAAATACTTTTACCAAGCATTAAGCCAATAAATAAATAAATAATAATACAAACAATTAAGTTCACATTTAAGTAGGTTTCTTTGTAAGCAATTCCTCGACCAAGAAAACCCTCCTGAAATATGACAAAATTAAAAAATCGAATTGGTTTCATGTTGCCTAAAAAATTTTAAAATTTCCAACTGAACCGGCATAAAACTGACCTTCGTTCATTAACGACTACTACATAAGACAGAACTAAGACATAAACCTAAAAAAAATGGCATATTTGGCTATTAAAAAAAAAAGGCAACTCGAAACCAGTTAGCTGCAGCAGCTGCGACTAACTAACTAGTCGTAGTAAAAT
This sequence comes from Drosophila acutilabella, assembly GCA_035046005.1. NCBI lineage: Eukaryota > Metazoa > Arthropoda > Insecta > Diptera > Drosophilidae > Drosophila > Drosophila acutilabella. Next base: position 376,292 of record JAWNOK010000067.1, read on the forward strand.
TAGCTATAGAATTTTTGTGGGTTTTGCTGATTTTTGCAAGATTTTAATTTGCCAAAGCCACAATAAAAAAAATTACATAAGAAAACAAAAAAAAGCAAAACAAAAATAAAATAAAAGATGAACAACAAATACATGAAAGAATACAAAAAAAGCTGAATTAATTTCGCATTAGAACACGCGCATGCAATGCGGCCAAAAACGCAGCTAGCCAAATGGCAATCCGGTAACCGAACTCAGATACTCACTTGGCGACTAGTCCGGGAACCGATATGGAAGTCGTCGACTCAGCAAACTACACTAACTTGGCCAACTGCACGGTCCGCTGGCCTTTTGAGCAGCATTAAACAAAAACAAAATAACAAAAAATAAAACTTGTTTGGCAAACAAACTAAATAACAGCTGGACGACAAAAAATAAAAAAATAGCTAAATTACAGCTATTTAAAATATGTTTAAAATGTTATTCGGATATATAAATCTCTCTGAGAGAACTGAGATAATTGCAACAATTTAAATGTATTTAGAATGTAGTTTAGTTAATGCAAACATCGAACTTTGACTTTTGGGCGCGATTTCTGAACCATTAGGTTAAGTGGCCACGCCTCTTCGACAAGTTGGCAGCACTCAATTCAAATAATTGAATATTCGAAGCGGGGTGAAATAATTGATAAATTAATAAGTATTTTAATCGAACACTTTGATATCTTGCGGGCTTTATATATCTTGAAATAATTAAATTCAGCTCAGATTCAATTCAATAGAAAAGATTTGAAATATTTTTTAGAAATTGATAAAAATTTTTAGTTAGAATTATAACATTTTTGTAGCTGCTACATAAGCTGCTTGATAAGTTGGCAGCACCACATCATCAAGTTGGCAGCCTTAGCAAAACCCTTTTGGGTTTTGAGCCAAGCACAGTCATAAAAAAACAATTGTTTAACAAATTTTTGGCCGTTTATGGCCAACTTAGCGGCCCATTACAGCACTTCAGCGGCTAAGTTGCCCTAAAGCTGTAAAGAGCATTGTAAGTGACTTCGTATTGGCATAACTGGAATACTAAATTTCTATCTGGATTGCATATTTTTTACACATATTTTTTTGAGGGCTTTGTTATTTTTGCTTCGCTTGCTGGCGCTTAAATAGACCTTCGAGAAGGAGGTTTCCCCTCGCCGTCGTCATTGGCGCCAGTGGGTCCAACATTGTAAGCTGAGAGCACCCAGCTTGGCCCCAGCTGCGTCAACATAAAACTATTTTTTTTAAGAGTTTTGTTTAAACAAATCAGCAGAAATTTTATTTTAATGTTACGGACCAAGTTTGTTGGCGCTTGTAAGCGATTTTTGCTTGGCTAAAAAAAAATTATTTACATTATGTGCAGCGTAAAAAATTACAGAGTGAATTGACAAATATTCGGGTGTCGCGTGTTAAATACTCTATAATAAAAACTCCATAATCATTGGGTGTAAATTATAATATTTAGTTAAGTATTTCGGTATATTTTTAGAGTGTATATAAATCTCTGTTTTGATTTGTTCTACTTTAAGTTTTTTACTAGTTATTTTTTTTTCTTTACTTTTTTTGATAATTGTTCTATTTATTTTTTTGTTTTGATTGTTCACAAAATTCAGCAGTTTTCTCGGTCAAAGCTTACAAATTTCGCTTACTCATTTAAATTGACGTATCATTTATTAATTAATTGAGTAATTAATTCATTCTTTGAACCAAATTTAAGACAACTTTTGTAAATAAACAAAAAGACATAAAAAGAAAAACGCTTAAAATTAGAAGAGGTAGAAAATGTTAATATGCCTACAACTTTGTGCAAAAGTTGTTTATTTGTTGTTGTTTGTCTCAAATGTAAATGAATTTACTTCGCTGATGATTGTTGTATTTTTTTTTGAAGGCTAAAAACAAAAAATAAAAAAAAAACAGCAACAACAAAAAATTCACCGTTTACTTTATTGCCAAATTAGTGGGTCGAAGACAACAGATCCACTAGACCCACTGACATAACCAGCACAAATTTAAACAACAACTACAATAACAATAACAATAACAACAACAATACAAAAAACAACAACAAAAGGTATAGCTCTTCATATCCCGTCCGTTTTGCCGACGGCTATTTAGCATAAAATGTATGTCAGCAAGGTAAAGGGCGTTCGACGAGCTCAGCGTATATACCCGACCCTACCCTACCCTCCCTCCGCAATACCCCTAGTGCTGTTGCTACCTCCCGCTATTCAAAGCTATTCACGTTGTAAGCATTTGAATACCTAATGTGCTGCCAGACACATTTTACACTGCTTCTTGTATTTTTAAATTTTATTTTTTATTTTTATTCGTTGTCGTTATTTTTTTTGTTTTTGTTTCATTTGTACGCATGCGAAATTGGATTTTCAATTTGGTTTCTGTATTATAATTACAAGAAATTCGAGTCTGACTGTTTTGGGTTTTGAGCCTAGCCTTCAGAAACTATTTGTTGCCAATTTGTTTGTGTTACTAGCGCATTAATTAACTTGTCCAATACACACCTGTAAAGGTCAACACATTTTCCAAATTGATCAAACTACTTTTAGTAAATTTCATTTGAATTATTATTTAAACTAAATCTTTTGTATTGAAACTTATCAATTTATCTGTTTTATTTAGTTATTTGGGAATGTTTATCAACTTCTTTGACACTAAATTATTTTTTTATGATTTAAGAAAATAATGCTTGTTATTAGTGACAAATATCTTAAAACTTTATTGAAATTAAGTTTATAGTAAGTTTAATAACTCTTTTGTTAAATGTGTAGACCGATAAAGTAAATAAAAATTCAATTAAAAAATATCAATTATTTCTAAGTTCGTTTTTTTTTTATTGGTATTTAAAGAGCAGCATATTGTCAATTAATAAAAAGCACAAAAACTTTACTTAAATCAATGTCAAAATACACTAAGATGATATTAAATATGAATATTCTTCTCTTTTGTAGAATTAACAGATTTTGTGCAGGTTATTTAGAACTTTAAACTGATCCTTTTAACTTCATTGCATATTACGTATACGATGAAGATATTTACTTCATATTTCTAACTGTTTTGAAAGCTACGTTTATCAGCATGGGCCATGTTCACATATTGGGAATGTTAAATAAATGTAAGCAAACACAACAAATGGGAATACATATTTCAACACTCCAACTTTCTCCGACTTCCACAGATTCTTCCTAATCCACCTTCAACGAGACGAAGTAAAACTCAACTTGGATTTGTGGTAAGTCGAGTGTCGTTGTTTTTGATTTGCAGCTAACTTGCATATTTGCCACATTTTCGCATTGTTGTCAGCATGAAGTTGCCACAAGTTGCCGCTGCAGTGACGCATAATAATATTGGAGCAGCTTGTAAGGTTGGTCTACCGATGCGCAGCAATTTTGGCTTGACAAACCAACGCCAAAAACTAATACACAAAATGTGAGTGTGTGCAAGTGTGTGTGGTGTCTGGCATGACTCAATTAATTTAGATGCGAAAGTGTCCAGACAAGAGCACGCCCAGTCTGGGACCCATCACAAAAGGCAGCGCTAAGTTGACAACGCCGAGGATTATGCAAAAGTTGTCGGAGAATGTTAAACTATATAAATGTACATATACATACATATATACACCTCTATATCTGTTTAAGTCATGGAATGGGGCAGCATAAAGTGTTTAACGTTGTGATTCATGATTCCCGCCAAGATTTATATGCGAACCTTAAGTAATATTCAAGTTTCACTTTTGTTTGATTTCTTGACCACACACAACAGAATTTAATTGTTTTGCACAAAAAAATGAGGAAAACATTAACAACAAATAAAATTAATGTGCGCGAATACATAAATAAATAAATAAAGAACAAAATAATCACAATAATATACAACACATTTTTGATGACGGCACTTCCGGTGCAATTAACGAGTGACCGGAGCAAATGCGTCGGTCTGGAACTGAAACTGGAAGCGATCTCAGTGTTTGTGACAGTCCCCCGACCAAATACACCATACACTGACATAAATACTATTCAAAACTTAAGAAAAAAGACTTAGGAACAAGATAATTTCAAGTCAGAAGGCGTCAAATTTCCAACAATAAATTCAATTTATAGTTTCTAAACAAGTGTATTTTAAATTAAATTGAAAATAAATAAAAATAAATTATAGTTTCATTTGTAAAATAATATAAAATCCGATTTAAAAATCAGAACCCTTTACCTTAGAAATATTTTTAAATATGTTATTTATTTATAGACAATTATTTACTACTACTTCAACCAAAATACAAACTACAAAATATTCAAATTAAGTGTCTATATTTTATAGTTCTAGGCACTGAAAAGAGTTTAAGAGTTTTAAGCACACACACTCCTCATTTAAGCACCAGCTCTATTTGTTTTATCAGTGTAAGCATTTTACAAACATACAAAAAGTTGTGATCGTATATTTTTTTGCAGTTGTCTTTATTTTTTTGCGCCTTTGGCATAATTTGCAGCGACAGGCAAAATGCGTGTGACAAATGCAGCCAAGTGGTGCCTCTTCACACTTAATAAGACATAAAGTTGGGGATTTTATGAGAGGCAGCTTTTCCATTTCTAAGTATTTGACTTGAGTGCGTGGGCTCCAGCGTTCAAGAAGAATCCAATTAAATGGCCAACATGTTTTGCATTTGACGAGAATGCGATTATTTACAGCAAAACAGCCAAGATAGTGTATGAGTAAACTGTGTGAACGGAGGGGTGTAAAGAGGGCTGCCTTTTTGGGCAAATACGCCAACGCCTTCGCTTTCTGCACTCGTTATGTCAAGCAAAATATTGTACGCCTTGGTCCGAGACAGGCGACAGGTTTTGGCCCGTTGCCTGTTGGCAAAAGTCCGGCACTTATTATATGTAGTTTCAACTATGGGACAAGTTAATTTAGTGGCGTCTTTGCTGATGTATTTAATTTGTAATTGGTGCAGACACGAAGATTTTTGCACAGACACCAAATGATAAATTACAAACATGGGATGGCTTTTGTTTTGACTACGCAACGTGGCGAATGCGCAATGTGCAAAATTAATTACACGCACAGTACGGCGTACTTTCTATCTCCCTCTCTCTCTCTCTCTTACACACACACACACAAACATACTCTTCGTGTTTGCTGATATTTCAATTAAAATAATTTATTAGCACATCATTCGCATCCACGACAAATGACAATTGACAACAGCAACCAATTGACATATGGCATAATTGTTCGAATTAACAGCTGCATTGAATTTACAGCACTTTCATCTGGCGATTGGAATACTCCAAATAGTCGAGCACTAGCATCTTTTGGTTAACGCTTTCATCATTCGATGCTGGCTAATAATACGGAAAATCCTGTCACAGCAAATGTCACAGAACTGTCACTTGGATGAATGAAGCTGCTCGAGATGAAGGCTCGTTTGACAAATTACCCAATGTCTTTGACTGACGAAATGCTAAAACATATATTACAATATTTACTCAAGACATAAGATTACACAATTATGCACTCGCAGTTGAATGCTCAAGATACTCATTAAATTTCTACGAATTCAAAAACAATCTATAAGTATTTCTGCGTAAACTGCAGCAGACACTCATTATTCGACTAGCTAGAGGGTATAAACACCTTTAGCATGGGACAAGGCCTACTCATTATGTTGTTAAAGATAGCCCAAAAGTGTTGGCCATCCACAATATTTGCCGACTTTTCAGCTGTCAGCGAAATTGGGTCAAATTAATAACCACAAAATGTGCACAAGTAATGCGAAAGCACACACATAAAAAAATAAATACAAAACAAATTTTCAAAAATATATGTACACATGTATATTTGAAAATAAATATATTTATGTATTTGTATATGTATGCGGGTATCTGTAGAAAATTAAAAACTAAATTAAACGCAAGATGTCTACAGTTTTACAAAGCAGACAAAAACAAGCCGCAGTGACACTTTCAATTTCAGTTTATCATCTATGGTGAGTGTGTGTGTGTGTGTGTGTGTGTTGTTGTTGTTGTTGCCACAATGTTGGCCGCATTGTCAGTAAAATTTGTTGAAGGTGGCAGCCAATGCGACAGGTGCAAAACTTGGCGACAATTTTTAATGAGCTGCAAAAGGCAACGTTCAAATACACAAATTTATATAAACGTTCAAAACAAATAAAGAAAATATGCATAAAAATAATCATAGTCATAGAAATTAATTAAGTTTTGTAATAATGTCAGCTCTATGTGTTCTTGGAGTTAGTTTTTCAAATTAATTAATTTATGCCAAATTTACTGTCCCCCAAAAGGACAGAATACGTGCACTATATCAAAAACGAGCTCTGATTTAGAGACTAAAACTACACAAAAAATATATAACGTAACACTAAGTAAATTAAAATAATTGCCAGTCCAATTTAGTAGATTAAATGCCACATGGCTAACGCCAGTTTTAGAAATGCTCATTATAATACAAAAGCAACAATATTAAAATGCATATATAATAAATGATTTTAAGATCTACAGCATAGTTGGCTATACCCTGTAAAAACAGTTTGGGAAAAAGAGCAGTAAAGTTTTGATATTTAATAGTAGCCGTTTCGACTAAAGTCTGTTTTAATATTAAAATTGATTTAAATTTCAATGAACGTTTTATGCAGTTAATTTAGAAATATTTAAATATTTTTCCTTTATGTTTAAAAAGTGTATCCAGATTTAAGTTGATTTTTTTATTAATTAATTAATTTTGTATTTGTCTAAAATGTTAGACAACATTAATTTAATTAGGGATTGCCGATTTAAAAGCCTAGTTATCATTGATTCCAGGGTAACTGCTAGTCTCCCTTATTCGCATTTTGTTTGATGTGTTATAATCGTTGCCTGTTGCTGCTTTGTGAATATTGCTTCCTCTTCAGCATTTAGCAGTCGGAGTAACGTAATATAAAAAAATATAAAATTAAAATAAACAACAAAAAAAATAAACAACAGTAACAACAGGGGCAGCGACGCCAGCAGCAGCAACAACAACAGCAAATAAAACGTAAAAAGCAAAAGAAAAAATTTCAAGGTCAGCGCCGAAACGTGCATGCAAAAATTAAGCGCTCAGAAAGAGTGTATAAAAAAGTAAGCAAAAAAGACAACACGAAGAAGAAGAAAAAGGTGTAGAAGAAAAACAGCAAAACAATAAATGAATAAGACAAGAAGAGAAAAAAAGAGAGCCGCAAGAAATGTGTAAAAGAGAAATCAAAACTGCTTTTACTTCATTCGAAGTTATTTAATTTTTAATTGTTTTCTTTCGATATCCGTAAATTGGTGTATTTTTCAGATACAAAGATAGTATTTACAAACTCAACTTAGTTGTAGCTGCTAAGTGAGTGACTAACTATCACGTCAGTCAAGTAATCAGCATGAAAAATACCTGCAGTATTTGATAAGAGGGTCCAAAAAGGTGAAATAACCGAAGATTACATCATATTTATTTAGCACTTTTTGGCACTACTTAGTAGATATTTAGTTTATGTATTGATTCTAGCAAGTAAATCACTAACTGAATAGTTAGTTTAGTGTCCGAAGATAAGAATGTGCCAAGGGTCAAAGATTACATTGTGTTTATTTGATAATTCCCTGCATTAAAAGCTTTTCACAGAAGCGTTTTAAAGTGTCAAACTAAACACTTTAGTTAGTTTCGACTGCTGATTTTAGCGTTAAACTCAATTTAAGGCTTCCTCAAGACAAGCTTAAGTACACATTATAAAGAAAAGAAGCTAAGCAAAACATAATGAGTGTGTGTGTAGTATTTCTGCATACTTAAGATCCATTTCGAGTCGAACCATTTTCAAAAGAGCAGAACGGCAGCGCAGCAGGCAGAGGGCACAGTCGCTGTCGCAGTCGCAACTCGCAGGCAAAAAGACTCGACTTCGGGCACTTGTCCTTGAATAGCAAGCGAAGCAAAAGAAGATCACAAAACGCCAAAAATGAGCAGCCAAAGCGACGGCAGCGCAGTCAGCAAGCGACCGCGACGCTTACTACGCCAAGTGCAGTCAACGTTAACGCCAACAGCGACGCTAACAGCGACAGTAACAGCGACAGCGACGCCATTAGACAAGGCGACGTCGTTGTTGTTTTTGGGCTTGGCTGCTGTTGCCTCTGCCACAGTCGCAGTCACTGTCGATGCCGCTCAGCAGCGTGAGCAACAACTGTCGCTGGTTGTTGCTGTTGTTTTTGGCTCTCAGCATAAATTCGCAAAGTATGCGAAATTTATTAGGGTCTGCTCACATGGGCTGCTGCTGCTGCTTTGTTGTTTTTGCTGTTGTCGTGTTTCGTCTAATTTAAAGTTCACACACAAGCACACCAAAGCCTGTATGCATGTGTGTGTGTGTTTGTGTGTAACTGAATACACTTAAAAAAAACCCGAAATAGCTATAGCAACGGCTACATAAAATTGTTTATATTATTTTTTCTGTTATTTTTTTCTTTTCTATTTTTTTTTTTAGGTTATTTGTATTATTCGATGTTTGTTTCTTCATTTTTATTGTGCTTTTTAATTTTTTATTGATGTGTATTTTGTTAAAACCAACACCAGTGCACAAATTTTTGTTTCTACTCTTAGTCTCTCACTTTATCTCTTCTGTTCACTCTCTCGCTCCCTGTCGCTCTCTTATTATCCCTTGTTGTCGCTTTGCCTCTTTTAAGATATTTAATACTTGCAATCACCCAAAAATGCGATTAATGATGTGGATTAACAAAAAGAAGCGCGCATGTTACTTATATCAAATGTAAGCATAACATATATTATAATTTATTGAAAATATTTGTGTGTGCTCATTAAAAGAAGACAATTTTATTGATATTCGTTACTAAGCAACTTTTTAAAAGAGAATTATTTTTTTAACACAATTCTATCAGTTTCTGATCTGCGCATAAAAGACGAATAGAATGATTTGTATCTTATGAATTTAGAGTTGGAATGTTGTAAATATTTTGCAGTTTCTTTTGTATCTCATGAATTGAAAAGATAGAAATAATAAAAAATAAATAATAGTAGTAAATTGAGTTTTTTAAATGTTTGTTAAACATTTTTTTTGTATTAAAATGATTGTTATTTAAATAAATAGTATTTAAAATCCGAACTTAATTTATAGCAAATTTCTCTGCATTTATTCGAGTGGATAAAAAATTACATTAATATGTTTGTGATTCAAATAAATATTTAATAATTCTTTTTAGACCCCGTACTCTTTAAAAAAGAGTAAAGGGGGTCTATTAAGTTTGTCAGAAGCGAGATGTGCGTAACAGGCAGAAGGAGGCGTGGCCGACCCCATAAAGTATATATATTCTTGATCAGCATCAACAGCCGAGTCGATATAGCAATGTCCGTCTGTCCGTCTGTCCGTCTGTCCGTCTGTCCGTCCGTCTGTATGAACACCTGGATCTTTTAAACTACAAAAGCTAGAGACACCAAATTTGGAATGAAAGTCCGTTTATGATGTACGCAGATCAAGTTTATTTCAAATTGTTGCCACGCCCCCTACCGCCCCCGCAATAAGCAAAAAACCAGACACGCCTCGAAAAAATTTTTGTTTTAAGCGAATAACTCAATAGTTATGGCACTTAGGAGCACCAATTTTGGTACGCAGGTTCCCAGAGACAGCCTAAATGCAATGTCATTTAAAGTTTTGAGCTGCCACGCCCCCTTTGCTCATAGGAACTAAAACACTCTCCAATTTCAATGCCTTTCTGCAGGCATTAAATCAAATAGTACAGTGTTGTAATTTAACATACGCTTAGAGACATACTATTTCTAACTTTCCTGAAAGTGGCATCAAAATCCTATGTCAAACAACAGAGAAATTTCGGTTCAAAGTTCACGTTATTTTACTGCAAAATCACTGCATGCGCGCAACACATACAAACAAACACAGAAACATACAAACATATGTTCGAACGTTTTCTCTACCTGCTTTGGCGGCAGCCGCTGCACTATGGGTCAAACGCCCGATTTTTAGGAATTAAGTCATATTTTCAAGTTGTTTAAATTAACATAATTTTGATCACAATCCATTAGGAATAAACCAAATGTAAATGTTACATACCCAGAATTTTAACAGAGTCGCCCTCTGTTATTAAAACAGCTGCTAAACAGGGTTGTTCTACACGACGCGCACATGTTAAATTTTGTAAACAAAGTTTATGTGAATTTGAATCGCCAATTGAAATTAAAATAAATGCAATTTGATTAAAATTTTTTATGGAAAACATGGAATCGGGTTTGTACTTCGTGTTTATGTGTTTGTGTTGTCCAAAATCTTATGTTATGTAATGTTTTGTGTAAGTCAAAAAGCTGCCTCTGACAAAATTTTTTTAAAAAAAATTGTCTTTGATTAGAGAAAAGTTATGTTTGTTACATTTTGTAGCAATGCAACTATATGCATTGTATAGTGTGTTCAATTACGAGTTAAGACCTATAAGCTCAATGTGCACTTTTGCGCACTTTTTGCAGAATTTAATTTTTTAGCAACTAACCTCGGTGTATGCAATGTAATTTTCTTTGAAGTTAAGCGGCGACACGTGAGCTAGCAAAGCAAGCAATACACCGTTTTTAATGTTTTCGAAGCTTCCAATGGCCAAATATTAAGTTTTATAGAAGCATTGAAAAAGAAAACAACATATTTATCTTCCTTTAACAAAAATTTGAGCTAAAATCGTAAAAAACACGGCGTGTTTGGCCAGATAGGTGATTTGAGCAACTCTTCTTTGAATAACTTTTGATAGAGTCAACCGATTTTGACCATTTTTTCACAGGGTCTTCAGTACACAAAAACTCACCTAATATGTTGATTCGGTGTTCATAGCTTGATGAACAAAAAAGTTATGGCAACTAACAATATGAAGGAGGGGCGGTGCCACGCCCATTTTTTTGTGATAAACGTGTTTTGACATCCAAGGTCAAATTCAAAAAACCAAATTAAAATATCTTGTTTGGTTCTTAAGATATTAATTAATTCCTGAAAATCGGGCATTTGACCCATAGTGCGCTGGCCGCGCCGAACAATGCATACATACACACAATGAGAGCACACATACATATGCAAATAATCGGAAGAATGATAGAAGAGGGTCGTGGTGCAACTGGTAGAGTTGCGGCGCAATGTGGAACCTTCGCATGGATCGCGGGTTCGAATGCTGACAATGACGATTTTAATTTATTTACTTTTAATTTTAATTCAATATGTAAATATTTCATTTTAATTTTTTTAATTTCATTTTTAAATTTTTATTTTAATAAAATGGGCACTACTATGGGAGTACGGGGTCTTTTACAGTCGGCTCGATCGACTGTAGCCTTTCTTACTTGTTATTAAAAGTTTTAACTATTAAGTTCACTTTACATTTGTTATCTTCATGTTTGATTTTAATAGTTTGAAATTTATTGCACTCTAAGCTCAATTTATAATACAGTTCTGATTAAAATCAAGTTTACCCTGATCTCGAGCAACGATCCTAAGTTTTCGCTGTACTTTGCGAAAACTAAAAAAACGCGATACACTAAGAGTTACATAACCTTATACCAGTGGCACATGGCGGCGCATAGAGATCGGCTGAAACTCCAGCTCATGGCTATACCCCTGAGATATTCCAGCAAAATGGTAACAGCCCATTAGAAACAACTGAAAAACCTAGTTCAAAAAAAAAAAACATGTTTTAACCTTTTTAGTGGCGTGCAAAACTCAAACTCAAATTGGTCAAGCGGCGCAGCAACTTTACAAGTTCCAAAAAGACTAAAACAAGAAGAAGAAACACACACACACACACACACACGCACGGTTGACAAGCAGAACAAGGCAAAAAGGGTAGAAACGAAGCACGCCAAAAATTTTGCAAAAATGGCAACAAGAAATAAAATAAAAATTAAAAAAAAGAGACTCAGAAAAAAACATACAAGCTAAAAGCGAAGTTGAAGCCGCAGTCGCAGCCCGTGGCCAAAAAGAGCGCATGCGTCGCAGTCGCTGCTTGCGCTGCCGTCATCAGGCGCGTCGAGTGTCAAACCTTTTGAGCAGCGATGGCGACTTAGACGTGACTTACAAACTAAATGCGCGCAGCTCAAGGTTAAAAGCAGCTTATTTGTTGTAAGAAACAACAGCTAACAACAAAACAGGCAACAGACCCGAGACACGAGAGACGAGAGCCAAGCAACCAACAGTTAAGAGCCAAACAGGCGATGGCTCACAAAAAAAAAACACCAAAACCAAAAATAACAAAAAAGAAAAACGAATAAAATCGAAACTGAAAACGCCAAAAGAATCTCGCTAAATTTCAAGCTGTTGTCTGGCATAATTCATTGTGTTTTTGGATTTCGAGGACTTTTTTGTCTGGCCGAGCCTGTGTCAGTTTTTTATATTTTTTGTTTAATACCCTGAATTTTTTTTTTGCAGTTATTGTTGTTGTTGGGGCGTGTTTGAAATGCTAACAAAACAGCAGTTAGATGCTGCCACATTGGCCGTTATTGTAGTCTATTGTGGCAAACACAAGTTGGCCATAAAGTGTTGTGTGAAATTGATTGCCAGTCGGCTTTTGTGCGCGATAAAATGGCTTTCAATTAATTAGCAGGCAATTGCAATTGTTGTGCTCTTTGTTGTTGTTGTGTTTGCTGTTGCATTGGCATATCAATGTGTGCTAAAAGAAAAATCGTGTTGCGAAATAAACAAATGATTCAACTTTAACCTGACCCTGCATGTCTGTCACAGATACGCAGCAAGCAGCAAGCAGCAGCAGCAGCAGCTGTAGGATGACATCATTTGAAATGCTTTGGCATTTGTTTTAATCTCAGCCAAAACAAAACTTAGCATTTTTAAATGCTATAAATTACATTGCGCACAATTGACCAAAAATGTGCATTTGCATTGATTAAATAAACTTTGTTATTGCTCTTGCCACCCACAACACTGCAGCAACATGCAGGCCTGCGCAACCAAATCTGTCAAAATATCTGTTGCAACAGCTGTAACAGCAACAACAACAACACTTGGCGTGACTAACAACTAAATTAGCAAAATCAGTAGTTGTTGTAGGTGCCACAATTCAAATTATTCAATTAGCATGCATTGCGTATTTTCATCTATCTTAAATTGATGACGTCGCCGAAACGACATCGAAGCTGCTCCTATTCAGCCAGCAACAGTAATAACGTTAACAACATCAGCTAAAACCACACATTGCCATAGTCAGAAAGCAATCGGATTTGTCCTTCACAAACCGTTGACTAAATTGGAATTGATTTGGCAACGATTTTCAGCAGCAAACAATTTGACTTTGACCATATGGGCGCGGACTAACAGACAGACAGACATATAGACAGATTGGCAGTTGGACGACTTTAGTTACCAATAAGCTTGAAGTTAATGACTCCAACTTAAATTTCGACTGCAGAAATCCATTTCAAATATCAAGCTGGGCTCAATCATGCGGGTCACTAAAGATGCCAGTTGGCAACATAGTTAGCTGACCAACAAAATGTAGATAGTTTAATTAAGAGTGCAAAAGTATTTTTCAAACTAAATTGCAAACCTTTTTTATTTGATATAATTTATAGGGAGTTCTTTCAAGTGAGTTATTGATATATTTTTTGAAACGGTTTTTTATTTTAAATGTGTGTTTGTGAGTTCAGAAACTAATCAAATTGAGTTCTGGAAACTTAAAATATTTCTTAAAATTTTCAACAATTTTATGTAATTTTGATTAAAAAAATTGAATTATAATAAACTAATAATTGATCTGCGATTTGTCAATCTATTTTAAGATCGGTGCTCTCTTTCTCTGTTCTAATATTTATTTGGCTGTTTATTTTTCGATAAGTCAATTAAAATTACAACAATACTGTCTTTCTACCTTTCTAGGCATTTTAAATTTGTTTAAAAGTACGGGTAAAACGAATTTAACTACCTTCAAGGACTTGACCTATAAACTGGAAGAATAATAAAATGTTTCTCAAGACGGTATTTAAAGTTTTCCATATGTGCTTAGACACTATAAGTTCAGTTTAATTTAAATAACTAATAAAGGAATCCTTACAAAAAATCTAACTTAAAAAGAACGTTCAGAATTCTCGCCTTATAACAAACACCTGGTTGCAAATCGTATAACTAATTTATATATATTTACACATGTTATAAATTAAATTAAGTTCTTTGTTGGTTAACAAAGATGAATAACACCAACCTGGTCATTTCCGTAAAAGAGCTGCGAATGTTTTAAAACATTTGCACCGTGTAAATAGAGCTCAAGAATTATAGGAGTATCTTGTATGAGTATTTTAGTTGTGGTTCAATATTTAGTTTTACTTTTTTTTTTGGTAAGATGCAGTGTTCGAGTTGTAGTACATTAATTTGTTGTAGCACCAATCAATATGTTATTTGTATCTTTGTATCTTAAATACACAACACACGCGCATTCTAACGTTCGACTGCCTACGTGCGACTTCCTACGCGAAACGGCAGTAAAAGATTTTATGAGCTGCGAAGAACACGCGAAATATTTGTATTTTCAAAAGTTGTTGCTGTTTTTATGTATTTATTGTTGTTGTTGTTGGCATTTTGGCAAATTATTACACAATTCTTTTGAAGAAAGAGAGCAGGAAAAGAGAGTGAGCTTTGGCTTAGTAGCTCTGTACTTGGTATCTGAATCTGTAGCTGTATCTGTCAGATACCGCAGTTAGACATGCGTGTAATCTGCTCTAAGCACACACAAGCAAAGCGTACCGCTTTAACACACACCAACGACTGACTGACTGACCGACCCAACGTCTGTCTGTCCGACTAGACGACAGACCCTTGCCAATTCCCAAGTAAACAAAATAAATAACATAATTTAAAAGCGCAAAGCGTAAAAACTGAGCAAAAATGCCAGTATCTAAAGTCGACGCGCTCTTTATGTGCGTGTGTTGCCAAAAATTCGAGCATGGGTCGGGTGTGGAAAGGGACAGTGACAGGGACAGGGACAGGCAAAGCTTACAGCAACGCGGCAGAGCAGTCGCGACAAACGATCAAGGGCATATTGGCCACGACAACATCAACGGTAACGTTAACGTTGACGCCGACGTCAACGACGACGTCGAAGCCAGCGTTAGCTACGGGTCGTCGTTAGCGTTGTCGCTGTCTTGTGTCTCACCCTTGAAGGCGCTTTTACAGCAGCAAGATCTTGTGTTTGTAGCTGTAGTTGTATCTCTGTATCTTTAGTTGTCTCTGCTTCTGTATCTGTGCGCTATATATCTTTTAACGATGGTTTTCGCTTTCAAACGAACAATTTGCGAATTTCTTCTTCGACAGCCGCAATTTTATTCCTATTCCTCTCTTTTTTGTACACATACACACATTTATATATTTTGTTCTTGCCTGCTAACCTAGTACCCGATCTTTGCCTTTATAAAGCTGTCTTTATACATATATGTATATATATATACATATTTCTTTTTTTTTTGGGAGTGTGTGTAAGTCTCGTTTGTCTCTTTTCAATTTGGTTTCTTTGCTTTCGTTTGCTTCGCTTTTCTGTTCCGTTTCGTGTGCTCATCATCATCCCCAAAAAGCCTTTGACTCAGTTTGAGGTTGAGTCTCATATCATTTTAATTCCATGGAATTGTCTGAAAATTAAGCGAAAAAAAAGACAACAAAATGTGCGCCTCACATGTTAGACATTCAAAAGGGACTGACAGCACACACATACATACACACACATGTCTGTCTTATAAACCTGATGACGATCTTTATCCTGCTACTTCATAATGATCATCAGCTGTTTGGAATTGTTTTTTTTTTTAAATATATATTTTTTTGCTGCCTTTTGTGCTCGCACCTTTTGTTGAATTTTTATGGAATTTGAAATTCGCAATTTGCATTTGTTATTTCATTTTTACAGCTTATTTTCAATTTGCATTTCACTCGAATTCTACACAGATTACGTTGCCATACGATATCTACATACATCTTTATATATCATTACATTTGATCGAACTTGTGCCACAAAATGTGTACAAGTAACAACTTCAATTAAATAGTAAAAAGGTGTCTTAAACGAAAGCTATGAGTGTGCTAAAAAATGTATGTTCTATTTGTAGGAGTCAAAAGTTTATATAGACTTTTCTGAATTTTAAAATTTTGCATTCCAAAACCTTTTGAAAAATATTTAAATTTATTTCTTTGATTTATTTGCCCCACTTTGCCTACACTCACATACTACTCTTGGCTCTGGCTTAAATAATTGCTGATGTCATTGCCAAAAGTTGACAATTTGTTGCGCGCCATATGTTGCACACTTTCGTCACCGATCAGTCATATTTTGATAACAATTGTGATTGCTGTCAGCAGTAATAATAATGATAATATTGCACCGATGTTTTCTATTGTCTGCACTGCACTTTAGCACTTGTGATTATGTTTATCCACTTTGTCTAAGACTGAGATTGTTTTTTGTTTTGTCTTTTGTATTTTAATTTTTTTGTAATTTTTTTTCTATCTATTTTTTGTTTGTTGTGTTGTTCTTGTTGCGATAGAAACGCGTGCCACAACGTTGCGGTTGCAGTTGTTTTTAGCGAGTGTTCGTTGCAAATGCTGCAAATAATGCTAAAAGTCTAAAAAGAACACGTTCAGCGGCGGCAGCAACAAAAACAACAACAACAACAATAGCTACAACAACAATAGCTACAACAACTTAAGCAGCAACGTCGCAGTCGCAATCGCAGTCGCAGTCGCAGCAGTTGCAGCTGAGAGAGTCGCGTCGCGTCGCCGCATGTGGCAAATGCTGTAGCTAAAGCTAAAGCTGAAGCTGCTGCTGTTACTGCTGCTGCAGTTGCTCTCGCATTCTATTATGTCTCTCACTCTCTCACCGCTAGGCTCTCAGGGCTTGTTGTTGGCCATGCATGCATTAGAATAGGCTTAGATTAAGACTAAGTCCGAACCAAAGTCCGAGTGGGCTTCGTGCCTGGCTTTCTTGACTTGCCGGTTTGCAGTTTAGTCTCTAGGTATGTGTGTTTGTGTGTGTGCGAGTGTGTCTGTGTGTGCGGCACATGTGCGCAACACACTTAAGTGGCTTTCAAAGTGCTGTCGTTGCTGTTGTGGCTGCTGCTGCTGATGCTGCTACTGGCCCAGCTACAAACTCAAACACAAAGACAAAAGCAAACACAAAAACAAACACAAAGACAAACACAAACATAAAAACACTTAAGGGGGCAAAGGGGACGTGCGTAAAGTTTGCAAAAAGCACACACAAAATATGCCACACACGCATACACACACCCAAACTCACACACACACACACATCGATCGCTTGTTCTGTACGACATTCGGACAGCCGAAACTATCTGACGATGCTCAGCGATTTGTGCAAAAAATTATTTGCGCGCCTAAGCTCTCGCTCTCTTTCACTCTCTTGCTCTCCCTCCCCTTATCTGTGACTCTGCCTCTCTCACTCTCTCTCTGTCTAACTCTCTTTCTGCCGCGACTCTCTGCAGCTCATGTAAAAGCAATTTCAACGACAAAAGATACACAGCTGTATCTCATAGATACGCACTCATACACACGCTCTCTTGCTGAGTGATCGGTGCGTCAAATTCGCGCTAATTATTTGCAAGCTTTTTACGTTACGCTTTTTATATTGTACATATATATGGGTATGTCTATTAAGTATATAAAACAATTGTATCTGTATCTATAAATGTTGCCATATATTTTTATGAGAGTGAGCTCTTGCAAAATTTTAAAGAGCACATCGATAACTTTTAAGTTTTGAATGTTAACCTTTAACATTGTTTAGTTTAGCAAACACACTCAACCCACAGCCAAAGTATCTGCGAGATACTCATCTAGTCAGCATTCGCCACGCATACGCAAACAGTGCGCGCTTTTGTTGCAAACGAAGAGACGTCAAAATGTTAGATAGTTTCGCAGAGACATGGGGGTGTGTATCTGTATCTGTATGTGTGTCTGTCTGTGTGTGTATATGTATGTGTGGGGCAGCAGTAATTGGCAAGGTCGTTGCGGCGTTTGTCGTAATCATTGGCAACGTTTTAACTTGGCTTCTGCGTTTGCTTTTTGGCCAAACTGCCAAACGAGGGAACGAATAAGCGAATAACCGAATAAACGGAATAAACCGAATAAACGAACGAACGACCGAGCAAATGACAAAACAAACTTTGCCTGTTTGCATTTTGGCCCATGAAGAGCACCACGGCACCGGCCGCATTACGACTTGCCAACATTGCCAACCTGGCTAAGAGTAAACAGACTTCAACAACAACAACAACAAGAACAGCAACAACTACCGAAAATAACAAACTAAGAGAAGAAAAGCAAAGAAATGTTTCAGTTTTGGCCAAAATTTGTCATTGGGTTCGTGGTTCGCTGGCAAATATTTTACTTTCTTTCAATTTTCTTTCATTTTTTGCTTTGTAATTTGCTGCAAATAACTTACAACTAAATCAATGACCCTATTTTAAACTTGATTGGCTCCCTACTTGCTAGCAATATAAATAAAAACTTGTATTTTCCAGGTAGCAATTTTAAATAGAAGGATTTATATTGAATAAGTGGTTAAAGTAGTTCAACTTTAAACTTAAAAAATGATTTAGATTTTTTATTGCGCCCATTTTAATGAAATTATCTAAACCTCACAAAATAAAAGTTATTATACACAACTTGAGTAAATTTTATTGATTGCATGTTTCAAAAATGCAAAAAAAAAAATATAAACAAAAATTTGTCAATTAGTTACCGATGAAACTATTTGTCAGACTGAATTGTTTTCTCCTTTGATGATATGATTTTTTAAATTTTATGTAATATTCATGTTCTTGTCAGACATTTCATACGATTTTTTAAAAGCAATTATCCTAATTTTTCGAACTGAGGCAGCATAAACATTGTTAGCCGTACTTTACTTTTATTGGAATTCTTTTTAAAATATTAATAAAACTATTTATTGCTTATTTTTCTTGTCGAAATTTTGCTTGTTTCCGTATATGAAAAATATAAAAATTTTCCCTTTATGGCTTATTGCAATTTTCAATTTGTTACTCACTCCCTTAATTAAATATAATAATAATAATATTACTAAAGCCTAATGGGTGTCTTACAGTCGATCTAGACTATACATTCGTTGCTTGCTGAAATTTTATTTCCTGAATGCTCAGTAAAGTTGCAAATTTATCAAAAGCTAAATGTATAAAGAAATGTGTGTTGAAGTTTAATTAGTTTAATTGTTAAAACAAATTAAAGTGAATGAAGAAACGTATTTCAAAGTGCACTCATTAGTGTCGTTGAATATACATTTATTCATTTACACATTCACTAACTAAAGGCACAAGTAAAAACTAAACAATTTAACGGCAACGACATTGTTATCATCTGACCTGTCCCAGTGACAAAGCAATAAATAATGCAAACGCTTTGATGATATCTTATCAGAGCTATCAATCATCAAACGTTGTTAGTATGAGCACAAGTATACACTAGCACACTCTAACACACACACACACACCACTTAAACCAAATGAAAGTGAATTTAGTTTGTTGTTTGCATTACAATTGCAGATAAAATCCGTTGGCGCAAATATTTAATCTCTTTATAAGCTAACGTTAAACCGAGTGATAGGCACTGTTGTTTATTGTTATGCACAGTACAGTGGAGCTAGCGGTATGATGGCCAATTTCCCCAGAACACTACACCACGCCAATTGCTGCGTATACGTAACGAAAATCACTATCATTCTCTTTCTACACTTCGTTCACTGTTCAATTGAACAATTTTTGCTTAACTTTTTTTATACTTTGTATATTGTTTTGTTTTTTTTTTTTATTTTGGCATTTGGTTAAAGTTTGCGCACATGTGTTTTCCTTTTATTTAGAAACATCAACAACAACAACCTGTTTTACAAATAAACGCAGATATCTGCCCTAAATTTCAATGTAGACCTCCCCGAAAAAATAATAACAAATACGAACAGCAGTAAAAAAATGTACTATAGCGCAAAATTATGTATGTTACTTTAATGCCAAGTATATTTCTTGCAGAAAAAAAAAGATATCTAAAATAGAGACAGAGAGAGAGAGAGAGATGGAGAGAGGGAGAGAGAAGTATGCCCAAGGAAAGTAGGGCGCCATATGCACACCTTGCTGGATCAGTTCAGAGATATACAAAACAATATGGTTTTTATCGCCTCAATTTTGATTATAGCAAAAATATTACACGCTGTGGTGCCGCTGGGTGCCTCTAATAGAGCTAAATAGTAGTACGAGTATTTGTATGCCTTACCATAAGAAAGAAAGACGACTTTGTTTATTCGCTTTGTTTAGTTTGGCCGAATGTGCGTAATTTACTTAGCCCAATTTAAAATTCCGCATAATAATACTGTTTACATGGTTTGTAATTCAGCTAGGCTATTGAACTATGGATAGCTTAATTGTAGTTAGCCGATCGACATATTCAATATACATATGTACTTATAAAGCTGAGTTCTTAAACCACTCAATTATGTCACCCACAAGTTTCTCGATATGCTCATAAATTTCGTTTAATGAATTTAATTGGCTCGACGCATAAATCTAAAGCGCCTCAGTTGAGTTTACTTTGAAAACAAAGCGCTTGGGTTTGGCGCCTCGCAATTTATTAAAATCAACCAAAAATTTCGAAAAGGAAAAAAAGCAGAAGACGGAAAAAAATGCAGGAAGAATTTACAGAGTTGGGGCGACTAGAAAATACACTTGTTTTGCCCTTTAATTATAGGCATATTATTAAATCGATTCTTTAAGAATCAAGAGGCTTTAAGAAGTCCTAAGTCATTGACCTACAAACTGTTAAGCTTTAACTGTTTACATTGTTAGTTTTCTAAAAATCTTTTTAATTTACTTTACATATTCACTTTATACATATGATTTGTAATGACTTATAAAATTAAGTTTATATATATTCAATTGAGAAAATTGGTAATGCCTTCAGAAAGGGTATTCAGTAGCCAAAACACTGACGTCGCATTGCAACGTTGACAAAGAAAACGACACAAAGATACACCAGTGAACACAGTATATTTTATAGACATACATACATATATATTATAAAAAAAAAATAAATATATATATTCGCACATTTGCCCTTGAAAATAAATTTTAGTTTGCAAAAAAATTGTGCGATTTTTGTTGTTGTTTTGGATTTTGTTTTTGGTGCGCTGTTTGCATTTTGTTTAACATTTGATTCACACAAATACAAAACATAAACGCAGGAAGACACGTCGCCAAAAGCTTTACCAACAACCAACAACCAGAAACAACAACAACAAGAACAACAAGGGCATTAATAACAATAACAACAAAAATAGCAAAAAGAGCATTGCGGTAGCAAATAAAATAAATGTTTTAGTTTGCATTTTGAATGCTTTGCATGTAATTTAAAAACTGGTCTAGTGGGGGCCCCCAACGTGTCGAGTCGTGTTGCGACGCGTCGCATCGCATCGCATTTCGCGTTTCCATCGCAGACCTTCGTTAACTTTGCCAAAATTATGCGCATTGCCCTCAACCAAAAGCCCCATGACCGCCTCCTGGCACCCGTGACCGCGACAGATCGTCTCGTAATTTATAGCAAAAGTCAAGCACTGACAACAACAGCAACAACAACAATAGCTAATGCAACAACCACAACAATAAACACAAGCGTCTACAGTGACAACCAAATTTTGGCAAATGCGGAAGTTTTAAAATTCTGCTGCGTTTTTGCTGTTTGTTTTACTTCAATACCCTGTAGTCTAAATATGTTAGAAATTGGGTATAATTGTTTTGCGTTGTATGCAGCAATTACACATTAATTAATTTATATAAATAACATGTAGATTCGATTATTTCAGACATTAAAGTAAAATTTAAAAACGCAGAGATAAGTTCTGGATACCGCTGCATACATAAATTCCCATTTCATATACATAGCTTAGATATTTGAACAAAAATAAGGCCAAGCATAATAATGGATACACCTGCATATATAAATGTTTAACAAGTAATGATAATTAACATTAAATTAGCTAGCATATATTCTGTCAACAATATTACTAGACACTATGTTTAATGATTATAGTTTCTATTAACAACAAAATATGAGTAAACAAAAACACTCCTACATCTATAAATAAGCTAAGCACTTTACAGGGTATGTTTTGGTTAGTGTGCCCTGTTAATTGTTCCTTGCAGTCATCGATTTGTATTTGTTATTGTTTCTTTTAATTATTGCGATTTGGTGAGTTTAGCTTAGATTTCTTAATTTGTTTTTGTTTTTTTTGCTTATTTTGGTGCTACGAGACTACATAATGAATTTGCTTCGCTTTGGATTTAAGTTTGAGTTTTGGGTTTGGGTTTGGGCCGCTGCATGAGAACAGCCTTCAAAATGTATTCGTTATCATTTGCCCAATTCGCTGTTGTTGTTGTTGTTGCTGCTTATTGGCTTGATGACCTCTGCTATTTCGAAGCGCTTAGATTTTTGCATATTTTGTTGTATTTGGTTAAAACATGTTATTTCGGTTGCTTACATAATCCATGAAGTATATACAGTTTTAGTTTTTTCTTTTTTTTTTAACTCAAGTATCGTCATCTTTTGTTAATGTTAATGAAAGCGAGTTATTTTTAGCTACTTTAAAGTTTAGCTTTGACGTATTCTAAAAAATTTGAATAGAAATGTTTTTAAGAAATACACAAAGATGTGGAAATGTATTAAATTTGAATAATGCATATGGGAGAATTTCAATAGATATTAGTATTGTATAAATATTTAATTGAAATTATATATTTTTTTTAATTTAAGCTTGAAATGTATGCGTATAAATGTGTATTAAAATAAAACAAGCGGAAGGAAATAAAACATTTTTATTGCATGCTTTTAGGCCAATTTTCCAATAATAATAATAATAATAATAATATTAATAATAATAATAGCAATATTAATAATGATAATGATAATAATAATAAAAATTATAATAATAATAATAATAATAATAATAATAATAATAATAATAATAATAATAATAATAATAATAATAATAATAATAATAATAATAATAATAATAATAATAATAATAATAATAATAATAATAATAATAATAATAATAATAATAATAATAATAATAATAATAATATTTACTTACTTAAAATTGTGAGTTTTGTAAATAAGTACAGTCTATGTTATTGTGAAATATTGAATAGTTCTGAGTTTAAGCTTATAGTTATGATGTCTCTAAGTGTGGCAAATATATTTACATGTATGTCTACATGTATGCATATATCGTAGTATGAATTCCCTCACGGCTGCACCAATTAGCGAACAAGTTCGTCTTGATTTAATGCTGAAACTGGAGGGCAAGTGTGTGTGTGTGTGTGTTTGTTGCACATCCAAGTGTGGCTTGTGGTGCATTAACCTCTTGCGTAATGAACACCAACAGTGCCACCAACAGTGCGACATACTAGGCCTGCAAATGGGAAAGAAATATTTTTGGGATATGGGTAGGATACAGGGTGACGGGGTGACTGGGACGCCCTGTGCTTCGTTGGCGCGCAGCTGTGTTGTAAAATTAGAATTTTTGCAGGCAAACTGAGATGGCCAGCTAGCTGATAAAGCTGCAGCGGCTAAAGGCAGCAGAAAGCCATGGCCAAGTAATTCCTTTGGCCAACAAAATAAAGTGCGCTACAAAATAATTGCAAATAAAATGCAGGCAACAACTCGAGTGTTGCACCTGAAGCTAAAGTCAGAGAGTGTCGTTCTGTCTTTCTCTTTGTTGCCTTCTCTCTCTCTCTCTTTCTCTCTTATTGTTGACCAGCTAGCACCTGTGCGCCACGTTTAATTCCATACGAAAACAAACAGTGCTAGCAAAAAAGTGTTGCACTGCTGTGTGTGAGGCAAGCAACAAATGTTGCATGATAGCCAACGTCCTCGATGTTGCAAACGCTTCTTCTTCTTCTTTGTATGCTTTCAACCTGGTCCTAAGCAATGCGGCTGCCAAGTAACAGCATCGAAGAGCCGTTATCAATATCTGGTTTGTCCACTCAACTTGGCGCAACTCTCAGCTCTGAGCTCTCAGCGGGCGCTGAGCTCACGGGCCCAGATAGGATTGGGCCAATGTACCTGAGAAGCAGCCACTTTGGCCAAGGAATGCGTTCATTGCAACTGCAGCACCGGCAACAACAACAACAACCACAACAACTTGCAACTGCAACGATCATTGGGTAACTGCAAATGCTGCCATTTATATAGCACAATAAACATAAGGTGTTGCCTGCTCGCATGGGTGTGTAGCTGTTGTTCTTGTTGTTGTTGTTGTTACTGTTTCTGTTCTTACTGCTGTTGTTGTTGCTGTGAAGTGTTGTCCCGTGCCTGGGTACTTAGTTGGCTAACGTTTTGTACGCCCAGCGCCTTTTTGTGCATCACCTTTCCCTGCTCCTTGCTACCACCCACCAACTATGTTGCATGTATTTCTGCACAACTTTTAGCCAACGGACTTTGTTGCTTTCATTCTATTAAAATTACCATCAAGATTTACATTTCGGTGGGCAACAGGTTCCAGTTCAGGTTCACGTTCACGTTCAGGTTCAGCTTCAGTTTTCACATCTGAGCCTTTGCCTGAGTTTTAGTTTAAGTTTAACTTGAATTGCATTTGGATTTGTTTTGGATTGGAGGCTGTGCCTTCATTTGGGCTGCAACTTGTGGGCAGTGGCCAGCCGACAAACGGAGGCGACTCCTGTGATAAGGGGGGTGTGGCATGAATTGGAGGGAGCTGCTCCCCTGCTAAATGCTTTGGCCATTCTCTGCCCACTTGTTGTTTGCTGTTGAATGCCACAACGCTCAAGTCAAGTGGAAAATTGGTGTTGCTGTTGTTACTGTTGTTGCTGTTGCCATTTGCGGTTACTCTCATTTTGCATTTAATGCCCACATTAGCTGGCATGCCAAGCAGCATTAGCCACAACATTGCAAACAACAACCATAGCAACACTATTAACAAATGTTGCACATCCTTTTTCGCTTAGAAATTCAGAACTAATGAAATTTTTGAGATTGAGTTGTTAGAATTTTATTTCTTTGTTAGCATGCCCCGGAAATTGCTACATTAAAATTTATAGTATAATTTTTGAAGTTATAAGTATGTGAATAATTAAGTCATTTCGTAAATGTTCCTTAATAATAGCAGTCCACTAAACTTAAACTCCACTGTTAAATGAAATGTACTAAAAATATAAATTTGGAAGCTCTGTAATAGAAATATTCTATGGTTGAATAGTTTCTGCCTACAGTTTTATATAAATATTGGATTAGTTAGTTTCTAACTGAAAGAATCTTTTTTGTTATTTGATTTGATGGGGTCTCCTAGGATTGAGATTTAAAGGTTTTATTAAAGCCATGTTCATGTTAGTCTTAAAATTTAAGTTTAGTTAATTTATAATATATCCTTTATTTATACTTAAGCATAAAGCATTCAAAGAACAAGGTTTAATGCTTCCTTTATTCTCCTGATATTTTAAGTCTTTCCGCCCCTCAGTACCCACATGTCCCCTCTCGCATTCAGTGTTCTTATATGACTAGGAACATCTTTGCATATTTCATTGAAATCATTCAGAAATTATGTGTAATTCAAGGATATTACATCGTTACATAATCAAATGCCTGAAAGGCCGTTCCGTTAGATGCCATTGGAGTGGAAGATGCAGTCAAATGTTGGCAACGCCTCGAGCCTCATCTCGGGGCCTACAAACTTTGGAGTTGTGATGGTAGTAAGTGGTAGCTGGCCATAAGCAATAGCAATAGCGATAAGCATTAAGCCACTAGCCAGGCCATCTGGTTGGCCACTTGGTCATATGCGGACGTCAATCGCCGCTTGGCAAAGCAATAAATTTAAATTTTATTTAACATTTTACAGGCTCTCAAAAGGCATAAACGGAAATTTAAAGCAGCTACAGCAGTAGCCCCACAAACAGCAATTCGAACAACAGCAACAGCAATAGCAACAACAACAACAACAAAATACCCGGCCCAACAAGGAAGCAATTTCCAACTGCGCGCTGCCTTACGCATTAGGACATGCGTTGGCCCAGCTCACGGGATGGGGCGGGAAGAAGTAGGAGAAGAAGTGGAGGGGGCAACTAACAGCACTCCAAAGCATAAAACAATTTAAATATTGCCCGCGCTGCACTTGCAACAGCACAACAGCAACTCAAAATAATAATAGCAGCAACAACAGCAAGAACAACAACAGCAAACGGTAACTGCAGCTCGATGGCAAACTTGTTTAAAGAAAATCTAAAAAGAAGAAAATAAAAAAAAAGATTTACAGAAGAAAAAAAATGAACCTCGCGGATGCATCTGCAATCGGAATCGCTTGCTGCCGCTAATCTTCATCATCGCTTTTGGCATGCTCATAATGAAGTTCGTCAACGGTGTCAGCTATGGGCAACTCTAACTGCAATCGCTGCAAAATCGCGGCACGGAAGGCGGAAGATCAACACGCATGGGCCTGGGCATTACGAGTAGACGAGTGGACCAAAAGACGAAAAGAGTACACTGGAAAAATGGTATTAACTAAGGATGTGATTTTATGTTGACAAATTCGACACGCGTTCAAATTTATAGAATGGAATGGAAAGTTAATGGAAAAATAAAAATTTTAACATTATTTGCCAGCAGCAACTGAGCAAAGGTTTTGAAAGAAGATTATTATTGAGGGGCTATCATACACATATATACAAAAATATATAAATGACGCTTCTAAGTTGCACGAACAGCCTTTTAAAATTAATTTTAAATCAAATTTTTTGACACTTTCAAACACCAACGCATCTTTATAATTTAATACACTTTTTGAAAATGTTTTGTTTGTTTTAAAAGCCTCCTGCATTTTGAATAGTGTATTCAATGTCCCGCGTCCATTCAACCAGCGCCATGTTCATTTAAATCTACAACTTTTGGAGGGACAACTTGAGTTAGTTGCCGTAAAACCAACTGGACTTGGACGAGTATCGGTGTAGGTATCGTCATTGGTATTGGTATTCAACCTGGTACTCGTATTCGTATTCGCGTACTTGTACTTGTAAATGTACTTGGACTGGTACTGGGAATGGATTTCCGACTGCCATGTGAGAAAATTGCGCACTCAAGAGCTGAGAACCTTTGGGCAGCCGCACTGGGATCACCTTCATTCTCTTTCTCCTTCTTTCTCTCCACCTCTCTCTCTCTCTCTCTCCATCCAAGTAGAAATTCCAAGCTGCAAATAGTAAACGACCAAGTCGCGTCCAGCTTATCGCGAATTCATTATTGAAATAATTCTTTCTATTTTTTTCTTTCCGCATAAGCCCTATCCGAATGAATGTGCGGCTTTTCCAGATGCTCACACTGCTACGGCATAACGGTAAATAGCAAGGGATCTAGCAAACATCTTAATGAAAATTGAATTTTATGTTTATTACGCAGCTCGGCACTTAAGCTCCACTCAATTCATAGCCAAACTCTAGCCATTTCTAGCCAACTCTGTCCAACTCTCACCCAGCCCTCTGCATAACCTTTAAATATGCCAGACGACCGACCGGTCCAGCTAACCAGATTTTAAATGCTGCTTGCGATACCCTAGCCAGCACTACTTTCGTACCATAGAACGCAAACATACTAAAGATAGCGGACCAGGGACCAGAGACCAGGGATCTGGAACCAGGGTACACGGGATGGATCGTCCACCAATGCTCTTCCTGTGGCAATAGTTTGCTAGCGGTAGGGGGCCGTACAACGGCAACTTGTTTGCTTGATAAGTGAAATAAAAGTAATAGAATCCTATAGAAAAATGAGTCAACTCAAAGCCGACAAAAAAATTCACTAACCAATAAAAAAACAAAGGAAAACAGTTATTTGAAAATTAAAACACTAAAAGAAACAAAATAAACAAGAATAAAGTAGTTTCAATAATTACCAATTGGAAACATAAATAAATGAAGTGACTTATAAATAATTAGGGGCAACATCGATTGTATTTTTAAGTTTTTAAAATGTTTTTGTTAATTTAGCTTGTTATATCAATTAAAAATAATAATAATATTTACTTAGTTAATCTTACAAAATTAAAAGTAAGATAAACAGCTTAAGTTCATTAAAAATACTTTTGTTCCTTAAATAAATTTTACGATTTATCTAAGATTTTATACTTATAATTTAATCTTAAAGCATTTATTTTTAGTGGTCTGTTACAAGCCGCCTTGGATAATTAATTTAACCGATTTAGCCCATCAGAAGACCAAGGGACAGCGACATTTGGAGTCAGTTCAAGCCAAATGGCTTCCTCTGTCTCACACACAAACACACGAACACACACATGTGTATAGACAATTACATGTAGCTAGCTAGGAGCAACTAGGAAGCAAAATGATCTGGCCCGCAAGCTAAAAAGACCTTGGTATGGGGTTTGGGCCCATTGCAATAACGGACAAACGGACGACGGCCACAAACGGGCAACCTGCCACACGCGGCCTACGTAAGTGGCAAGATCGCACACAGCCGCCAAGTTGCCACTAAGGATGGCAAGCGAAAGGTGGCCAGGTACAGGTAACACACACACACAAACAGCCATACATACTTAGGTCTGCATGTGGGACGCCTTTGACTGCCACTGCCTGCTGCCTTGTGTTTGCTGCTGAAGCTGTGGCAGGGACTGTTGCTGCTGCCATGCCCCCAAGTTGTTGCATTGATTTAGCAAACATGCATTTTTATAGCCTTACAACGCGCCCAGGCAACAAGTTTCTCTACTAGTATTATTTATTCCAAGCTAGTCCAAGATTGCAGCTCTCCTTCTCTCTTTCACCCTCTAACCCCGTCTCTTTCGTCCAGTTCTTGCCGCACTGTCTCGCCTCTGATTATTTTGATAGCACTGCCGCAGCTGCAGCTAGCAACATACATCTCCCGCTTGCCACACCGCAGGATTAAAGTGTTATTAATGTTTATTATGCCTGAATGAGTTTTAATGTTTGCTGAAGTTATCATTAAAATGTTGTTAAAAATTTGAATACCATGTGAGAAGCCAGAGCTCCATCGTCAACAAACGATCCATCCAGATCTTGAATGTATTCTTTTCTTTTCTTGTTCTTTTTCTTCTTTTTAGCCAACATTGTCTCGCATTGCCCCACTGTAATTGGCTGAGTTTTCAGTTGCCCCCGAAACATTGAGTTTCCTGCACTCTCCGCCTCAGTCGACCAGGGCAGGAAGAGCGCGTACTTTATTTTGATTGGAGCTGCCATGGAATTTCTTTTGTGTGTTCACAGAGATTTTTTAATGATCGGTGACAGGATTATTAAAGTCATTAAGCGGCCACTTGCTGTAGTTGTTGTTGTTGTTGTTCTTCAAATCGTTGTTACTTGTTCTTCTTCTTATTATTCTTATTATGTTGTTCTCAATGGCCTGGCCAATAATGTTGGCAGCAACTGTATTCTAGCAATGCAATAGTAAAAGTTGCACCACAGTCTCCCCTTGATCGTCCTCATGTCACTTGAAAGTGATCAGAGTTACTTTAAAGTGTCTTTTAGCTTATGGGAATGTTTTGCACTCTTCGAATAATTCACCTTAACTATATTATAATTATAATTTTATTACTCGAACATCACACCTTGGGACTAAAGAGTGCACTAATTCTATTCATTATAGTTTGAAGCTATTTAAACAACGTGAGCCCAACAGCTGCTCAAATTTATTAATTTGTTTGATATTAAAAATCAATTTGCAATTTTCAGCACTTCCCGTGACTGAATTCGAATATTTTCATGACCATAGGTTCATTTACTCAGGCTAATTACTTGAGTTATTAACGCGTTTTTATGCCTGGGTACGACTGGATAAAATTTGTGTACTTTTCCAGTACTAGAGTAGTTTAAGTTTTCAGCTTGAATAGATAATATCGGTTCAAAAATGCAAGTTTATTTACAGCTTTAAAAAATTGTTAACCAAAAATTTGATTAACAAAATTAACAATTAACATTTATAAAGAATAAAGAAAGGCTACAGTAAAATTTTTAAAAGTTAAACAATGTAGAAATACACAGATTATTTTTCATTTTCAGCTAAGAAAATTAAATTTTTTTTAATTTATTAATTTTTAGGCTTTTGCACTTAGTTAATAAAAAAAAAAAACTGGGCGTGATTTTCACAAATTTTGCCTTTTGAATGCATTTGTAAACTGCCAAAAGTACCAAATGAAAGTAAGGGATTTTCTTAAATGGATGAAACATAAAAATCAAACAATAAAGCTTTAAAAACAATTTTGAGACGCTAATTAAGATAACCCGTCTGCAGGGTTTGGTCTTTAGTTTTCAACTAAATAAACGTTTAAAAAATTATAGCAAAAATTTTAGCGACAAAGTCTAGCAATTACTACCTTAAAATTACCTTGAATTTCAAATGACATTTGAGGACATAAAGTTAACAAGGAAAACAGCTGTTAAATCCCACAGGTCCTTAATTATTTGTATATATCTGTGCTAAGTTTTCCCATATAAGCCAAGCGCATCTTTTCAGTCTTAGCAGTAGCAACTGGAATGTTCTGGTCATTGAGACTAACTCGTACAGCTCCTTTGTGGATTCGTGTACAATCCAAGGAGTGTTATACCTATTTGTATAGGTTAATGAAATTTATTGGATTGATACCGCCGGATCAAGGCAAACACCGATATGTGTATTTACTTTGGACGTGTGTGGTATATATACTCTCTGGGTTTTATCTCCCGATTGGCCTATGTTTCAGTCTGGTCATTGATTGTAAGAGAATGACACCGGGAGAGTTTCTAGATGTGACCCAAATATGCGTTAATATAATCGGAGCATCTGTTAAGACTTTCCTGTGTCTTAATTTACTAACATGTCTACGCGGAACGGAATTACATCTGACCAATTTGGATCTGGGCTTGGAGAATGACAGAGATAGATTGATCATTCATAAAGCCGTTGCCCGATGCAATTATGTTTTTATAGTTTATGTTATAGCCTATTGGGGCTACACTTTGTCTGTTCTCATGGCTGGAGTATACACTAGACATCCTCCCTGGATGGTTTATAATCCCCTTTTTGATTGGCGCAATGGCATTGGTCTACTTTGGGCACAAACCATCATAGAATACTCTATTTTAATGATGATGGCGTGCAAAATTCTGATAATGGACGTTTTTCCCATCATTTTTATTATTATTTGTCGAGGTCACGTCGATGTGCTAAAAAATCACATTTCTTCTCTGCGATCTGATACCTCAAAAATGGAAACAGAAAACTATGAAGATCTTGTGCGTCGCATTTCGGAACACTTCACAATATTAAAGTAAGTAAAGTTAATTTATTTAAATTATAAATATTTTGAAAAAGATTTATTTCTTTATAGTTGCTGTGACCGCATGCGTTCGGTTATCTCACGCACAATTTTTCTACAGTTTCTACTGATTGGCATCGTTTTGGGTCTGACTCTGATTAATGTGATCTACTTCAGTAGCATTTCCCGAGGCATTTCTTCTATTATATTTGTGGGAGCTGTCTTGTTGCAGACATTTCCCTTATGCTATCTTTGCAATTTGCTTGAGGACGATTGCAAGGAATTGCCCCTACTACTGTGTCACTCGAACTGGATCGATGCTGAAAAAAGGTACAAATCTACACTGAGAATTTTTCTGATACATCTGCAGAAACCAATTACCTTTACTGCTGGTGAAATATTTCCCATCTCCATAGGAAGCAATATTAATGTGGGTATAAATTGAGATTTAATTCTGAAGTAGATATAACGTATTGATATTTTCAGGTGGCAAAGTTTGCATTTAGCGTTATGACCATATTGCAGCAAATTAATCTGGCTGACAAGTTCAAATAATTATGTCAAAATCAACGCACGTTTCGGAAGAATACTTTAAATGAGTTAATTGTGTCAGTTATAGCATGCCAACAAAATTTCTATTTATTGAAAAACTAAAATATTTATCTCAAAAAAATAAAACATATCTCAAAAAATAAAATTTAATTAAACACTGAATTAATCAGAAAATATTCTTCAACTTTTGTACACAACTGACATTTTATATGTTTAAAATAAACTAAAATAACAAAAATAATACTCTGAATTAATTTCAGTCTAATCACTAAATGTATTTTGCAAATTTTATAACTAGTGTTGCATACAATCGATAGGTCAAAAACTGAAAGTATTTAATATATATGTATTTATGAAGATCCTTTTATAAATATTATCCCTTAAGGGATTTATTGATATATGGAAAGAAAAAAATTATAATAAAGTTCGTCAAAAATTACAAAAAAGTAAAACTGAAAATAGTTGCAGATTGTGGAAAGTCTGCATTCTCTCAGATTCATTTTTAATTAATTTTCATATTTCTACAACGAAAATAGCTACAAAATGTCCTAAAAGTTATAAGCGTGCTAAAAATTGATTGCCACCTAAACAAAGGTTTGAAGGTCACAGTCACTCACACCTGTTATAATTACACAAATTTTTCGACGCATGGTTCCTTAAGGAACCTCCTGTAGTATAAAAGCTTTGAATTACTTCCTTAATCTGAACAGTTATTCAGTAATACCTACAGCAAAATGTTCAGAGCAACTCGTACAGCTCCTCTAAATGTTCGGGTTCGTTCTAGGGAGTGTTGTGACTATTTGTATTTTATTATGAAGTTTTTCGGTTGGATCCTGCCGCAACCTAACGCAAACCGTAGTGTAAACTTAGTTTGGGCAATTTTTGTATTTGGAATAACATTGGGTTATTTACCGATTGGATTTCTTTTGAGTCTTGTACTCAACTTTAAAAGCATTTCGGCGGGAGCATTTGTGGGAATACTCCAAATATTCGCAAATACAGTGTCAGCCACAATTAAGAGTTTTATTGGATTTTTTAGCTTATCACGTATCCGTCAAACAGAATCGGTTCTAGATAAACTCGACGATCGATTACAAAATGACAGTGATCGACTGAAGATACATAAATCAGTCGCTAGATGCAATTATATTATTTTAGTATACAGTATACTCTACCTAGGATATACATTATCCGTATTTGTGGCCGGAGTTTTCACTGGGATACCACCATGGATGGTATACTTTCCTTTCTTCGATTGGCAGAATGGAACAAAACATTTTTGGATTCATTCTTTAATAGAATATATTCTACTTTCTTTGGGGGTGATGGAGGTTCTGGTTTGGGATACATACACCATTGTATTTATAACTATTTTTCGAGCACACATCGATATTTTGAAGGATCACATTCGAAATTTACGAGCAGATCCCAACAAAACAGAAGATGAAAACTATGAGGATTTGGTGATATGCATCATAGATCACAAACTAATTTTGGAGTAAGTTCATTTTATAATTAAAATATAATTTAAAAAAAAACATGTCTATATAGTTTATATATTTTTTAGATGCTGTAAATTAATGCGTCCAGTTCTGTCGCGTACAATTTTTGTGCAATTTTTATTGATGGGCATGGTCTTGGGATTTGTTCTAATAAATGTATTGTACTTCTCTGGGATATTTCGAAACATTTCTTCAATTATTTTCTTCATTGCTGTTATGTTTGAAACATTTCCCTTCTGTTTCCTTTGCGATTCACTAGTTGAGGATTGTGCCGAATTATCGACTTTATTATGTCAATCAAACTGGATCGATGCCGAGCCGAAATACAAGTTAACATTGAGGATTTTCATGCAACATCTTCAAAAGCCGATTATCTTCATCGCAGGGGGCATAATACCCATCTCATTGAATAGCAATATTAATGTGAGCATTAAAACGAACATTTAAGCGGATATATAATCATTCAGTTATTTTTTCAGGTGGCAAAGTTTGCGTTCAGTGTAATGGCTGTTGTGCAAAACTTTAACTTGGCCGAACAATTTACATAGAATTTGTTAAACCTGGAACTGGTGTATGAAAGCCGATAAATATGAAATTTTATTAATGGTAGAAGAGAAATTTGTGTTACTCTTTAAATGAATATAGTAGACTTCAAATTAAGTTTTTGCAATAGAAGTTTCAATTAAAAATATTATTAGATTTAAAAAAATTAATAATTTATCTTCACTAAAAATAACTAAATTGTTTTTAAGCAGAATTTATTCGAAACAACTTTTTATCTTGGGTGATTGGAAAACGCTCTGGAAACATAGTGAACTAGTGCGGATTTACAACAAAAATATGAATTTATTTAACATATCAGCCCTTTGTAAGCTGTGTGTTATATTTTCTGGATCCAAATAAGATTTTGCGAAGAGTTATAAGTTCATGATAAATATGTAATGTGTGAGTCTCGAGATAGCATAATAAATCTGACATGGCACTAACTTTCAATACTTTTCCAGCAAATTCACAAAATTTCGTACAATGTATGATCGAATTTTTTAATGATATATAAAATCATCATATACACCTGGTTTGTATAGCCTAATAAACACATAATAATGACCAACAGTCACCTATCTTTAACACAGTTACGCTAAGCGTTTTTTGTACGACAAATAGTTTAGTTAATTTTTGTTAAGACTCAAAGGATTTCTCAGGTTCATCTTGAATTCTCTTTCACGCAATGAAAACTGAACAAATCGTGACAAAAAGATGATCGATATTTGTATTAATTATAGGTCACACTACATTTGAAAGGTGTGAAGGTCATAGTCATTTACACCTGTTATTACTACCCAAACATGTCGTAGTCTTGTTTTTAAGGAGTCTTTGTTAGTATAAAAGACTCGTGTTTCTCCTTTGATGTAAACAGTTATTCAGCACCTACAGCAAAATGTTCAGAGCAACTCGTACAGCTCCTCTAAATGTTCGGGTCCGTTCTAGGGAGTGTTGTGACTATTTGTATTTTATTATGAAGTTTTACGGTTGGATCCTACCGCAACCTAACGCTAATCGCTGGGTTAACTTGATTTGGGCTTGTTTTATATTTGGAATTACATTGGGTTATTTACCGATTGGATTCTTCTTAAGTCTTGTGATAAATTTTAAAAGTTTTACTGCTGGAGCATTCCTGGGTGTACTCCAAATATCGGCCAATACAGTATCAGCCACAATTAAGAGTTTTATTGGATTTTTTTGCTTTTCACGATTTCGGCAAACGGAGTCGGTTCTGGATAAACTTGATGATAGCTTACAAAATGACAGTGATCGACAGAAGATGCACAAAGCTGTCGCCAGTTGCAACTACATTGTTTTACTGTATACTGTACTGTACTTAGGGTACACGGCATCCGTATTTGTGGCGGGAGTTTTCACTGGGATACCACCATGGATGGTATACTTTCCTTTCTTCGATTGGCAGAATGGAATGGCACAATTTTGGATTCATTCTTTAATAGAATATATTCTCCTCTCTTTGGCGGTGATGGAAGCTCTCGTTTGGGATACGTACGCCATTGTATTTATAACTATTTTTCGAGCACACATCGATATTCTAAAGGATCACATTCGAAATTTACGCGCTGATCCCCAGAAAACAGAAGATGAAAACTATGAGGATTTGGTGATTTGCATCATAGATCACAAACTTATTTTGGAGTAAGTTTCTATAAAGATCAGAATTTTATAAATTTATCTACTTTTATTTAGATCCTGCGACTTGATGCGTCCAATAATGTCGCGTACAATTTTTGTGCAATTTCTATTGATTGGCATTGTGTTGGGAATTATTCTTATAAACGTTTTATATTTTTCTGGAATATTTCGGGCAATTTCCTCAATTGTTTTCTTTACTGGAGTTATGCTCGAAACATTTCCCTTTTGTTACCTCTGCGATTCGCTCGTTGACGATTGTGAGCAATTATCGACTTTATTATGTCAATCGAACTGGGTTGATGCCGAGCCTAAATACAAGTTAACATTGAGGATTTTCATGCAACATCTACAGAAGCCTATTATCTTTATCGCTGGAGGCATAATTCCCATCTCAGTCAATAGCAACATAAATGTGAGCAGCGATAAGTATTTTTTTTTTAATTTTTATAAACGTAATTTTA
This sequence comes from Drosophila acutilabella, assembly GCA_035046005.1. Taxonomy (NCBI): domain Eukaryota; kingdom Metazoa; phylum Arthropoda; class Insecta; order Diptera; family Drosophilidae; genus Drosophila; species Drosophila acutilabella. The sequence goes on from JAWNOK010000067.1 coordinate 412,352, forward strand.
ATTTTCAGGTGGCCAAGTTTGCATTCAGTGTGATGACTATTGTGCAGAACTTTAATTTGGCTGATCGATTTACATAGAACATTTAAGAATGGTATTTCAAAGTCAAAAATATTAATATTGGTTAAGTATTGTCATGATGAAGCAAAAACGTATTGTTATTTAATTCAATGCAAATTTTTTTTTCGTAGAAGTAGAGAAATTAGCTAATTTAGTGATGCTAACGAATCATTGTTAGCTTTAATTAAATTACATAAATTATTGTCAATAAGAACTAATTGTTAATAAAGTGAAGTGTCATGAAGTGTCAGTTATTCTAAAATATAGGGAAGCTGACGGATAACATTGTCTATAATTATATTAATTACTTATGTACATATAGGATTTGAGAATTGTATGTTTTCTCTGATTTATTGTGCCTTTCCTTTAATTTATAACACGTTAATAATTGAAACATGTCCTGAAAGACACGAAAAGTGAAAATTGTATGCTAAACTTTGATTGACATTTGACACTTAGTTCGTATCCTAATAACAGGACAAACAACTATTTAATTGGTGTGAAGGTCACAGTCATCCACACCTGGAATATTTGCACACATTTATCGTTCTTCAAGCAACCTGTCTAGGTATAAAATCTGCGTGTATTTTCTTTGATCTGAACAGTATGTTAGCAACCCCTATAGTAACATGTTACAAGCAACTCGTATGGCTTCTGTAAGTGTTTGGGTCCGTTCTAGGGTCTGTAGGGTCTGGTTGGAAACTTCCGAAACCGGAAGTAATAATTAAAGGTTGTATAGTAAGAATATCTAATTACTTTTGTAATTTTTGTGGTCAGTATACAACTTAGTTATTTCTAAGAAAATTTAATTTGTGATATATTTTTAAAAGAATTTGTTTAACTATTTTAATATTATTAATAATTATTGTAGTTATTCAATAATTGTCAATACGAAAAAGGTCTTTAACCTAAAACTTCTGTTATATATTAAATTACATACATTTGTCAATGTCGTTTAAAACAAGTTGAGAACGGAAGGGACTTGAAGCATCAACTTGATATATCTTTAGTGCTCTTCAAGCGGCATTAATGTCATCACGTTTATTAAATTGCAGCTTGCAAAGCGGCAACGCATTGAGGGTGGCAACAGTAACGGAATTACAGGTTGTCCAAGTTATTACTTAGCTTCAAATACCGACAGTTGAGCTCTTTTGACTGCGGGGGTCGAGTTGCATGAAAACACAGAGAAAATGCTACACAAAAAAATTAAATTTGGATACTAAAAGAAATAAAAAATGTAAAACTTCAATTTTTAAAAGAAAGTTTTCCTATTATCATTAGAACATTTTGTTAACGATACTATTATCAATTTGTAAATTAAGTAATTCAATTTTAAAGAAATAGTTTTTAGACCCAGTACTTTTATGACGCCACTATTGAGTAAAGGTGGTGAGAAAAGAGAAAGAAACAGAAACAGAAACCGGAAACAGTCAAGGTCAAATTCAGTGAGCTTTTACCGAAAAATCTGTGATTTGCATGGCTGCTGCACTCAGAGGGCCGTCAGAAAAGGTGGACAAACGATTTAGGTGCAAGTCAAATGGAAACTGAAGCTTAAAGAGAGCACGAGGTAAGTATTAAACATCAAGTAAAAAACAGAAAATTTAATTGCCAACATAGTGCATTTTTAGAGACCGTTAGACGACGTCAGAGGCAACAACAACTCCAAGAAGACTACGGCTCATTTGAAAAGAATCAGCGACAACAAAATGGAGCACAAACGTGGCTAATTGTAAATTGTTGCAATTTAAATTGTTGCAAAGAACAGTAAGCGGCTGCCAACTGGCCACATGGGCTATAAAAATGCTGTTAAGGCCTAAAAGCGATTGTTGCAGTAACAACAGCAACAAGCACTACAACGCGAGTACCAATTGGAGAGTGGTACCTATTGCATAGCTATTGGCCAGCGTAGGATATCTTTACCTATATCAGTTCCTCTCTCTCTCTCTTTGTGTTGTCCGCACAATCGTTAAAAGGCATCGTTAAAGGGGCAGAGCGTCGTAAAAATTTGCACATTAATAAACATTATGCAAGTTGCAACGGACAGACAGAAGAAAGGACAGATAGACATTTAGACAGACCAATAGACAGCAAATGATGCGACACGTTGTCCATCTGTTCAGAGCTACTTTTACAGCCTACTTGCAACTTGCAACTTGACCTCCCCTGTGGTGTTTGAGTTTTATGTAATAAGCAGACCACGAGATCAAGGAACAGTTACAACTAGTGGCTCCTATGGCACTTAACGATGCGTTTATTAATTCCAGCAACCACTGCATAGTTAAGATTGGATTGGATCGTATTGGATTCACAACAGACACATTTTATATGGCCTTTATCTCCGTTATCAAGTCGCTTAGAAATGCTTGCTTTACGATCATGTAATTAATTGACCAGCTGAACTAATATTGGCAACAATGTAAGTGACTTTCTCACTGTATTGGCTAAAATGGTTGCTTAAATTACCTGCTAGTTTATGGTCAAGGAAGTGTCGTTAGTCGTATAAATCTTAGAATGTCGTAATAAAGGGATTTATCAATATTACTGGTTGTTAAACAGTTTAAGGGGACATTCTCATGGAGTGGGTCGACAAAATGGCAGTGTTTGATTATTTTATGTGGTACAATGAAAAGACATAGGAGCTGGCGGACTTCATTATTTTGTTCGGCAAATATTTTAAATTTTTCGAATCTAAAAGAAAAACAAAAAACAAAATGGTGGCCCAATGAATGGCGGTTTCCGTCACACCTCTGTGTTTCCACAACTTAACGCGTGCAACCTCTGGTAGTTAACGCAAGTCTATATAAAGTTTACAGGATGAAAGTTTATTACATTTTCTATGCTTTAAACATAAGGAAAAGTAGTATAGACAAATAAACTCTATTGTTATGCATGTAACATAAATTTTAATTTTAAAATTTTTTGCTTTTAAATTCTTAAAAACAGTTAGAGATAAAGAAATTTTAATATGGTAGCGTAGATAAAATAGATTTGATTCGATGTGACTTTGGGAATTTATATAAGATCAGAAAATCCTTTTATACACAATTGGTTGACATATCTATCCCTTAACTTAAGGAAAATAATCAATTTGGCCGACCCAATCCATAAGAAGGCATTTATTGATCATACGCACCGTGTTCTTTAAAATTTTAATTATTTAACTTGCAGCTTTAACGTTATTGATGACAGTATCAAAAACATACTTTAAATCTTTTAAGCATTTTCAATCGGTTAGTTCCAAAATTATATAAGGTAAGAAATTTTTAAAGCCATCACTGCCAAGCCCATTCCCCTTCCAAATGCCATTACAAAAGCCGATGCCAATGTCAATAACAATCCCAGCTTTGGCATCCCAAGCAGTGCATACGATACATTTCCCAGGCAATAGTTTTTGCCGAGAAAAATGAAAAGAAAATAGGAAAATAGGAGAATACCACTCATCACATTTCCCATGGACGGCCATTTATGGCAGTGAATGCCAGACTGAATGCCGATCTTCGAGTTGGCCTTTTCTAACTGTCCCTCTGACAAAATGCCGCAAACTGCAAGTGTAACTGACAGCCAATGGCCCAAAAGCAATGGCCAATAGAGTGAGACAGAAAGCTAGGGAGAACACCAAGAAGAAGGAGAAGAAGGAGAAGGTGGAAGAAATAATACAACAATACGTAGAAAAAATAAATCAAATTTTCTCATCAATCTCATCGAACATGAAAATGCACTTTCAAAACGCATTAAATAAACCATAACGGCACGCATGCGCACAAGAACCACACACATACACACAGGCGCACACAGACACACAAAGTGGTACATAGAACCATGGCACCGTGGTACAAAACTGGTAGACAGGGCGAATGCGAGAAGGCCGAGGCCGCGTAAATCTTTCACTTTGAGTAAAATGCAGCACAGCTAACTGAGGCTAACTGGAAAACTAGCGGCAACAAATAACGTAAACGATAAATGCGCATAAGCAAGTGCACAACAGCAATAGTAACAACAACAACAGCAGAAGCAGCTGGCCAAGTCAAGAGAAGCGGCATTTGCCATGGCTTGGCCATATTTGGTATTGGCTTTGCCAACTGCCCAAACTTTAAGCCCAAACCCAGACACGTTGCGGCTGCGCTGACAAATTGCAGCAATCGCCTCCTGCTGCTGTTGCTGCTGTTGTTGTTGTTGCTGTTGTTGTCGCCAGCAACAGCAACCGATTGCAATGTCCTCCGGCCAGCATGGCGCACAAATTTGGTAGCACGCCGTGCGGCGGCAGTCAAAAGCGTCTAATAATTCATAACACAGCCATCGACTCGCCATCGCCATCGCCGTTGCCGTTGCCATCGCTGTTGCAACTGCTGTTGCCAAAATTGGCAAGACGCTTGATAAGCCGCCATGGCAGAGTCGCTGCGGAGTGTAGAACGCTTAATAAATCTGAGCAATTTGTTGCACGCTAATCGCGCCATCGAACAGCAGATGAGTCCACTCCGTAAGCTTATTGGGTTGCAGGTGTTTTTTCTAAGCCAGTGTCCAGGTAAAATGAAGAAAAATAAAATACAACTCTGCAGTAGCTAAGTGTATGCTGACTTACTGGGTCAATTGGCCAGAGATTGAGAGAGGAGCATTGGCAACCATTTGATGCCAATTAGAATTACTTGTTTTCAATCGACTAAAGAGAGTCGAAGTCAATAAAAATATATAATAAGTTAAAGTCTCGCAACTTGAAGTAGTTTTAAACATTTTCTTATAAACTAGTAATATATATGCATATAAATTAATACAAATTCAGATCAGAAATTAATTAATTAATTTATAGCAAATTTCCTTTGTTTTTAAAGGCTAGTATATTTTCAAAGTATTTATATTTCTAAGCTACTTTGAAATAAACAAAAGTTTACGTGTTGGACAATGCTTTATAAATTTTTAATCTGGTTGCTCAGTAATAACAATAATTTAAGCAGTAAACATAATTAACATGCAGCTCAAAAAAACTGGCCAAATGGTCAATAACGGCAAAAACCTGTCGTTGATCCTTGGGGCGTCCCAATGGGCCGACTGCACTGCCAATTGCAGTGCTCAGTTCCCAGTTCCCAGTTCTTGGTTCCCTGCGCATGTCTGTCTGGCTAACTAACTGCCTGATTGAGTTGGCCCGCATCGGAATGGACTTAACCGAACCGGAATGGACGGGATGGCATCAATGAAACTCTCAGTAACTGTTGCATGCTGCATGCTGCATGCTGCGGACTAACGGTACCAAGCTAGCTAGACCCATCGAGCAAAAAATACTAACGGGGGGAGAGAGGCAGGGACTTAGTTCCCTGCTCTTGGCTCTTTCTAATGGGACACGCATCGCATTTGCCGCCTCAATGGCCAGCTGACTGACCACATCGATTGGACAGACGACAGAAGATACTAGACGAGAGCGGATGGTGAAGGGTGGGGGTAGAGGTAGGGAGTTAGGAGACCATCTCTTCGCTGGGCGCCATGGCGTATGCATTTTTTATGCAAATTGATTTTTTGCTACGTTCTTTTGCCGTTGTGCAAAAGTTGATTGTCATTAGTTATGATGGATGATGCTTAATATTATTTAAATATATTCAATTAATATAAACAAATGCCCAGACTGACACAACATAAACAACATGGCTTAGATAAATAAACTCCAATCGTTTTCTTCCCAGCAAATTCCCAAGATACCAAAGGACTTAATTAAACAACAAATTAACTGCACCAATTAAGTATATAAATTATAAAATGTTATTAAAAATTAAACAGCTTAAATAACAGTTAATTTGGTTTTAAGACACAACTCAACTACTAAATTAAGCATACGCCATGCCTTACACTCAATTATAAATTCAGTTGCCGCAAACACAATCTGAGGACTGCCAATCAAATTGAGACATTTTCATTATCGACCTGCATATTATTTACACTCGCTTCCTACCAAAAGTTAATAAAATAATTGCTTGACTGCAACGACAAGACAATAAGGCGTTCAGTGCAGCAGAAATGTGAACGCATAAAGTGTGTAACATTCATAACGGCAAGAACAAGACAAACAGAATGAGAAAGAGACAGACAAAAACTAAGAGGGAGACGGAGACAGAAAGAGACTCAGGTCCAGATAAAGATAAAGACAAAAGGCTGAAAAGCAAACATGAAAAGCGTGAAGCAGACAATCAATGTGATCGAAGAGGAGGAGGATGAGAAAGAGGCAACAAAAAGTCAGTGGCAACAGGTAACTGCAATTACCAATTGTTTGGGCCCAGCCAGCTGACAACGTACAGAATTCGCCCAAATAAAGTGTAATAAAATAAAAGAGCACAAGATGCCATGAATATGATTTACATGCAGAGTTAACTTGGCTAAAAGGAGTTTCAGCAGCAACTTGAAACTGGCAACAGCAATTGGAATTGGAATTGCCGTTGCTCGTGCTACGTTTGCCACCTGTTCCTGTACGCTGGTCTTAGTTTGCCGTTATTGTTGCTTGTTTAGCCTTGCCTTCCATATCGTTAGCTAATTTTATTGTTACAATAACTGTAGTTGTTGCTGCTGTTGCTGTTGCTGTTGCTGTTACTGCTTCTGCCACTGCTGCAAGCAAAAACGGCATTGCTGCTGCTGCTGGTGCTGCTGCCACTGATGTTGCCTATCTTTCGTGTATCTTACGACCGGCCTTGCTTATATCAATTCTATTAAGAACAACAGCAAAACAGCCCCTTGACTTTCCCCTACCTTCTTTCCCCGCCTCATGCCATTCCACATTTGCTATCCCGCTCTCCTTTCAGCATGTGACTAATCATGCAGAGCCAATCATGCCACAAGTTTATTTATTTTCACATTGCATTTGCAAAAAACTGGGTAATCCACTTGAAAATTCCTCGATTTTTCTTCTATATTTTTATATATTTTTTTTTGCTTCTCTTTTTTATTCCACTTATAGTTGCTGTTGTTATTGTTATAGCCACTGTTATCGGGGAACTATCAACGCTGCTTGTACTCGTTATTGTTCCCTGTTATGTTTCTTGTTTTCTTGCCCGACTTCTTCCCCGCTTAACCCTCGAGTTCCCCAAGTCTCCTCAGTCTCCTGACTTCTTCGCCTGTTCATTTTTATAAAGTGAGTTATCTGTTGGGCTGTCGTTTGGCATTGGCAACACTGGCAACATGGGCATCGCAGTTATATTTTCTTTTCTTTTTCATTCTTCTTGCACTTGTTTTGTGATTCGTGTGTGGCTTTACTGCTAGCAGCCACTGTTTCCTGCTGCTGTCAACTGACTGCCCGTTATGTGTCCTTGAAAGAGCTAACTGTAATTGATGAATAACAGTTCAATCGAGTTTCCTAAAAAACGAAAAATCTTTTTTATGTCCGATATGCTTATAACTTTGTAAGTAAACAGTTGTAACTTAAAAAAAAATAAGTTCTTTGGGGATTTGTTTTGACATTTTCATTTCATATAATGTTCGATTTTTAACTTATGTAAAATGGATGTGCACAGCCCTGCTATCAAAAGTTACATATGTAATATCAAGTTATTGACAGCGAGAGAGTCAAAAACCATAAATTAAAAGCATGAAATTTTTAAAATTATTATTGGAATGAAAACCATCTATAATCTTTAAAATGTATGTAGCTAAAAAAGTAAAATGAATGTGCATAAATTAAATTAAATTAAATTTACTTTAAATAATTACTAGATATTTATTTTTTAATTAAGCTAAAACTATTAGAATATTTGCTTAAAGTTTTTAATCAAGTATTAAAACTTTTTTCAGTTAAACAAACTCGTGAACATTTGATAAATTTGTTTTATAAAAAATATATTTATTTATGTATAATTTAAATTATTTCCAATAAGATTTATGAGCTCAATTTCCATGTTATCTGCAAATTAGCCAAATAAATTCCGGTTACATTTCAGCCAAGCTGTCAATGTGCCATGGCTTAAGTTGGCCAGAAACAGTTAAACGAGCAGGGGCTGCTGCCAATGCCACTGCCACTACCAATGCCAATGTCGATGCCACTTGCTGTAAATGTGGCAAATGCAGAGCAGAGCAAAGCAGATCATAGTATGTAGAAATATAGCTGCATGCAGTCAGCGTAATTGATAAAGACCGACAAATCCGTGGATGGCAATGTTAATACTTCGAGGTATGTGAGCTCTAAGTTGGTCAGACCAGGGTTTGGGCCAGGTTCAGGTACAGGAACAGATGAACGGGGCTGGCGCAATGATCTTGTTGATGGCAGGAAGACAAAGACCTAAGATTGCCTGCTAATGTTAGACCAAAACGGGTCGATGTTTGCTGTATAACCTGTTGCAAGTTGTTGTTGCTGTTGTTATCAAGCAGCGTTCGATTTTTATAATGATTATCGCCATTACGGATGGTTGCTGTTGTCGCTAAACTGCTGGCAGCTTCTGTGGCACACACACAAAAGGCAGCTAACAATGCGATCCGTTGCAAGTTGCATGTTTGCTAGTTGCAGGTTGCCCCGTTGCAATTAGGTTGGGCGTGGGGCGCAACTGGTGCGCATAAATTGCGTTAGGATAATGATCGCGCTTTGGCACAGTAAATCGCCATTCGCCAATCGCCAATCGCCATTTCGCAATTCGCAATTCAACGGATATGGTGAGTACAGTTTTGAGCAAACTCCCAGATCGAAGATGCAGCTGTTGTTTGCCGCAATCTTGTTGCCACAATGTTGTTGCCTCTTAACTGGTTCGGCAACAAATTTGACGCGCGCTCACGTTCTGCTACAAATGAGCATAGATACAAAAATAGAGAGCGGGATGGAGAGAAAGACAGAGAAGAGATGGAATCGAAGAAAGGCAGAGTTAACGGAAACGAGAGGGAGTCGACTGTAAAAGGCCGCGTTCTTCTATTGGAGCAGTTATATTCAATAATATAAGAAAAAGATCTGAAATTTTTTGTTATTATATTTGATTGGAATCTATAACAGCGTTGTGTCACTTTAGTTAAAATATCTTAAATGAAAATAAAGTTTATCCTACTAAGCATAGATATTAGATAGATGTTCCAGTAATTTTATACGAATTGCGGTGGTATTACTGGGGGTAGCAAGTATAAACTAAGTAGAAGATTTATAGATGTATAGCACAAAGCCAAATCGGTAGCTCTGTTTCATATCTATATCCTGATCAAGAATGCATAAAGTTTTGGAGGACTGACAACAATATACAAAACATTGTTGTTGGTGTCAGCTATATGTCTTTTGCTCTTATTTACTGTACTTTCCAAAATAGTTAACTGGTGTCAACCTTTTACTTCTTTTTAAGTACAGGGTCTAAAGAAGCTGAAGGAAAACCAGTGGAAGGCCAAGCATCAAGCCCCGTTTTGGCCACGCATGCTGGGGCGCCATTTAAATTGAGATTTATTGCTCTTATTGTTGTTGTTGCTGTTGCTGCTGCAGGTGCAACAGCAACAGCAACATCAACGAATGGCAGCCAACAGGCAACGGTTTGTATTTTAGAAGCGAAGACAAAACTGTAAAACGCTGCGAACGCCATCGCTTGTCTTTGACCTGGCCATAAGATCAGGGGAGTCTCGGGGGCTTCTGGCATGTGGCATGTGCCACCTGTTATGTAGAACAATCAACAAATCGCTCGCCCCGCACATTCCCTGTATCCCCAGCATCCAATCTAAATGAAGTTATTAGTCGAATTATTTAGCTTTTTTTTGTGTTTTGAGCAGCCTGCAATCATCTAGATTACAACTGTTTTAGCCAATTGATGGCATTTATGCCTTTCATTAATTAAATGCTTAATTTCTTTGCTCCCATTTTTTGTGCACAGAATTGCTAATTGAACTTGGTTTCTTTATTGAACTAAAGTCATAATTAAACGCAATAAAACAAGGAAATTATGTTGAAGTTTTTGGGTACTTTGAACTCAATCAGATCTGTTAAAAGCGAGTTTGGATTGGATACCCTCTATAAAGTTATAATAAATGACTTATTTATTAGCTTTTAAAAAGCATATGGTTAAAACAACTATGTAGCTTAAAGCCACAGCTGACTCCAGGGATTAATAGTTGATTCATTCAAAATATATGTTTTGGCTCTAATTACAACTGACACTGATTAGCACGGAAATGCAATGTGGCGTTAAGTAGCCAGAGGCATCTCTAAAAACTTTGCAATGTGGCAAAACATAATTTCTGCATGTCACTCAGACAGCTTGATATCTGAATACCTGGATGCCTGGATGGAATGGAGTTGGTTGTCAATGCTGCGGATAATCCTGCTCATCATCTACAGCTTCAAGTTGAGTTTGAGTTTGAGTTTGAGTATCAGCTTTGGCTACAGCTTTGAAAAATCACTGAAACCGGTTGCAAGATTTGACGTTAAAGTTTCTATGTTCGGTTAGATGGTTTTGGTTGTACTGTGAGGAAAACTGACTGGTCGGCACCTGTTGATTTTTATCCTGGCTCTCCATTTGATTGTCTACCGTTGATTGCCGCTGATGGTTGCAGCTGTGTGTTGTCTCTTGTCTCAAGTCTCATGTCTCCAGTCTCATGTCTGTTGTCTCTTGTCTCTAGTGTGTTGTGTGCTGTGTGTCTTTGCTGACGACTTCTGGAAAATTAAGTTGCTGCCAGGCAGCGTTTACATGTTGGCTGGCAACTTTTGATGTTTTAATGATAAGATTTGGCGCGATTGATTTTTACCGAGTGTCGAATTTGTTATCGCTCAAATCTGTTGCGGAATCTAAATCCAGCAAACAGGTTTTGGCCCGGAAGCCAACAGCTAACAGCCAACACATCAAATGTGGCGCAAAAACGTGCCCCACCAATTGGTTGCCCACCAAAAAAAAAATAAAAAACAGTCGCTTAACAAGGTCAATGGGTTAAAGCAGCACGTTGCCAACTTGAAGCAGCCCAACGCCCACAACAAAGCGGATTTGAATTGGCGGCAGTGGCAGCAGTGGCAGCAAGCCGGATGGATTACAATAATTGCCAGCTTTGTGGGCAATCCAATCCAATACAATTCAGTCCGCAAGTGCAACTGTAAAGTGCCACCGTTTGTTGTGAAGACAACGATTGACAGGCAAGTTGAAGCTGCCACTCAGACAGAGACAGGGACAGAGACAGAAACTGAGGCAGAGGCAGCGCATGTTGGTCATCAAATGTCTAAGCTAAACATTTAGATTAGAGGCAAAACGACAACGGCTTTGGTTAGTCTTCCGTCAGGAATGCATTTTTATGGAGCAGACAAGCACAGAGAACAATCGACGAAGTTGCAGGCTAATCTAAATTGTTGCATGCAACAATTGCACAAAACAGATACCAGATACAAGTGTCCAGCAAAGACTTACAGCCAAGACGAGCCAAGATGAAAAGAGCAGGTAATTTCATAGAGCTAATTGCGAAAAGTGCTCCTGTAATTCTTGCAACGGTGCCACAGACAAGTGAACGACATGCGCGCACGTGCAGCGGGGAGCAGGAATTGCAGCTTCAACTGCTACTCCTACTCCCACTGCTGCTCCATTTGGATGGCTGCTCCCTACAGTCTTTTGGGTAAATGACACCTACAGCGCGGCACACGGCAATTGCTGTGTGTGTTTGCTAGGCCCCACAAATAATAGCTTCATTGGCTCAATTGGCTCGAATGGCTAGCATTTCCACTGGCAGAACCACAGCTAGAGTCAGTGCCAAAATGGGCAATCGGTGAACATGTCTGCTCAATGGAATCTGCTCTAAAATTTGCATTGTTTGTGGATCAGTGTAGTAGCCGGGATTGTCGGTGCCACTTTACTGACCACAAATGGTCCGCAATACTTGACATTATTGTGCTGCATTGGCTTAATAGCGCTGGACAGCCTTTTAAATGTCCATCAATTTAACAATTAACTTTATATATTACTATTAATTGTCAGCTCTTTGGTTTGCTCATTTTACTCACGCTTGCCAACCTTTTATTTAATTTTAAGTTTCGTTTTTCTTTTTGGTTATTACTCTGCGATTTTATGGCCACGACGATTCGACATTTACTAAATGCCTCAGTCAAGTCAGCAGGCGGTTCATAATTCAGCTCTGAGCCAAACAAAATGTAACTGACAATTGAGTTAAATTTATGGACTGCGCACATGGCGACAATAGGTAAAATGAAGGACCAGGTAACCAGGTAACTGTGACAGCACGCTGAAGGTTAAGCCCAAAGAAGAAAGCGGCACAAGCAGCACAAGACAATGTAGAATGTTTAAAAATTACTAAATCCGCTTGTGTGCACTGTGCACTATACCTATTTGGGTACATTTTAAATTTTTTGAAAAATTGTGTGCAGATTTTTTCATGTTTTCAGGTGAAAGAAAAAGTTTTAGTCTTGTAACTTAAACTATTTGATATGTGCGTAAGTTTTTACACATAGAAAAGTAACAAGTAGCATTTTAAACTGTGGATCTAATTCACATAGAGTAGAGTATTTATGATTCGTATGAAAAAACCACTCTACTTGCGAGCTGTCTACTTTTGTGTCCACATTCTGGCACAGTAGTTCAAGCAAAATGTCACAAGTTAATTAGATTAAAATCGAAATATGAATAGCAGGTGTGTACTTATATTGTTACATGGCTATTGAGCACTTTTCCCTTTTACTAAGTACTTGCATTTGCTTAGTTATTTGTTCGCTAGCTGGCTGTCAATGTCAGTCATTACATACTTTGTAGCATACTTTTAGGCAGCCCCACTTAAATTTTGGTGACGCGCAAAAGTAGGCAATGGTTTATGTTTTCTTGTTTCTTGTATTATGCAATCGATGCGTAAAATAAATTTTTCATGTTTTTTGCATTAATTAAAAGAAAAATAATAAAAGCACGTCATGCACTCAGCTATTCAATAAGTTGCATTAGTCACAGCCAAAGCAGGAGAACAAAAACACATAAAAGTTATACACCTTGAAGCAGTTTCCAGTTGCGGCCTGCATCGGAAAAGTTTCAGACTAAGCTTTTACCCACACATTCACACACACACAAACACATACTTCGAAAAATCTCGAATGCTCACGCACAAATGACGCCCCGTTTTCCCCATTGAGCCAAGTTTTGCAGCCAACACTCACGCACTTTCATACCGTTATACCTTTTACTGGGACCTAGCGCTTAAGTGTTACGCACATGATTATGTGTGAGGGTGTGACGGTGTGTGTTGTGCTATTTCATAAAACATACGCACTGTGCAGTTGTTCAACATCGTTACGGGGTACAGGGAATTGCCAGTTGGGTTAGCTTGCCATTGGTTTGGGTCCGCCATAGCAGCTCTGATGCGTGCACTGTTACGAGTACTCAACTAGGCAATGGCATGCAATATTTTTAATGAAATATGCAACACTCAGACGCAGACCCCGTCCACCAGCACAATAAAATAGGGGTTGAGATCAGTGGGTCTGGAGTCAGTCTGTACTTCAGTCTGCTTAATGCTGGTCATAATTTTTAGTCTCCGTGTAGGTTGATGTATCTGTGTAAACTACACTTCGCAGTGTGTTTTGTAATTTGGTATTGTCTAGGCGCTAGTAGACAGAAAGTCTGCCAATTTAATAACCTGAACACAAATTACATTCTACAGCTCGTATAACCTCTGTACTTCAACGCTAAGTGACCTAAATTGACGTCAAAAGAGAGCAATATATATGCTTGCAATTGCAAATCGTTGTGCCTTTGCCCAGTTTGCAGAATTGTTACATGCCACAGTGCGTATACGTAACGTGAGGGGTGCACAATTCATAATTGCCAGCAGCAACTCAAGTGCAAAGTATTTAACAAGCCCCCAAGTCCTTGTTTTACTCGTAAATAATGTAATTAAATTGGCAAAGCAATCACAATAGCCATGGCTATGTGAAAGCAAAATGAGCTTAATATCCACTAGTTTTCCAATTAATTAAACAATTGCAATAAACAAACACCTTGAGTGGGATCTGCAAATATGCATATTCTATATTCCTTATTATAGAAATTAAATCAGCACATTAAATTAAGCAGCTTGTATTTATTTTGCGTCTGTATAGCAAATAATCACGACCAAACAATTGCACAATTTCTCGTAAACTGTAATCAGCAGTAAATCAAGCAGGAAGTCGCATCAACTGCAGGTGAAAACATTAGGAATTTGTGGCATAGTACTCCCTACCCTGTCAGTTCATTGGGCCAAGTGATAAGTTGCAGAACGTCACACGGAAACAAACAAACACCAGGCAGGTTGATAAATACACTTATATAAATTTATATTATATATATATTATATACGTGTATGCACACATTTAAAATTATGATTTGTGCCGTTTGGTACAGTCAAAAGCATTTGAGACTCGTCTTGACAGTGGAAAATCCTTTGTCCTGGGAATCTCATCATCGCAAAACCAAGTGTGTAAAATATTTGCTTTCAGTTGACAAAAAGTTAATTATACAAAGCATTTCATTTTGTCAGTCCATTTCGTTGGTCGTCTGTAAGTAAGCTTCACTTTAAGGCTTTTGTGAATTATTAAAACTGACAGAGCGAAACTTGAATAAATTCTGCCAATTAGTCAAGCATTTCAATGAATTGCCCAACTTTTTATTTCTATTTGTTAAGGCACTTACTTCTACACTTTCATTTCAAATATTGATTTTTACCTTTTGTAAAGCATACTTTACTTTTTTTTTGTTAGTTTAATTTAATTGAATTCATATTAATACATATAAAAGTTTTCGCTTCAGAAATTTAAATATTTTCGTTAAGTTGTGTGTAGTTATTTATATGAAGAGCTCAAATTTAATATTTAATGCAAATTAAGCAAAGCAAAAATCTTTAAA